>ML685770.1:27514212-27532767 GCA_007922175.1 Pelusios castaneus
CCGGGAGCCCCGCAGGCTCTGGGGCTCCTGACAGGGCTGTCCTGGTGGTGGGGGAGGGGCCTGGGGCCAGTAGGTCTGTGGGGGGGCCCCGATCCCCCTCTCCCCATGCTGGGGGTGGGGCCTGGGCCAGTTGCTCCTCCCTGGGGCCGGGGAGGGCTGGCCCAGAGGCCTTCAGCTAACCACCGAAGGCAGCAGGACGGGAGCGGGGCAAAGCACGGGCAGTAGCAGGCCTGCGTAATCGCAGGCTCGGGGCGGTCGCCCTGCTCGCCTCTCCCTTCTCCCCAAAAGATGGCCCTGGCTCCTGATGGGCTGCCCCTTCCGCCCCTGCGCCCTGCCAGGAGCCAGGCCTCGGCTTCTCTCCTCCCTGTTCCCAGGGGAAGCGGCCTGGGACTTTCCCCTGGATAGTGGGATCCAGCTGCCCCTCCCGCCCATGGCTCATGGGGAAAGAGGCAGCCTTGTGAATTTCACGCTCAGCCCTGAAGTTGACAGGGCTGCCCCAGCTCCCTGCAGACGGGATGGAGCAGTGCCTGGTCAGCTGGGAGCGGACACCAGCTGCTCTGCCCCGAGGAGCTTTCTTGTCAAGTCAGCAGTGGCCAAGTTAACAAGAAGGACAGCCCCACAGCCGATGCAATGGAGGCCCTGTCTAGCGAGACCGTGTGGCCCTACACCTTTCACTGAGGTGGTTTTAGGTCAGCACAGCAGGGGAATTACGTGGGTGGGAGGAAGATTTTAGTCTGTACAACTCCACTGTTTTATTGACAAGCTCATTTTTGTCAACAAAGCTCTCAGGTATAGACCAGCCCCTAGAATAGTTGGATGTCTTCAGGTTGACAAGGCCTGACAAAATACATCCTGGAATACTCGAGAAACTGGTGGAAAGATAATCGAGGAAATAACTAATTCACTTGCAAACAGCTAGAAGATAAGATAAGTGACAGTCAGGGACAAATCGTGTCAAACCAACCGGTTAGCAAGTCTTGTAGATGTGATGTATCTCGACGTACCCCCTCCTCGTTCAGGTGGCTTCACTCTGTTCTCTCCCACGGACATAACACAGCTACATTCGCACTTATGTCACATGGCGGGGCCAGGGTCTCCCCACCAGCGTGCCAGAAGTGTTGCCAGCAATAAATGCCAGTGTAGACAAGCCCATAAGCAAACTAAGGAAATATAGCCTAGATCAGGGATAGTAAATAAGATTTGGCCCATGGCCCCCCTGATGTCTAGACACCTTTGAACTGACCCCAAAATCTTTTTATTTCCTTTTTATAATTTTCTTCTCTGGAGTCTGGACCTTGACCAAGAAATGTGGGCCTTGACAAAAAAATAGATTAACCCTGGAGTAGGTAAACGACTGCTTGGGAAAGTACTCAGGGAGTAGTTACTAGTGGTTTTCACTGTCACTGCGAAAGATCACATCGAGTGGGGCCTACAGGGATCTGTCGTGGACTCAGTTCTCTTCAATAGATTATTTGAACAGTGGCGTAGGGAGCACGCTTATAAAACGTATGGATGTTGCCAAGTGGGGAAGGGTTGTAAGCAGTTTTTAGGACAGAGTTAGAATTGAAAATGTTCTTGACAAACTGGAGAAATGACTGAAATAAATAGGATGAAATTCAGTAAGGACAAGTGCAAAGTACTGCACTTAAGGAATAATCAGCTGCAGAAATACAAAACGGGAAATGACTGTCTAGGAAGGAGTATAGCAGAAAAGAATCTAGTGGTTAGAAACTGAATGAGTCAGCAGTGTAACACTGCTGCAGAAAAGCACATTCTGGGATGTGTTAGCAGGAGTGTGGTAAGCAAGACACAAGGGGAATTAAGGTAAGAGGTAATTATACCACTCTATTCAGCAGTGATAAGGCCTCAGCTGGGTATTGTGTCCAGTTCTGGGCACCACATTTCAGGAGGGATGTGGACAAATTGGAGAAAGTCCAGAGAGAGAGCAACAAAAATGAGTAAAGGCTGAGAAGACATGACCTATGGGGGAAGTTTGAAAAAATTGGGTTTGTTTAGTCTGGAGAAGACTGAGGAGGGGCCTGATGATAAATCTTGAGGGTTGTAAAACATTGCTAGAAAGGGGAGGGTGAAAAATGGTTCTCCTTAACCACTGAGGACAGGGTAAGAGGCAGCAGGTTTAAATTGCAATGAGGGAGATTTAAGTTAGACATTAGGAGAAAGTTCCTAACTGTGAGGGTAGTTGAGACCTGGAAGAAGTTTACTGCGAGATTGTGGGGTGTCTGTCGTGGGAGGGTTCCAGAACAGTTAGACAAACACCTGCCAGGGATGGGAAGTAATACTTAGTCCTGCTTCAGTGCAGTGGATGGGATCAGGTGACCTGTTGAGGTCTCACAGAATCACAGGGCTGGAAGGGACCTCACGAGGTCATCTAGTCCAACCCCTGCTAAAAAGCAGGACCTCTCCCCCTAAATCACCCCAGCCAGGGTTTTGTCTCTTCCAGTCGTACATTTCCATGACTCTGTTGCTGACTCTATTACTGCAAATACACTTTAAACTGAGAAATCCTTCAGTGCTGAGGGCTGGTTACACTGTGCTACCTTGTTGTTAGTCCTCATTCTGCAAATCCATTGCCAGCATTAATCTGCAGTCAGGCTGGTTGCCCCCTAATGGCAGAAAGCCAGCCTGACTCAAAGGCTTGTCCTGTACTAACTTTTTCTTTTTTTAAAAGTGCATAATGGGCTACACAGCAGGTAGACTGTAGCACATCCCCTTTTGCATCAGTGTCTAGCCTTAGTTCCCACCATGCAGTTCGGGGAGTGAAAAGGTCTGCAGCATCGATTGCCATTTGCAGGACGAGGCTTGTTGTGCAAAAGACCGAGGGGTTATCTAGCCTGATAGCCTGGGGGGTGCCGTTTAAGCCTGCACAGCGACACAGGGCAATGTGGAAAGGAATACACTTGCCATATGGCCGAGTCTGGAGTTGCTGAAGGAATTCCATAACTTAAAAGGTCTTTGTCCCTAACTTTGGTTTTCTGAGCACTTGGTTCATTTAAAGGCAGCAAATTTAGACCCCCAAAAAGATACTGTGAGATTTAGTGTGTAGCGAACCTGTGGAAATCATAATAGCTGGATTTAATGGAGGGTTTTATGGTGCAGGGAAGTGGTTGTGAACGTAATGCCCTTAGTCTCTAGGCCAGAGAGAGAATTGAATCCAGACTGCTGATGGTCATTTTGATCTGTGATATTGTTACCCGCACACCCTGTAGGACCTCACCTTTACCCTCGTCCATAAGGCAGGCACCTCATCCTTTCCCCAGCTGGGAGAAAGGCACCTACTGTTACCCAATTCACACTCTAGGGCAGGGGTGTCAAACTCATTCAGTGTCGGGGGCCCCACTGGAAGTCAGGACCATCCGGGGGGCCGAGGTATATCCAGGTAGACTTCCTGCTCCCTTACCAGCACAGTACCACCTGGGGTCCCTGACCTCTTCCCCTGCTGCGCTGGGGGCAGCGTGGGCTCCTCTTTCCCTTCTCCAAACCCGCAGGTTCTGACACCTTCCCTTTCCCCTGCCCTGTGGGCTCCCCTTTGCTGCACGGGCTCCCCAACCTCTTCCCGTTTGCTGCACTGCCCGTTTCCTTCCCTGTTCCTGTGCCAGTTCCCCAGCCCCCCCGCCCCGTGGAGCTGGCCCCCCAGCCCCCTCTCTCCCACTTTCCTGGCTCAAAAGGGGCTCAATCCAACCCCTGGAGTCATTCCCCGCCCTGGGCCACTGCCTGGGTGTGCAGGGTGGCAGATTTTAAAAGGCCCTGACCAGGTATCTGCTAGATACCCAGCCTCAAAGTAAGGTGCCCAGCTAGGGACCCCCCCACGCCCCACCCCGCTGAAAAAACCCACTGCTCCCAGCCCCCGGGATCTGCAAGTTCCGGGAAAGGCGCCTGCAGTTTTTACATTTCGCCACCAGAGGGCGCACCTCCAGTGTATTTCTATAGCGGAGGAGCGCCCCCTGCTGACAAACAGTAAAAGTGCAGGCGTAACCTTCGGGTGGGCTAAATTCATTTAATTGCCCCTCTCCAGTGCCCCACAGAAATCAATCCCAACCCCTATGGGGAAAGCAGCTGGAGACCCAGGATCCAGTCTGTACAGGACTCACGGCGAAGCTTGCTCAGAGCTACACTCACACATTAAAATACTACTAAAAACAAACATAACAATGAACTTTATTAACTACTAACTAAATAAACCTTATCCTAAGAAAACAAACTACAATTAACCAAGAACAATCCCTTGCATTAAAGATCCCCAAGAGTCCCAAAGTCTGTGTGGAGTTCACCCAACTCTCAGCTACAGTCTCTGTTCCAGTGTGGAAGCTTGAGTGGCAAGAAATTGCTGTCCTCTTCTTTCTTTGCTGGGATCCTCTGTAGCATTCCATGCAGGCTCTCTCTTCTCCTCTGCAACCAGCCCTCAGTCCCAGATGCATGTCTGCAAGGTCTGTCGCAAATGACTCCTTTACATGGAGAAAACATCTTGTTCACTCCTGGCTCAGCTCCTCTCCAGAACACTGAGCACATGGTCTCCCCTCAAGGCAGCTCCTGCCTGCAGTCTGCTCAGGCTGCTGCTCTCCAGTCATCTGACTGACAACATCACATCACACCAGCCGGGTACACTGTGGAGCATGCTCAAATTGCTACCACTCCCTGCTTCTGGAAGTTTCCAGTTGTGGGTCGCTATTCTGCCCAACAACAGTAACCCACCCTCAGCAGGTCTCTCAGAGATAGCCTTTTCAGGCATATGGGTTACACAGGCACTGCACCGGTCCGGACCCTTCTGGCATGGGAAACTGTGCGGGGCTCTGCGGCCCGCGGGCCTTAAGTTCCGGATCCGGCCCGCGGGCCTTAAGTTTCACACCTGTGCTCTAGGGGTATGTCTATACCAATGGCGGCAAATTTGCTACCATCAGATTGATTCCCTCCGTCGTCTGAGCGGGCAGTAAAGACACGCTCAGTCGATCCAAAAATCAACGTAATAAAACCACCCCTCGAGTGGCGTAGCGCTGCATCAAGAGGAACGCATTTCCCGTCGGCACAGCACAGTGAAGACAGAGTGTAGAGGCGAAGTGATGAAGTTGACAGGAGTTACTTAAGGTACTCTGTGTAGCTTGTGTAACTCCCATCAACTGGCACTGAATTGCGCCACCTCTGTGGACATGGCTTGGGACTCGGGGTCACCCATTCCGAGGCCATGGGGCTCCAGGTGTGACTGATGAATTGAAGTATCCGCCCTGTCCCAATTCATAGGGCTCTGGCTATAATCTTCTGCTGACTTGCAGGGCCTTTTACCAGTGGAGGAGCTTCAAACAGTAATAGCCTTATTCTCTCTTACTGACAATTATCAAAGCAGAAGAGACACACTTAGCATCCCGTGCTCACCACTCCCTTTAAGGCAGACAAACTTCTGGGGGCTCCAGCTGCGCGGTCTGGTTGGCAGGGTGTTGAGGTCCGGCAGCTCTGACCTGGGGCTGTGTCCTGGAGATAGGTTCCAAAGAACTTCCTTTTGGACCCCAGTTTCTATAGCCAAAACTTGGGTTCTGCTCAGCTGTACCTTAACCAGTCGCTTTAAACGAAAGTACTACAGACTGCCAATCCTCGCTCATTACAAACCAGTTCTTTAAGGTGGTGGGGGTATGATTGGTAGTTGATTTAAATATTACACAATTAGTTATACAACAATCAAAGAACCAGACAGAAATCATTCAGATAAACAGAGACGTGAGGACCATAAAACAAAAAATACTGAGGTGTGTATTTTAGAACCACAATTGTTAAGTGACTGCTTGCCAGATAGACATCTTGAGATCAGTTTCTTTCTCTGGTGCTAGGAGGTTTATTAGGACAGTGACACCTTCTTGGCAGCCCGATCTTGCATCGTTTGAAATGCCGATGGCATGGGAAGATGTGACCACATGCTTCCTCGTATGGCTGGAACTGCTTAGCCAAACAGCAAGGCCTCGGACCTTACAATAGGGTTTGATGACTTCAGATTCAAGTTGGCAAAATTGGATTATTTCCTCTAGCTATTCAAACCAAAATAATAGATTTCAAAATGTTATTAAAGTTAACATTATTATGCTTGAAGGCAAAGTTTAAAGAGAGAGTTTCTATACATCTGGTTATAATTGTAGATTTTCCAAAAGTATAAAGTTTGGTTTAAAAGTCATAGAATACAAAAACTACATAATAACCAACATCCCAGATTTAGCAATACAGCTGAAATATTAGCATCCAAATGCTCGGGAACGTCACTCCTACAAAACTGATACAAAGAACAGTTTGTGGAAAGTAAATATAGCAATGGGTGAGGATTTTAGGGTCGGTTGTCCTTCAGTAGATACGATCCATCAGAAAAGTCTTCGTTCTTTTCCCGGCATCACTTCTCAAAGGCACTGCGGCTCATATCAGTGCAAACCGTGAGACTGTAGTAAGAGTCGGATTGTCCCGGACATCAGCCGATTGCCTGTGGAACAAAGAAACTGATGTCAAGCTTCGTATAGTCAGGCGGGTGTATGCCGGCTTTTTACTTCCGCCGGAGCCCTCACCCATTGGCTTCTACTGAGGCCGGGATCCAGAATTAGATGGCCCTGTGTCTGAATCGCTGCGGTGACTGTTGCCTTTCTGTGTAAGCAGGTTTAATCGCTAGCCAGTTAATAACCACTGAGGGTGACCTTTGGTTCGCATGTGGCAGTGCTAAGAACAAGGACCGCTAATGCGCTGAGCCACTCATCTCCCTCCCTCCCAATTTCAAACGGGTTTGCCAGAAACAGCCTGTGGGTAATAAAGGAGCAGGAATCATGTTCTTAAGGAATATTATAGACTCTGCTGGATCTGCTGAATGCTTTTGTCTTTCCCAGTGTCCCAAGTGCAATATCTGTATTGAAAAGAACGGAGGCTGCAACCACATGGTGAGCAATTCCCTGAATGCTTCAGATCTTCCTTGTTCCTAGCTGAAGCCTTTTGTCCTTCTGCGGATTGCTAATGCTCCCTTTTTCCTTCTTTTTCAGCAATGCTCCAAATGCAAGCATGGTAAGTAACAGGAAAGGGAATGTTCCTTCATTGCCCCAGTAGTACATTTTGGTGTGCTAAATATCCAGTTAACCACTTCCCCCAGTAAAAATGTGAAAGTACTAACCACATATTTGACTTGGGGTTTCACATCCTGTGTTCCTAGCTACATCGAGGCATTTAGGTCTTCAGGTCCCTTCCATCATGAGGATGGTGCTCTTCAGAAATAAGCTCTGGTGTTTCAAAGCTTTCCTGCCGTAGCTGTGGGTTTGTAAATGTACCACCAGGGAAAACCACTTTCTTCGTCTGTCATGGGACTCTGAGCCATTGCGTCAGACTGACGTGTTCTTCTGTTTGCTGATGGAAAGGCGTAGTCTCTACACAGACTGAGCCCCAGACGCAGCTGTAGGCTTGCTGTTGATAGGTACAAACTCGTCCACTGGACCAGAGATTCCCAAACTGAGGGGTGGCCCCCCCCAGGAACATTTGTGGGGAAGGACCCCTGGGCCAGCCCCCATGTTAGAGCAGGGAGGGAGCGTCACCCAGCCTCGCCCTCCCCCCACTGCAGCCCAGTCCCCTGCCTTGTCCCCATACCGTGGCCCAGCTGCAGCTCCAGCCCTGGCCGCGGCCCCTGTCTCCTGGCCCGCTGGGACTCCGGCTCTGACAGGCAGGGGGCACAGACCAGGATAAGGGGAGGTGTGATGTAAAATATTTGGGGACCACTGCACTAGACTGCTCATCCTGTCCCATGCCAGAAGCAGCCTGGCTGACCTCCACCTTTATTAAAGCCCTGCAGAATAGCCTGAATGCAAAGCAAATGGCTTTTGTGGGATGCCAAACTCTTCTGACACCAGGGAAGAGAGAGGGACCGTCTATTGCTGGGGCTCCTGTGTCACAGCTCTACTACCAGCCACTGGGGAGGCTGAGGAAAAACAAGATTTAAACTCTGCCCACCCCAGTTCACTTCCTGTGCCCCTGGGAGACCAGCAGGAATGACAGTGACTAGTTGGGAGGCTGTGCTCTAAGGACCAGGGGAGCAAGAAGTCCCCGTGTAGCGCAGTGACTGGAGTATGAGGCAGGCTAACCTTTGGTGGGATTAGCGGATTTCAGCCAGACCGATAGATTGGGAAAGGGATCGTGCAGCACCTGTTTAACGTCACAAGGACCCACTTCTAAACCAGGAAACTCCTGTGGGTTTAGCTGCTGCTCTGCTTTCTCTCCTTAGCCCCAGACTCAGGTCAGGTCACACTACACGCCGAGATTGGCTTGTTAAAAGGAAGTAGATCTTAACATAATGCACAGTCAACCTGTGAAACTTTTGGCCAGAGAATGTGGAGGAGGCCAGGCCTATACCAGGGTTCAAAAAGAAAAGATGTCGGTGGAGAACAGGTCCATCAATGGCTATTAGCCAGGATGGGCAGGGTGCAAACCCATGCTCTGAAGTGTCCCTAGCCTCTGTTTGCTAGGAGTGGACGAGAGGGATGGATCAGTCGATGATTGCCGACTCTGGGAAGGCAGGACACTGGGCTAGATGGACCATTGGGTAACCCAGTCTGGGTTCACGCTCTGTGGCTCAGGTATGAAAAATCCACACACCTGAGCAACGTAGGTATATCGCCCTAACCTGCTGTGTAGATAGCACTGTCAGTGGGAGAGTGTCTCCCGTCGCCAGCTACTGCCTCCCACAGAGGTGGGCTAATGAGGCTGACAGGAGAGCTCTTCGCTTCAGGGGCGTGGCTGGGCCGATGCAGCGTTTTAAGGGCTTCTGGTCTGAAACCATCTCCTAACTCACGGCATATGGACAGGCATTTTAGGGATGGAATTTAGTCAGCAGGGACTGTTGGATTGTCTTGTCTGACCTGTGCATCACAGGCCACCAAAACCCTCCGTGTACCAGAATTGGCTGCATGGATTTGGTCTCTGCTAGATCAGATGTGGAGCCTTTCCATTTTCTCCAGGAGAGATCAAGCTGGCTGCTTCCCAGCAATCAGAGCTAAAGTTCACTAGCAAGCAAGACTGCCCCTTCGTTAACTAGGAGGTGTGGCCTGCAGAGCATCCCACACTCTGTGGTTAACCTCAGCTGCACCTCGTACTTAGAGATGATGGTTTGCACAGAGGGGTTGCAGCCCATGAGACGATGGCACACACAACATTTACAAGCAGCGTGGCTAACGCCCTGGCTCTCGACCTTTCCAGACTCCTGCACCCCTTTCACAGTCTGATGGGTCTGGCCTACCAGAGTTTCACCTCACTTAAAAATAACTTGCTTACAAAATCAAACCGAGGCACGCAAACAGCATAGCACATGATTACTGAAAATGTGCCATATAACTAGGAAATAAATTGATTGGAATATAAGTATTGTACTTGCATTTCGGTGTATAGAGCTGTGTGAACAAGGCATTGTCTGTCTGTCTGAAATTTCAGTTTGTTCTGACTTCGCTAGAGCTTTTGATGTAGCCTGTTGTAAATCTAGGCAGATATCTAGATGAGCTGACTACCCCTTTGCATACCCCCAGGGAGATGCATCTCCTGTGGAGAAACACGGGGCTACAGGAAGCCTGTGAAAACAGAGGGACTCTTTTTCTCTGCAGCTTGCTTTCTGGAAACTCTGTTTTGTATGCATCATAGTGATCATGCCTTGTTCTCCGCAGACTTCTGCTGGATGTGTCTGGGGGACTGGAAGACCCATGGTAGCGAGTACTACGAATGCAGTCGGTACAAAGAGAATCCTGATATTGTAAACCAGAGTCAGCAAGCACAGGCCAGGGAGGCCCTTAAGAAGTACTTGTTCTATTTTGAGCGGGTAGGACACATCTCCATGGCCAGAGCTGCTGTGGCCTTCTAATCCCAGTCCCTGCCCAGTGTAAAAGTCATTGCCAGCATGTCTGTCCAAGAAATGACACAAAAAAGGAATCTGTATAGGTGCAATAGCTTCTGCAGCCCAGTTTAGATCCTGTCTTTGGCTCGTTCAGGCTCCAATTGTGCCCAGGAGATCCCAGCCAAGCTGCTGTTCTCCATTGACGCAAATGGCATGTCTAATTGCTGAAGTTTCCCGAGTCTGCAGAAAGTCAGGGTGTCTACATTCCTCTGCTTTCACACAGCAGTGTGTACACGAGATTATCAGCCACAGTCAGGGCTCCAGGGTGCTGTGGTCACATCAACAATTCTGATGGCGTCCATCTGCAAGATGCTGCTCTGCTCTTGCAGACAGGTGTCGCTAGCCCCTAT
Source organism: Pelusios castaneus (assembly GCA_007922175.1). Lineage (NCBI taxonomy): Eukaryota > Metazoa > Chordata > Testudines > Pelomedusidae > Pelusios > Pelusios castaneus. The sequence goes on from ML685770.1 coordinate 27,524,458, forward strand.
TCCCTCGCAGGAACAGGGGACTTTCCAAAGCGCCCCATGCCATGAATTCAGAGGGCCCAGGGCAAAACCAAGTCCCTGGCCTCAAAAACAACACTCGAATTAAGTGGGGGTTTCCTGTAGAGACAGGTTTAAAGAAGGGTTTGGAATCTGTCACTAAGCAATGAGACGGTCATGGCTCCGCTTTCCCTGCAGCAGATGTGACCTAGGACTGGTCAAGCTGTGCAGGGTAACAGCTTCTCTAGAAGAGAACACAGTAGATCCACGGTTGCCACCTTTCCGCGAGGCCAGCATGCACTTGTTTCCTAATTCAGATACCAACAGCTGCTTATTCACAGCATGAATCTGCTCTTAAAATCATGTAATTCATGACCTTGGCTTTCCAGATCAAGGGCTTTGGGAATTGGCCGTGTTTTACAGTGATGTCTCCTAGCCCACGTCTCAGCTTTCAGTGAATCCATGTTAAATGTTAATCCAATCCCTAAGTGGAGCAATCCCCTGGGTTTTACTCTTAGTCAGTCACAAGAAGCTGTTGTGACCTCAGGGCACTCCTACAGAAGGGCTGGGTTTGCTCCCGCCTGCCTCTTGTAGCATACTATATGCAACCCCCATGGGCTTGCATCTGGGAGGGAGGGGTCTGTCCTCCTGCCCACAGTGTATCTTGTCCTTCTGGACTCCAGCCCCACCTGACTTCCTGTTTGCAGGAGCTTGTACCTAGAGGGAGCAGCACTTTGCTCTCATGCCATTCCCTCTACTTTTGCAGTGGGAGAACCACAATAAAAGCTTGCAGTTAGAGGCACAGACCTACCAGCGAATTCAGGAGAAGATCCAGGAAAGGGTGATGAACAACCTGGGAACGTGGATAGACTGGCAGTACCTGCAGAATGCTGCAAAGCTGCTTGCGAAGGTGGGCGTCTTCGGCTTTTCCCATCCAAAGGAGAGAAGTTGCACACCAAACCTTTGTCTTAACGGCATACTGGAGAGGGAGTTCCGGGGCTGTCTCTGTAAGGGATAGCGTGCCCTGAGCCAGGCACTGCCTGGCTTTAGCATGACGGTGCCTTTCTGAGCAGGTTATTCCATAATTGGTCGGGATGGAGGTTTCCTGTGGCTTTCTCAGAAACTTTGGGAATGGCCTTTGCTATATTGGATGGGTCTGGTAAGTCCTGTGTCGTAGAATCATAGAAGACTAGGGCTGGAAGGAACCTCAGGAGGTACCTAGTCCAACCCCTGCTCAAACAAGACCAACCCCAATGAGCCAGGGCTCATCAAGCCACACTTTAAAAACCTCCAAGGATGGAGATTCCACCATGTCCCGAGGTAACCCACTCCCCCCCCTCCTACTGTAATATCCAACCTCGCCCTCTTCCACTGCAACTTGAGACCATTCTCCTTGTTCTGTCACCTGCCACTGCTGACTAGGCTCCTTCCTCCCTGAACCCCCCTCAGATAACTGAAGGTTGCTATCGAATCCCCCTCCCCCCACGCTTTCTTCTCTTCTGCAAACTAAACAAGCCGACTTCTCTCCGCCTCTCCTCAGTAGTCGTGCCCCAGCGCCCGAATCGTTTTTGTTGCCCTCCGCTGGACTCTCCCCTATTTGTTCACATCCTTTCTGTAGTGGGGGGAGGGAGAGAGAAAAATGGACACAATAATTCCAGATGTGGCCTCACCAGTGCCGAACAGAGGGGAATAATCACATCCCTCCATCTGCTGGTGATGCTTCAACTAATGCAGCCCAGTGTGCCCGTTGGCCTAAAGGACACACTGCTGACTCAGCTCCAGCTTCTTGTCCATTGTAACCCCGGTGGACAACGGCAGAACGGCTGCCTGCAGCAGTGCCTGGGATTCTTCGGTCCTCTGTGCAGGACTCTGCACCTGTCCTTGTTGAATCTCATCAGATTTCTTTTGGCCCAATGCTCCAATTGTCTAGGTCACTCTATGCTATCCCTGCCCTCCAGCATATCTCTCACTCCCCCCAGCTTAGTGTCGTCTGGAAACTTGCTGAGGGTGCCTCCGCCCCATCCTCCAGATCGTTCCTGAAGATGCTGAATGAAACCAGTCCCAGGACTGATCCCTAGGGCACTCTGCTTGATACCAGGTGCCAACAAGACATCAAGTCATTGAGCATCGCCCACTGAACCTGACAATCTAGCCAGCTTTCTGTCCATCTTTCAGTTCATTCATCCAGCCCTGTTAGTCTTGGAAATAGGCTGCACTAACCGTATCCAGGTCTAAAACGCTTCTCCTCTTCCATTGCAGTGTCGTTACACCCTGCAGTACACATATCCGTATGCCTATTACATGGAGTCCGGCCCCAGGAAGAAATTGGTAAGTTCTTTGCTCAGGCTTCTGGGATCTAGCGAGGGGGCACAGTGAGCCAAGCAGATGCATGGATTTGTCTCTTCAGTCCGAGTTTGTTTATAACAAATACATTTAAATATGGATATGTGAAACTGAACCTCACAAATCCTTACTCTTCATAATCAGTTCCAGAGCCCTGACCGATTCCTCCCTCGCAGCAAAGAAGCTGCTGTGCGGTGTCATGCCAGAGACTTCCCTGGTTTACAGACTGTACTGTAGAATAGTACTCTGTGCAAACGACGGACTACTTGTCAAAGTATTTTTTTCTCCTTAAGGATTCCCATTCCCATTCTGGGTCGTCCTAAGCTAACAAATGTAGTTGGAGTCTTGTCATTGGTTGCCATTGACTCCTAGCTGCTGGGAGGCAGGAGAGTCAGCAGCAAGCGGTTAACCTTTCAGGAAACAGTACGGAGAGCTCGCTGCGGTGATCAGGCGCTAGCCGTGGACCTGGCTGGCTCTTGTTTTGACTGAGGATATGTCCACGCTGCAATCAGAGGCATGACTGAAGTGCATGTACAGACCAGAGCAGGCTTTGCTCTCACTGGCTTGAATAACAATAGCCGTGAAACAGTGACTGTATGAGTGACACCCCCGGCTGGACGGCCCCGCCCGGGAGCTGGGGTAACGGTAACGGTCGTGGGGCTGGCCGCAATGCTGTCGAGGCTGAGGTGTGTCTGAGGGTGCTGCAGACACTCTGAGAGCAGTGTGGACATACTCTCAGCTGTAGGCTTTTGTTCTTCCCCAAGTTTGTAGTGGGGGCAGGACTAATAAATGAACCTTACTCTTCCAAGGCTGACGGAAGCCCCTGTTAATTACAGGCCAGCCCAGCTGCCCAGCCACTCGACTGCTTACTGTCAAGGGCCATTCTGCATTACCAGCCCAACGCATAACTTACCCAAAGTGGTTTTGAGGCTGGGATTCTGGGATGAAGTTTCCCTGTTGATAACACCATAGTGCTCAGCCTGTTTTATATGAAGGTGTCCACAGGGGGGAGGCTGCTTTTCCAGCCTCTGAATGGGATGGAGATTCATCAGCCTGCAAACCCCAGTGGGTGGTGCCAGTTTCCTCTTTGTCTGGCATATCCTGAAACTTGACTAATTAAAAGTTGAATGTCCAAAAATCAGTTTTCCGTAGGGTTTGGGGTCACTGGACACGGCAGGGTCTGGTGCTCATTGTTTTCCCAAGTGTTCCACAGATGTGCTCCACCACATTTGTTGTGGGAGGGAGGACCCTGGGTGCATGTTCTTCCTCCCACCACAGCTGTGTGGTGGCATGAAGCTGCTCTTGGTAGATCCGTTTGTGGCTGGCTTCTCTAATTGTCTGTACCTGTTGATTAGTTTGAATACCAGCAGGCTCAGCTGGAAGCTGAAATTGAAAACCTCTCATGGAAGGTAGAGCGAGCAGACAGCTATGACAGAGGGGTGAGTCACCCGTTTCCATGCGTTTCCTGGTCAACCCTACACATGGTGCTGCACAGACGGGCCCAGCCTAAATTGGCAGGCAGGGGTGGGCAGTCAGATTAGCTTTGAATCTGGCCTCCAGATGCTGTGCAAGTGGCCTGTTCGCTCCCTAATGGGAGGGGAAAGGACTTTGCTGCTCTCTGGGCTGACAGGCTCTGAAGGAAGATATATTTACCCCTTTACTCTGGTGGGGAAGTTACCCTGCTGAGGGGGGGGGGGGAATAGTGAGGAACATCAGAAACCCTCTAAGGGGAACTGGGTTCAGAGGGACGGTCCTTTGACACACTGTTAAATAGCAAGTGTCCCTGCAGTCCTGAATTTGAGAAGAAATTAATGGTGTTCTCACTCTTCCATATAAGTCTTTCCTCTTCCCCTGGGAAGTCCAGATTAAGGGGATCTGCCCTGCTTTTCTTTGTTCCAGGACTTAGAGAATCAGATGCATATAGCAGAACAGAGGAGAAGGACCTTGCTTAAAGACTTCCATGACACATAAGGCAGAAGGTGGTGGTGGGGTGCCGGGGTGAGAGCAGCAGACGAGGTTGATGGTGACTGCATCGTGAGAAATGAGCATTGCTTGTGGGAGAACACCGCCAAGGACAAACCATCCCCCCTTGCAGAACAAACACGTGCAAACGCCCCATCTTAGTCTCTTTCTGCTCTTTATCTTTCTGCTTTTCATTTCTGCCAGGCTAGAGGCTGGGGTTCAGACTGGCATCTTTGATGGGATGTTGTCCTCCTACCCTAGATGGCTTTTGAGAGAGGGAGTTTTTCTGAATGGCTGTTAATAGTATTAGATTATTACAATTTATGTAATTTCAATGGTTGTACAATTATACAAACAAACCCTAGAATAACACACAACCCTTTTTAAAAATAAATTGGCAATGGAGTGTTTTTCCTTAATAATCCGCTTGAAAATGTAATGGGCTTCTGCCCCAAAATCCTCTTATGCACTGAGGGTTATGAAATAACCCAGCTAGATTTCCCTGCCCTCTAACATGCGCTTTTAGCTCTGGCCCGTGGCTGGAGCTCAGAGGGTGGCTGCTGCATATCAGCACAACTGTGTGTAGCCTCTCTTCTCTCAGCGGTTGTGTGCTGCATGAACCAAAGCAAATGGAGGCATTGTAGGGTAGGTCAGGGTAACACAGCAGATAGGCCTCGAGGGAATTCAGAGCCTTGCATTCAGTGAATTTAAGGTCTTCCATGTGGATTTTTGCTTTACTTGGGTTTTAAGGGTTTTCTATGCTGCTGAAATGATGGTGTTTGGGAGACTGTGTCGAATAGGCTTGGTCTTGCTAGGTAGAGTGGAACAGGCCATGTTATTTCAACGTGAACAGCTATGTAGAGCTCAGTCACACATGGCGTGTAACATGGCGAAACTAGCTTGGTTCCATTACCCAGCAAGACTAAACCCCGTTGTAAGTCAAGGGGGAATAGTGCTGCATAACGGGATCCTTGGCACCACGCTTAGCAATGTAACAAGTGCTAAATCTAACCTTGCACTGCTCTCTTCGAGCCTGCCTCAAGCCAGACTGAAACCTGACTGGTGAGTTAATTTATTTGTATATTGGTATTAAAGCTGCTTATCACAAGTCTGATTCTTGTCTGGGACTCACAGCTGTGTATGGGCACGTTTAACGTAAAAAACCTCCCCAATCCAGCTTAACAAGGGTGAGCTTCACAACCGTAGCTTAAATGCCAACACTTTAAGACTGTGGCTGCCTAGGTAACATGCTGATTGGGCTGTATGGGTGGCCACACTATGAATCTGCTACATTTAGGTAAGAATGGAGTGGTTGAGTCTCTGATCTGAATCCCCAGTTCTAGGGTGAAAGTGGTGAATTCCCTTCCGTGCCTCTTTCAGAAGGAATGCAACCTTGATGCATTCCTGTATTAGGATATTCTATTTTCACCCTTTTTGACTTGACAGGATGAAAGACTGTGTGGGAGTCTTCCAAATTCCTGCTTGACAAAATAAACTCGCTCCGCTGTGGGATCTATTCTCTTGTTTCTACAAGCTGCACGCACCATAAGCCTAACTGGGTCATGTAAGTGGTAACCTTGTTGAGGGAAGGTATCCATTTAAGAAGGGGATACTTCTGAACTAGTCATGTGGACAGAGCTTGTAGCATGTATAGCACGGTGCAGAGCTAATGTTCAAAGATGGAAAATGCAAAGTGCTAACATAGGAGATGAACTGGCGTTCCAGTTAAAGTAGCTGCATTCAAGTAAAATTTGGCCTCTTTGTCAGAGCATATAGGGAGCTGTCTTTTCTAACCCTAAATGCTCAGTTTTGCTGCCAGATGGTGCCCTCTGCTCCCCTTCCTGGTAGAAGCATTCAGCTGTGAGCCAGGGTACATGTTTTGCTTAAACACAGAATGCTTGGAAATCCTCATGCCTGGAGCAGTGCGGCTCACGTGACAGGAATCAACCCCAAACGGCCCTGAAGGTGACTCACAGTCCAAACTGCTCAGACACCATGGTGCTGAGCACCATACAAATCCACATACATCCATCCTGCTTTGAAAGCCCCCTCACGTCCCTCTTTGGAATTACACAAAACTCAAGTTCTGTCACCAGGATTGTGTTTCTCCCAAACTCCTGGAGGAAGGAGGCCTTGAATTTCCTGGTTCCCATGAACAGATCCTGCTTCCACCTTCTGTGGGGAAAAACAAGGTGGGATCGTCTTCGCAGCATGAGCCCCAGCTGGATGACATCTGTGCAGCTATAGTATAGGAACAGTTAAAATCCCCCATTTCCTTCTTACACTTACAGCTGTAAAGGATGAGCTGCTGCTGTTTGAGAGGAGGGTGACTGATAGGAGAAAAATGTGTTCTTGAGGGCAAGGGGCAAATTCTGTAATGTGCACATGGCCCCATTCCTCTCACTGAGGTGGCCTGATGCTAGAATTTGTGGCAGGAGTATTAACAGAAAGTTTCCCATGGCAGCAGTAATGTGGCAATCTTGCCATATTTGTCCCTTCCTCTTTTGGCAGCTGCTTGCTATTCCCAGGTCAGCCTGACATCTTGCTCCATCCCTGCATCATTTCAGCTTGCACATATTAACACACTGGGTGACTCAGATCTCATCAGGCTTCCTAGGCAATGCAAAGATTTCTACTGACCACATAAACTGCATGACTGCTGCTCCACACGTGAACTGCTGTACTAGTGGGGGACAGGAACAGCAGGAGCTTTCTTTAGTGGGCGCTCACAAACTTTTAGCTTTTGAAGCAGGTGATAAATAGACTTTATTTCTGGAGCCCTGCGCGGATACAAACACGTAGATCAGTATCCGATCTGCATCTACAAGAAATGGTCTGCAGATGGCCGCATTGTATCTGCGGATGCGGATATCCCCGAATATAATGCAGATATCTGTGGATTTGCAGGGCTCTATTTATTTGTGAATGAGTCTTGTTCTAGGGGCTCCTTTTCTCACCTGCCTCTGCTCAGTTGGATTGTTCTCCAAGATTGCGGGGAGCTTTACTATTATCCAGAGCATTTGTTTCCTGGCTTCCCTGTTCTGTCCTTCACTGAGGTGGGAGAGGTCTTCTCTAAGAAATAGCTTTTCTTTATTGGCATTGGACAGGGATGGGCAAAGGACAATGCCCTTGAAATATTTGCCCAAGGTGGAGTGGTTTCTTTGAAATAAATTGTGACTTTATAATTTTAAAGGTGTGTGGAGTGTCCTTTTTTCCACCTGCTGATCTGCGAAGAGGCGCTGGGTGAAGTGAGTTTTTATTCTGGGGCAAGTGGTGGGACGGGAGCAGGCCCTGCTGCAGCAACCGGCACGAATCGTGGCCTGGGTCCGTAACTCCTCCAAGGCTGGGGGGAGGAAGGTAGTTAGACGGGAGGCTGGGCTGCTCCGACCCTGGACAGAGCCAGTCTCTGCCCGTCTTTCCCAGGGGGACTGCGGGGCTGGCTGCAGCTGAGCTGCCCGGGAAAAAGGAGCGAGCCGCGCCCTGGGCGGCTGTTCCCTGTTAGCCGAAGGCAGGGCAGGGCAGGGCTCTGCTGCGGGCCGGGTTCTCGGGCTGCATTGGGCCCGGAGCTCCGAGCGGGGGCCGGCCCGGGCCCCTGGAGCAGCCCGCGGTTCCTGAGCCTGGGTGGGGAGACTCCGGAACGGAACTGCCCTCACCAAAGATGGCCGCTCTCGGACCCACCCTAGTCGCCACGTGACCTGGGTGCGCTGACGTCAGACGTGCGTGGTGACGACACACGCCCCCGGCCCGCCTGGCGGTTGCCGGGGAGACGGTGTGACAGGCCTGGCGGCTGCCCGGGGCCGGGCGGAGGGATGGCGGCGGCGCGGGCGGAGGGGCCCCCGCTGCCCGGGCCCCCGGGAGGACGGCCCCGCCAAGTCTGCTCCCGCCCCTACTTCGTGGTGCTCATGGTCTTCGCGCACCTCTACGTGCTCAACGTGCTGGGGCTGCTGCTCTTCGTGCACCTCAGCGCGGGCGACGGGCCCCCGCCCCCCGGCCCGCCCGGCCCCGGCCCCG
>ML685770.1:27533167-27558030 GCA_007922175.1 Pelusios castaneus
TTGGCTGCTGGGGGGGATCGGCCCGGCCTGGCATTGGCTGCTGGGGGAGATCGGCGCGGCCTGGCATTGGCTGCTGGGGGGGATCAGCCCGGCCTGGCATTGGCTGCTGGGGGAGATCGGCGTGGCCTGGCATTGGCTGCTGGGGATCGGCGTGGCCCGGCGTGGCACAGGCTGCTGGGGATCGGCGCAGGCCCGGCCTGGCATTGGCTGCTGGGGATCGGCACGGCCTGGCGTGGCTTAGGAGGAAGCTGGGCGGCGGGTTTGGTTTTTGCCTCAGTCGGGCTCGGGGGGTGTGGTGTGTCAGCCTGGCTCAGCTTGGTCTGGGCGCGGGCCTTGGCGCAGCTCGAGGTCACCCGGTGTGCCAGGGCAGCATCCTGTGCAGCCTCTGTGGTTTGCCACCGCTCTCAGCATTGGTCTCTTTGGGAAGGGCCGGCCCAGGCTGACCTGGCTCGGTGCACTGCAGTTCAGGATGAGGTGACTGCAAGGGACTGTGTAGTTGGGTCACGTCTCCATCAGCTCGGTGCTGTTCTCTTTCAGACTCCCTTCTGATGTTCAGAGCTGGATCGGTCATTCCCTTGATGTATTCTTGCTGGTCTTTATTTCTTTGGGGTAAAATGAGCCTAGCTATAAATGGGAAGCACTCCACTGATCTCAATTACACCTCAGCTGGTTTTTTTAAACCTTTAAGGTAAATTTAAACCAAGAACTAACCTGCCCCGGTCCAGTGATGAGATGCCCAGAACTGAATTCTGTCATCCAGATGTGGGTGCACACAGGCTGCATACAAAGGGATTCCTGGTTGCCTGCTCTGTAATGTTATATTTGTCTGTATACCGTCCAGAATTGCAGGGGTGCTTTGGGCATGGGTGTGGTGATTGTTGAGGGCACAGTAGGAAAAAAAGTACTGAAAATGTATGTGTGTAAATGTAGTGTGTAAATTCCTGCTGTTTCATCCTTTAGGTTGGCCATAAGCAGAAGGTGGAGCTGGTCCCTAACAAAGTCCATTTCATGAAAACGCTCAGCTTGAAACCACTTCTCTTTGGTAAGAGACAGGCACTGCACATGGGCTGGTAAACCAGTGGCTGAAAGCCCGCTGGTGTTTTAATCCACACTGCAGCATGACTCTTACGGGGTCCAAGCCAGTAATGACACAGCACTGGGCTTGTGGTAATTCAGAATCTGGAGAAGAAAATTACAAACACAGTTTTGTAATTGTACCAGTCTTCTGTAATCAGAGAGATGAAATGAGTGTATGCCCACCGGCACTGTTTGTGTGGTGAAATGATCCCTGAGTTCTGTTAAGTGGTAGCTTCAGAAGGAAAAGTGTGGTGGCCTGTGGGCCAGAACCACTAGCTCCACCAGAAGGTTTTGTGGTTTTCGTGGGCTTTGTCTTTACTGCAGAGTTAACTTGAGTTCCCTACACTGGAGTTAGCGTCACTCCTGTGAGAGCAGCCGCACTGAGATATCACGTGACTTGCTGTGTGGCTCTAAGACGTCTGGGGGCACGGCTCATGATGCTCTGCACTATAGGAAGCTGAGGTGCTGTGTAAATGCTTCCCAGTGAGTTGTGTGAGAGCTTTTCTGTCCTTTCTGGGCACACTGGGGGATTGTGGGGTGGCGTCAGGTGCTGAATGGTCATGGTAGCAAACCGCTGTGTTGGTCTAACACTCCAAGTTAGCCTAGATCCCCTGTCAGGCCAGCCAACTGGCATTAAAAAGTGCACACAAGTTAAAGGTTTGTGTCTGTGGCCAGGACTCGCGTTGGAGGCAACACTTGAGTTAACTTAGCAGTGAGGACAAGCTCTTTGAAGCATCAAGAGGTTAGTCACTAATTCCTGGCTAGTAAATTGAGGGTCTCTGCTCAGGTGAGTCAAAGGAACTGGAGATGTAAGAGATCTGGCACTTAGTTGCTGTTCCATGGGGGCAGTGCAGACTGCTCTGTTTGAGCTGCTTTTTCTTATACAGCATATAAATGTGGGGGCTCTTCCCAAAATGTATCCCTTTTACCATTGCTAGCTGGCCAGTGGAGCCTTGCAGTGTATGGTTGCCAGGCCAGTGTTCCTTGTACGGATAAGGAAGCGGGCATAGAACCTGACGCAGACAGCCACAGTTATTTTAATCACCACTTCCGCTGCTGCCAACAAAACCAAGCCTGTGTGAATTCTGAAGATTGCCAGAAGCAAACTAACACTTGGATTCTGCCCACATGTTTGGATTATAGCAGTTCTACCCACAAGGCACAGCCAAAATTACAGCTCTTTTCTCTCACCCCAAGGAAACAGACTAGTTAGACATTCTTCATACCTTTATTAAGATTTAAACACTAAGAGAGAGAATCAGTTCAAATTTTTAGGCTGGTTTTAGTTCTGTGTAGCTTTAATTTTTTAGTATAATTTGAAGAATAAGTGAATTGATCTGATTTCCATAAAGCATTGGAAGCTGATTTAAGAAAAAGGGTGACTATCTCAACTTGCCTTCTTACCTTCTTATCTCTGGCAAATTAATGCACAAACCAACGGAATGTGTAGCTGGCAGCATCATGTGTATAAAGTAGGGCAGAAAGGACTGTGCATGCATAGGTCACTCCTTTGAGTTTTGGAAATTTTTTAGTGCTCCCATTGCTGTGGTGTTTGAGTTTTCTTGGAACAGTAAAATGGGTTTTTTTAAGGGACTTCTGATTTCATTTTTAATCAAGAAGGGAGATTACATGTTTGCTTTTCTTCTGACAGTTAAATTTCTTAAATCATGTTGTACTGCCCTGTTCAGATATATTCATGCTTGTGTTTAAGAAGTTTTGATCCACTGTTAAAAGAAATTATTAATTATGAACAGTTTCAAAGGGGGAGCTGTGTTAGTCTAGTTCAGCAAAACAAACAAGGTATCTGGCATCATTTTTAAAGACTAACAAATTTATTTATCACATAAGCTTTCTGGGAGAAAAATCCCACTTCACCAGACACTTGAAGCTTCAAGCGTCTGGCGAAGTGGGATTTTCTCCCACGAAAGCTCATGCGATAAATACATTTGTTAGTCTTTGAAAAAGTGCCACCAGACTCCTTGATAATTTTGAAAAGTCCACTTAAAAGAGTTTGGAAGACCAGTTAATATCCCCCAGATATTTTTTTTTTAAACTTTCCTTTCTATGTTTGGTCTCTTTTAAATCCAAAGGACCCAAGTTCCTGTTGAAAAGATGTTTCATAATCCATTGAGATATTAGTGGCTAATAATAAGGCAACATACATTACTGTGTAAGTATTGAGGATAGGAAACAAATAAAGAAGGTAATAGAAATAGTGCCTTCCACTATCATTTACACTTCAATTTACTAGCCATTCCACAGTACAGAAGGACTCCTCTTAATTAGATCGTTCTTTAGTATATTGAAAAACTGTGAATTAATCTTATTGGTATAAATGTGTACAAGTTCTTGCTTTTTCGTGGTGGAGGGAAACTTTTTCTGGAGTCTGTATCACCGAAACAGAGACACTGAACTCTTTATGGCATTTTCACCATTGCTTTGTGATAATAATAAGAAAAGAATCCTTGTGGTTCACGATACCTGATTCAAAGTGAAAGCTTAGAAGGAACCCAGACACATTTTGTATTTAAATCCTTTTATTGCAACAAGCATCTTTAAGAAACACAGGCACGGCTCTTTCATTGGTTTCTAAATACATAGTATTCATAACTTGTACATTCCAAAACAGTTTTATCTGGCAGTGTGTAAGGACCCAAGTTTGGAACTGATGTCTTATAAAATTCACACACACAAATAGCCTCAAAATAATGATAGGGAACACAATGTGAGGAGGCAGACTATTTGTTTTTACCAATTGTTTCCCTTGGGGCCTCCCTTCTAAAGTATTTATTCTTATTGATCTGTTAGTCTTTAAAAGTGCCACAGGACTCTGTTGTCTTAGTCAGTTCACAGCCACTTTTATCACCCCAGGAGCCCATGTTGACTTTGAAAGACCACTAAGGCCTTCTCTACGCACAAGTTGTTTCAATTTAGCAAAATTGGTTGAAAAATCGATGTGGTGAAGTTGGAGCAGCCCCACCGTGTGAACGCTGGTCATTAGGTTGGAGTGTTTTAGCTTAATTCAATGAGAAATCCACGCCTGTTGTATGCAGACAAAGCAGAAAGGCTCTAGCTGTAAAGGACTTAACAAGTCCATTAACTGAAAGATTTTATATTTATCAAAGTGTTCTGCAGAGTTTGAGGAGAAGCGTACAGGGGAGTGATTACTCCATATTCTCAATGCCCTTGAGAATGCATTGCAGCTCTGAATGCAAGTACAGGATGCCACGTCAAAGACCTACCGTGCTTGTGTTTGGGAGTGTGGCAGTAGCACTATTAGGGGGTTGTGGGGTTTAGTTTAATACATCAACATTTACAGAACAATCTGCCATTGAAACCAGGTTTGTGTCATGGAGCTATGAAACGGCTTTGCCCTGTCTGCTTTCCTCTTTGAGATGTCAGTCCCTAAGCCATTATGTGACCATACTGGATGCTTTTCAATTAAGAAACCTTAGGAATCCAATAATCCTGGTAGTGAAAATGAGCTCCAGATGAGGCATTTTCGGCCTTTATAGATTCTTTCGTAACTTAAAGTGCAATCTGCATTGAGGCAATTGTCATTTCAGAGATCATCTGGCAAGAACTCTGTGCTTGGGGCTCACATTTATAAGCAGGTGGGAGAAGAGAAGAGAGAAAAGCAGGGAGTCTTGCTGTATTTTTTAGGTGTTTGACGTGGTACTTCACAACATTTTAATTCAAAGAGTAGAATAACATCCAATGAACATGGCACACATTAACTGGCTAACTGATAGATCTGAACATGTCATTGTAAGCGGGGAATCAATGAGTGTGAATGTTTCTAGTGGGAGCCTGCAGTGCTCAGGTCTTGGCCCTACACTACTTAACATTTATATCAGTCTTCTGAAGGAAAACCTGAAACCATCACTTGTAAAGTTTGCAGAAGACACAAAAATTGGGGGGAGGTAAATAATGAAGAGGACAGGTCACTGGATGAGGGCGCAAGCAAACAATATTCATTGTAATACAGTTAAATGTAAATGTGTACAGCTAGGAATAGAGAGTGTTGGCCCTGCTTTCAGGATCGGAGACTGAAAACGATTTGGTGTTCCAGCTGAACGGGAGTTCCCAGTGCAGTGCTGTGGCAACCCTTGGCTGCATAAGGAGGGGTATCTCGAGTGGGACCAGAGAGGTTATTTTACCTTTGTATTTGGCATTGGTGTGACCACTGTACCTTGTTTTAATATCCGCAGTTCAAGAAGGATGCAGATAAATTGGAGCGGGTTCCAAGCAGAACAATGACAGTGATGAAAGGGTTAGAAAATCCCTCTTGGAACAATAAACTGAAGGAGCTCAGTCTATTTAACTTACCAAAGAGAAGGTTACGATCTATAAATATCTACATAGGGAATAACAAGCAAAGAGTCCTGTGGCACTTTTAAAGATTAACAGATTTCAGTTTAAGAAGTGCCCCAGGACTCCTTGCTTGTTTTGCTGAGCTAGATTAACACGGCTCCCCTCTGGAATGACGAAGTGGGATTTTCTCCCACGAAAGCTCATGCGATAATTAAATCTGTTAGTCTAAAAGTGCCCCAGGACTTTGTTTGTTTTTCTGCAATAGATTAACACGGCTCCCCCTTTGGAACTTATTTAACCCCGGGCTCTTCAGTCTAGCAGAGAAAGAGCTAACAATCCAGTGGCTGGAAGACAAAGCGAAGAAACAAACTAGAAAGAAGGTGTACATTTGTAATAGGGAAGGTTGTTAAACATTGGAATAATTTACCAAGGGGTGTGGTAGATCATTGGCAATTTTGAATCACGCTTAGATGGTTTTTCTAGGAGATCTGCTCTGGGAATAATTTTGCTGACATTCTGTAGCTTTTGTCAGACTGCAGGTCAGACTATATGATCACAGTGGTTCCTTCTTTCAGGCCTTGGAATCTCTGAATGTTAAATCCTCTGGCCCTAAGTGGCCCAGAAGTTAAATTTGCACAAATGTCAGGATGTGGCCGGTTTCCCCAGCTGAATTTAAATAGGGAAAGTCCTGGCTGCTCAAGCCACACCTCAGGCACTGCCAGAGTTGAAGAGAAAATCTGGAGGCCAATTAAGAGCGGTGAGAGACAATGTTATCTGTAATGCATCTCTGTTCAAACAGGGGTTCCATGCATCTCCTCTCAGCATGCTGGATGATTGTTAAAGTAAATGGCTGATGATCAAAAAACAAAACAAACCTCACGCATTGTAGGTAAACATGAAAATTATCATTGTACAAGTCAGAACATTTACCCCCCAAACTTGTTTTCTTGGCCTCCCTATTTCAATCCTGTATTTAGAGATTTAAGGCTGAGAGCTTCTTAACAATGTTTTGATCCCCAAGCCCTTTAGCACCCATCAACCCTTACCTAAGGGGCAGTTTAAAAAGCTTGCTTCTGAGGCCATGTACACACTAGAGACTTGTCCTGCAATAAAGTTGTTACGAGGCAAGCAAGCGTTATAACTATAATGCTTTACCCCGTCCACACAGCACTCCTGTAGCGAAAAGGAGCGTTCACACGCTCCTTTGAATTTTTGCTACAAAGAGCAGTTCATGGTGGGCACCTGTTCCACCATGCTCTGCTGCAGCCAGCCTTTCCCCACAGGGCTGGAGCCCGCTTCCCCAGAGGGTCCCGTGCTGAGCCCCACTGGGGGGGATGCTCCCCCTGGGAGATGGGAAGCTGGCTTCAGCCGCCGGCAGCAGTGGGGCTCCTGGAGAGCTCCTGGAACCCTGGTGGCTGGAGCCCTGCGGTTAGAGCAGGGAAATTGACAAGTCTGACAGCCCCGGTGTCCCAGAGTGGCCTCCATTGGCACTCCGGGACATTTCCAGAGCTGTCTAACCCACAGTGAGTGCACACACACACACACACTATCGCCGGACAGACGATCCGTGGCAAGCATTACCACGCTTGTTTAGGTGGTTTACCTGTTGCGCGGCAAGAGGGCTGTTGCCGCGCAACAGGCAACGTTGCAGTGTGTCCGCTCACAGCCATATCGTGTGGTGAAGCTCCTTGCCGCGCGATAAGGCTGTAGTGTCCAAGGCCTGAGGGACCAGAGGAGTTGGCTGACACTAACGGGAGTTTTGCTAGGCAGTTTAGAGGGAAAGTGGGGGCAGATACACTTCATTAACGTTCTGTAAACTAAAGCCAATAAGAGGCCCTTCCGTGATCAAATCAAACAAACAATAAATAAAAGGAGGAGCTGCAGGGGTGAAAAGAGAATGCAGGCAGAAATCCAGCAACAACAGAATGGGGCTCTCCAGGTTATTGCCCTGAACACAGCATGGGTGGGTGGATGGTGTATGTGCGCATTCAGTGCAAGACACTCCTGGCCCTCAGAGATCCCCGTGTTGATGGGGTACACGGGATGCAGCAATAAAGTTTCTTGACACCCTCAATAACTGCTTCTTGGAACAGCTAATCCTGGAACCCACAAGGGGAGAGGCAATTCTTGATTTAATCACAAAAGAAACATGGGAGCTGGTCCAGAAGGTGAATGTAAGCTGAACTGTTTGGGAATAGTGGCCATAACATTTAGTATCCTGTGTGGGAGAGAGGGGGAGCACCCAAGCAGTCCACCATGGTAGCATTTAATTTCAGAAAGGGGAACCACAGAAAAACCAGGGAGTGAGTTAAAAAGGAATTAAAAGGTACGGTACCAAAAGTGAAATCCCTACAAGCTGCATGGAAACTTTTTAGACACCATGATAGAGGCTCAATTTAAATGTCTGGTCCAAATTTAAAGAGGACCAAATAAGTGCCACCGTGGCTAAACAAAAGAAAAGAAGCAGTCAGGCAAAAAGGCATCCTTTAAAAGTGGAAGTTAAATCCGAGTGAAGAAAATAGAAATGAGCATAAACTCTTGCAAGTGAAGTGTAAAAATATAATTAGGAAGTCCAGAATAAATTTAGAGCGGCCAAAGACTCACCAAGTAACAGCAAAAAGAGTTTTAAGTACATCAGAAGGAGGAAGCCTGCCAAACAATTAGTGGGCAATGGAGATGCTAAAAGAGCACTCAAGGAAGATACGGCTATTGCAGGGAAATGAAACAAAGGATAGGAATACGTTTTCAGACTGGAGAGTAGTAAATAATGGGTGTCCACAAGTGTCTATACTGGCACCAAGACTTTTCAACATATTTATAAGTGATCTGGAAAAAGGCAAACAGTGAACTGGTGAAACTTGCAGATGATAAAAACTACTCAAAATAATTAACTCTTCGCAGTCTGCTTTTGATTTACAAAGGGATCTCACAAAACTGGGTGATTGGGCAACAAAAAGGCAGATGAAATTCAGGGTTGATAAATGCAGAGTAATGCACATTGGAAAATATAATCCCAGCTATCCATATAAAATGATGGGGTCTAAACAAGCTGTTATCACTCACAAAAGAGAGTTCCAAAGGGGGAGCCGTGTTAGTCTATTGCAGAAAAACCACAGAGTCCTGGGGCACTTTTAAAGGCTAACAGATTTATTTATCACATGAGCTTTCGTGGGAGAAAATCCCACTTCATTAGATGCTTTGAAGATGGGAAATTTATAGAATGGGAGGAAATTGAATGCAGGGGAGTGTGTGACATAGGATCAGGTCAGGCTGTAACAGCAAATCAAAATAGATGTTAGGATTCAAATACTGAGGAACATCACATAGAGGAAGGTGAGGTCAAATCACCTCTTGTAATGAGAGAAAAATCCATAGTCTGATTTTTCTCCCAGGAAAGCTCATGCGATAAATAAATCTGTTAGTCTTTAAAAGTGCCACAGGACTCTGTTGTTTTTCTGCAATAGACTAACACGGCTCCCCCTTTGGAACTTAAAATGAAGAGGGGTATGGAAAAGCTTCCATATGAGAAGAGATTAATAAGACTGGGACTTCTCATGTTGGAAAAGAGGCGACTAAGTAGGGATATGATCGAGATCTATAAATCACGACTGGTGTGGAGAAAGGAAGGAAGGAAGGAAGTGTTATTTACTCCTCATTACACGAGCTAGGGGGTCACCAAATGAAATGAATAGGCAGCAGGTTTAAGGGAAGTATTTCTTCACACAACACACAGTCAATCTCATGTCCCACCAAGCCAGGGGAGCTCTGTGTGGAAATTTCTTTGCACTGTCTCTGGGCCGACAGCAAGTTTGCACTTATGCAGATACTTTGTTTCATGGACAAAGTGCAGGAGTGAAATTACTGTCAGGTTTGAGTCTGAAGGGAAGAGACGAGAAAAGTTGCTAGGCAGCTCCTCCAATCCATTCGAGGCTGTAGACTTCAGTTCCAGTATTCCTGCTACTGCACACGCTGGCCACATCTATTAGACAGGTTTCCAGTGCAATCAGAGAGAGAAACAGCACAGCATTTTATATCTTTCCAGTTGCTGGAGCTGTGTCTGACTCCCTAAGCTCTTTATTAATAAACATGCTGTATCGCAGTCTCCTAGGGGAAGGCTTTGCGACACACCCCCTAGACCGTGGCCATCAGCTACATTGAATCCCACTAAAAAATGCCATTGTACAGAGCCAGGTCCGCAAAGCACTGACTGGCAAGGATAGTTTTCTAGTTATGGGCAGGGGAGCAATTTCCTATCAGTGGAGTAGAGATTTCGGAAATCTCCTGCCAGACTATGCTCGGCACCGATGGTGTTTCCATCGCCGCACAGCCAGCAGCAGGTTCCTGTTCTTCTTGTGCCAAGCATAGGCTTTGTTTACAACCAGCTTGTCACTCTGCACCTCGCCACTGACGACGTAGACTCCTGTGTGTGTAGCTCTCATGATGTTGTGAACGCAGGTGGCATCTAGGGCCAGCCAGTTCTGCAGTCGGGGGTGGATTTCTGCCCGGAGCAGGGGGCCATGCTTCAGTACCTCCAGCTTGGAGTCCATGTCAAAAGCAGAGACAGTGGAGGTCGTGTTCTTCCTGGAGATCCTAATTTTCACAGCTGGAAGAAGCAAAAGTGAAACAATTATCTCTTGTTATTATCCACCTGATTGCTCTTCATTCCCTTTTTCATTTCTTTACTCCCCACCTGCTGGCAACAAACAGAACTTTTCCATTTTGAATGCAATAGGTGTCAAGAGCGGTTTCCCTGCCTCAGTCGCGTCCTGAGCCAGGTCGCTGAGATCGCACTCAGCTTGTAACCCTCCAGACGTGGGAGTACAGCCTTTCAAGTGCCCGTAACTTTGCCTCTGAGCAGGGTGAATGATGGGATTAATTACCGCCACTGGCTAGGCAGAGGCATGGTGCAGGAAGCAGTTATGCAGATGCCTAGTACGCCTCAATCCTGATCTGCACACCCATCGGAGTTCCTCTCAGAGCAGGGGCTGTGAGCATGAATATCAGGATTTAGCTGAGCGGACTGCGTGGCTGAGCGCTGTAGAGCGTCACAGAAACTGAAAGGTAAGCAAGCTGACTTGGCCCAACAGCGCAGCTTGCTCCGGTCGCTGGCCTCGGAGCACAGAGTGAATTGTGGAGATAGCTGTGTTGGGGTTTGATGTGCCTAGGCTGGAGATGACCAGAGCTGTCTGCCTGGGTTTAATTTACTCTATTTGGAACTGTGGCCTCCAAAGTTATTCCAGGCCTGGCTCTCACGGCGTGTGGACGGCTAGAACCACAGCCAGTCAAAACGCGTAACTCAGGATGTTGCTCTTGGTCTGAGCCCTGAGCTGTGGGCAGGTTGCCAGAGCAGCATTCGACCAGCTGATGCTCAGTATGCAGTAAAAGCTGGGGTCGTTCCTTTTCCCAGTCCCTTTCTTAGAGCAAACAGAGGAGCTGCCCAGGTCTGCTGTTGTTTGGTTGGCTGTCAGAGGGGAAGAAGGGGGCCATGTACTCACTGAAATCGTTGGCACAGAAGTTTTCCAGTATCTCCTTGGTGGTGCTGGCTTCCTCCGGCTCGCAGTCCCTGCAGCTGGCTCGGGGCACTGCTGTAGCAGAGAGAGAGTTACAGCATTCTCTCTGAACATCGACATGTCCTGGTGGGGAGACCAGGAGACTCAAGTGCCCCAAGAGGCAGTGCAATAGCAGTGGCCGGTCTGAACTGGAGTGCGATCATTCACTCCATGGGCAAAGGGAACCAAACCTCCCAATGTTCCTGCCTCCTGCCCAGAGCAGGGGAGCCGAATGCAGTGGTTGGAGTGGGAACATGCCACCAGCGACTCGACTAGAGATAAATTACAGAAGGAAAGGTCCTTGTTTAGGTGGGGCACTGAGACGCCCAAGACAGGCCAGATCCAACCCGCACCTCACCGCAGGGGTTTTCAGAGCATGGGTTGGGACCTGGGACTGCTGCTGCCACAGGACTGGAAAGCATGGCTCAAAGATGTCATTACTGGGCTGCGGGCACAATTTTTGTCTTCAGCTGGGTCCCGTAAAAGAGCGTTTGAAAAGCACTGCCCTAAAGGAGACAGCTGTTGTCTCCATTCCCGTGAGCTTTCGAGTCTCCCATCATCACATATCTCCCAACCTGCTGGGACAGTGTTCGTCAAGGTCTGCTTTTCCCTTGGGCTTTTCTTTATTCATTTGTGTCTCTGTGCTTTGCCATCCCCTTCTGGCATGGCTCATGGGATCTCAGGGTCTGACTTCCCCGCAAACAACGAACCTCTGTAGCTAACTCGGCTTAAAAGAGCAGTAAGACACAGCAGCTCTCTTCTGAGTGGGGTTAGGCCCTCAAGTTCAACCCCAGGCTTCACTGGGGGATTTAGCTCAAGCTGCTAGCTCATGTTCAAAGCAGAGTTGCTGTGCCTTCACCCCTATTTTAACCCACGTTAGCTAGCCTGAGCACCACCTTTTTTCCCATTGAAGACACTCTAGCTTCTGACTATGGGAGGCAGTGCAAATACTGTTCATTGGTGGGCCAGGAAGAATGGGTATGTTTTCCCTCTTCTGAAATTAAAGCCCATTACTTCCAGAGAGTCTACTGCCAGCAGACCAGCAATGCTCTAGAGCAGGATGTCAAAGATGTGGCCTGCAGACCAGATATGGCCCACGAACCTCTTCCATCTGGCCCGCTGCTGCGTTCCTTGAGACCACACTCTGTCCCTAACAGAGGGAGAGAAAGTGTGGTCTTGCTGTATCAGAGTGCAGTCCCGCACACCCAGTGCTCTGCGATGCCACGAGTGTGTCAGGTCTCGTGACATTGCAGAGCTCTGGATATGCAAGATTGCGCTCCACGATACTTTGAGACCACTCTCTCTGTTACGGATAAAGTGTGGCATTGCGGGGCGCAGTCTCACATATACAGTGCTCCACGATGCTGCGAGAATGCCCTAGGATTTCGATTTCTGGTGTGTACAGCCCACTTGAAGTACATTCAAGTCAAATCTGGCCCGTCCTAGCTAATGAGTTTGGCTCCCTGCTCTAGAGTATCCTTCAGAAGGGAGGGCAGGAGCTAGCGCTGGCCAGATTAGTGTCCCAGACCTTTCACTTACACACCTGCAGTAGAATCAGGCACACGAAGCAGCTCAGCTAATGTAGCAGAACGTGTGGTGGGTGGTGCTGGTCAGCATTTCCCCATGACTTTCACTTCAGAGCTGTTTACACTTTGTTCGTGCAGCTCCTGCCCACTGACCAGGAGAGGAGCTTGCACCCTGTTAGCTGTTTTCTGATGTAGGAAGAAGGCCGAATAGCTTTGCTCATGTGTTTTTAACCTTCACATGAAGAATATTGAGCTGAACGTCACTGGCTTTGCTGGAGGACCTTGTGGCTGTCCAAGGCTACATGTTATTAACTCAGCTCCTTTCCTGGGAGAGGCAGCAGTATTAAATCTTTAACAGTCTTCATTTCTCCAAAGTGTTCATTAGGGATGGAAATTGAACAGGTTTTAACAGAAGGAAACCCTGGAGTTTTAATAATCTGACCCGACATTTTTTGTCTCCCCCCCCCCCCCCCCACACACTCTGTTTTCTCTCCTTGCCTCAGTTCTCCAGTCACCACAGAGTTCTCCTGGGAAGACACTTGTAAAAAGTTCACCACCACCATTCAAAAAGAAAAGGCCAAACCCGGCTCAGGCCTCTCTCTTGCTCTGCATGCCACCATCAGATGTTGTACATGACAACATGGGTTAGAGAGATGCCTTACTTCTGCTGCTGGAAGCTGTCCCGTCAGTGATAGCGGAGATGCACAAGTTATGGTCTGCAGGGAATTTGTTGCAGTTCAGGATTTCAGGCCAGGGGTAGCCATAGCAAGCCATGATTGGGGCACAGCTGCTCCGAACAGCTTCACACAGGCTCCGGCAGGGGTAGATCAAGCTAGTGAGAGAAAAAGGACTGCACTGTTTCTTGAGCTTTCCCAGTAGGCACCAGTGAAGGGTTAACTGCCCCAGAGCAAGCCCAAGCCACCAGCCTTCCTCATTTAACAGCATCCCCTCCTTAGAACAATATTCACTTCTACTTTGCATGAGGCAGAATACAAAGATTACTGTCCCAGGGGGTTTCTCAAGGAAGGAAACATCTCCTTTCTTGAGCATTTTGTCTCAGATATTGGTACTGACTTTTCCCAAGCCATTAGTAAACCGTTTTAAATTGAGGTTAGCCTCCACTGGCATTTCCTTCACAGATTTCCATGTTAATGGTGCTGAAGGAGTTTTGACCTACACTGAATACACATGTTCTGAAACTAAACATTAAATGACAACAGAGTCCTGTGGCACTTTTAAAGACTAACAGATTTATTAATCGCATGAGCTTTCGTGGGAGAGAATCCCACTTCGTCAGACGCTTTGAAGAATGTCTGACTATTTGAAAGGGGTGGGGACGTAATAGGATGGAATTAGAGGCTCAGCGCCATCCCCGTCTCTTTATGAAGCGTGTAAGGAATTGCCCCTGGCACCCATCTTCCAAAAGTGACCGTGTTTGCTCCAGCTGTGCAGCTGCTGCTTATTTTCTGCTCTGTCTTAACCAGGTCCCTGGAGCTCCTAGTGAGCCACCAAGTCTCCACAAGAACTAAGACTGCTCAGTGCTGGGGAGTGGGGGTGTTGTGGAAGTGAGGTCGGGCACCCCACAAGAGGAGTGGGGGACAAGGATATTTATAGGTAAAGTTACTGGTGGCGAGTTGCTGTTTGTAGCAGTGGAAATTCATTATGTGCAACTGTGAAAGAACCTGACCTCCAGCTGAGCCCAGCGCCAGGCCTGAGAACGTTTGGGGGTGAAACGCTAAGGGGCCAACTGGGGACAGGGGAGCAAAGAATTTAGTTGCAGGATTGGAAGGCTTACTGAGCCATGTGTAGGTATTTCAGGCCAGGGATGGCCAGCTCACAGTGGGGAAGGAAGCAAGGAGAAGATGGGTTTTGCACACTGTACGTGAGCTGGAGCAGTGGTGATCTGCAGATGGAAATCACCAGAGGTTTGTCTGAAGTAATTCCAGTGAGAGAAGTGTGTGGGGTAGAAGGCAGTTGATCTTCAAACCAAGGACATATTTCTCTGGAAGGATTTTTATTTCCCTTCAGAAATGCATCTAAGTAGAGGGAGGAAAGCCCTAGGGAGTCATCTCATTTGTCCCTCTGCCCATACCACGCTGTTCCTTACAATACTCCAATGCTTTATCCAGTCTTCAGCAACTGGATTCCCCAGCTCTTGTAGGGAGACATGTCTCCCTTTTCGGGAGCTTTATCTGACAGACCCATGGGAGAAATAACTGTACCTGAAGAGCCTTACCTGTCCAAGCAGATGGGTGCAAAGAGTGAGCAGAGGAAGATCCTGGCATCTGGGTGGCACTCTCTGGCTAGCAAGGGCAGCCAGCTAGAGGACTGCTGGATCACCTCGGCTGTAGTGTCATGTTCCAGCAGGTTGGGGATCCGCATCTCTGAGTATCCAATGTCATAGCACAAGGCCATGCTCCTTGGAATGAGGATACACCGGGAGGAGCTCCTCAAGAAGTACCCATAAACCCCTGGGGAGCCCCAAGCTAACAGACATAGGAGGCGAACCAGCAGGCCCAGTTTGGGAAATCTGCGCTTTGCTGCCTCCATTCTCCTTTCTGACCAGTAGCTGTGAAATGCGGAGAGCAGCTAAACCTCTGTCTCTGCAGCGCACCATAGACAGAGCTGCTCCTGGCTGGAAGGTGGTTTTTATAGCATGAAGCCACCACTCGGCTAATCCATTCTCATTAAATGCAACTCGCTTGGTGTTCTTGTGGGAAGACAATACCACAGTTTGTGTTTGCCCTGATTGTCTGGGTTTTCGGCGGGAGGGGGGGGGGGGAGGTGGGCAGGGATCAGCAGGTGATGTGGGGGGCCAGTGGAATGGCTTGGGGCTCTCTGCTGACACTGTTACTCCTCCGGAGTAGTCATTAGTTTATAAATGCCTGTGTTTTCCTCTCTTTTGTTTTGTGGAAAAGCAATCAAGTGTTGCCCAAAGTCAATTAGGAGCCATTATTCAGCTTGATCCCCTTGTTAAACGGCAATGAGGTGGGATGGCCCCATGTTCAGAAATTAACCATTTCAGGGAGCTTTCTGCCAGTTTGGCTAGTAATTCATGGCCGGGGGGTGGGGGGCGTTTACACACAGGACCGCCAGCACTTGATTGACCAACTCTTCATCTGGCACCCCATGTCACACACCACTCATTCTGGTTAATATCAATCTTATTTTGGTATGAAATCCAGCTGCTGCAATTTAAAAAGAATCTGGGGCTTCTCTAGGATGTAATGAAGATGCCAAAACCTTTATTGTCATGTTATTCCCGTTTGGTTTAGGGAACTTAAAGTATTGGGGGGTTTGTTGTCAGTTTGCTCGTCATTAGAAAGTGGCAAGTGACTGTTGCAGCTTTGAAGAAGAGAATTGTGTGCTGCCTATGACAGGACTTGTTCCCTGCCAGGGGTCATGGGCACTGCTGGCTGCATTGTGGTTTTGTGGCTCCCTGGGTTCCAGCAATCATTGTCTGCCGACTTAGAGCTTAGCTGTGCTGAATGAGACGCCTCCTACTCGCTGTATATTTTAGCAGATACAGTCACGTCAATTCTCAACAGAAGCAAGTATCTTAATTATTTTCTCTTCAGTATGTTTCTGTGGTTGGACAAGGTCTGTGCGTAGTACAGAGACCTCCCGAAACTGTAGGAGGTACAGTTCAGAAACCAGGGTGGTACTGTTTGAATTGTGCTTTCCCCTTTCTAAAATCTTCAGTGCTAGTGAGCTTTGAGTGCAGCTGGTGTGTCCTGTGGGACCACTCCAGCAGGTCTCTGGCAAGATGGTTAACCCCAAACTCCATTTGACTGGAATTCCCCTGGCCACATAATCACAGGGGGAACTTCTCTCCTTTGAGAATGTTTGTAAGGTTGG
This sequence comes from Pelusios castaneus, assembly GCA_007922175.1. NCBI lineage: Eukaryota > Metazoa > Chordata > Testudines > Pelomedusidae > Pelusios > Pelusios castaneus. The sequence goes on from ML685770.1 coordinate 27,549,492, forward strand.
TATTAGCGCTATAAACTGCATGTGTATGTGAGAGCCGCTGTCTGTCTGTCCGTCCTGTCTTGAATTCTGTAAAGTCTGCAATACACCTACCCCCTATTTTTCTGATCCTGTCAGTGAATCTTCTTCCCCCGGGGCATAAATCTGTGCTCAGAGATCAGTATTGTAATTTGGAACTGTGCATTCCCCTTCCTGTCAGTGGACTTTCTGCTCCATGCTCCAATGAAGAGTGCCTGGTTCTCTGCCAGGTGCTGAATTCCGCAAGGAGAGCCCTCATGTCACTGCGAACATGCTCCGCACAAAGGCTAACGTGGGGCCACCAGATTGGTTGGTTAGTTAGTGCTCTGTGCTGCCCCCATCCCTCCACCGGAGATCATGTTCCGCGGGGGGGGGGGGGGGCAGATAGAGTGCATGAAAGGAAAGAATTTTAACTTCTCCTCCCCCAAATCTGTTGGGAAGCTTCTAATTTTCTCCCCCTCTCTTTGTTTTTCTCATTGGTTAGGGATTAGTTTTTAGTCTTTCATTTATTCTCTCTCTGCAGAAATTCCACATTTCCTGACAGAGGAAGAGTGTAAACTGATTATCCACCTAGCGCAGTTGAAAGGGCTGCAGAAAAGCCAGATCCTGCCTACTGAAGACTATGAGGAGGCCATGGAAATGATAGAAATCAGCCAAATGGACATCTTCAACCTGCTGGACCACAACCAGGATGGGCAGCTGCAGCTCAAAGAGGTAGAGAGCTGGAGCGAAACCTAGACAGTTCAATATGGGGACTCAAGAAGAGAGGCTGAAGGGGGGTTACCAAGTTGATGGGAGGTACACAGGTTACCCTGCATCGCTTGTGTAACTCCCGTCGACTGGCCGTGTAGAGGGGCCGGAGAGATGTTCTGTAGCGGTGATCTTCGTAGGAGGCTGCAGCCAAAAGCCTTACTAGAAAGCCTCTGCCCTGACGTGCACCAAGCTGTGCAGAGATCGTGCGAACATCCAGTTCCATGCCCTCAGGGCTGTGGTGGTCCTGGCAGAGCTAGCGGGCACTGCAGAATAGCGCGTTTTCCTGCTCGGCTGGTGAGCTACGTGATCTGCTAGGGTGAGCAAGTGCGGAGGAGGCCTGGGAATGAGTGTGGCTGTTGTGCGACATGTTTTCTAGCGCAAGATTGGGAGTCGAGACACGCCCAGTCCCAGCTGTCCCTCTGACTCAGTCACTGTGTGACCCTGGGCAGCTCCTCCGGTGTCCCCAGGTGTTGTAGATACCTGCCCTCCGTTGTGAAGTGCTTTCAGGTACGCAGCTGAAAAGCACAATATTGCTCTTGTTCATAGCATGAGTGCAGTACAAGCCTTCTTCCTCCAAGGATTGGAGTGTCTTGTTCCTGGATCCTCTTCAGAGAGCAAACTTTCCATTCTGTCTCTACATGAGCCAGAGGAAGACGTGAATCCTGCAACTGTTCATCTCCTCGGCCCTCCCAGTGAAAGGAAAGCTGCTGTCTCTGTTTGGCTATTGGCTGGCTTACCCCCAGTGTACTCCAGGGTGGGGTTCACTGCAATACTAGAGCAGCTGCTGGTCACACTGCGCTAGCTGAGGATGCAAATAGCTTCCATTTGAACGCCCTTTCTCATGTGGTGCATTGAAGCCCCGCAGCTGACGTCCTTCAGAGAAGCTCTTGCAGGAGGCAGAAATACCAGCCAGTTAGCATTGCTCAGGGTGTGACAAGCTTGTTCATCATTTCAGGTGCTGACCCACACCCGCCTCGGGAATGGCAGGTGGATGACCCCTCAGAACGTCCGGGAGATGTACACAGCAGTCAAGGCAGATCCTGACGGCAATGGTGAGAGGGCCTCTGAGAATCCCTTTTACCTGTGAGACTGGAGCCAGAGCCTCACCTAGGAAAAGGCCTGCTTTATATAAATACAGAAAAGCACAAAGCCCAAGTTTCCCTTTGCCAGTCTTCCCCACCTCCGAGCCCCCCAGGAAGGAGGTAGACTATTCACAGACACCCCCAACTTCAGAAAGGAGAAGTGGGTTTCCTGAGCCCACATAACAGGCTGCCTAGAGCTGGGAACAGAACCACGGCTCTGGACTCCAGCCCCTGCTCTAACAACCCATTACCATTTGCCTTATGGTGCTAACTGCTTGACACCCTTTTTGGACTGCAAGTCTATGATGGGGATGTAAAAGGGTTATTCTGAGGGTGGAATTTGGGATCACTGTATATCTAAGGGCTGCTCTACACTGGAAAGCTAGATCAACCCAGCTATGTCATTCAACAGGATGAAAAATCCACCCCGCTGAGCAACACAGGTAAGCCAGCCTAAACACCGATACAGGCAGCTCTAGGGCAGTGGAAGAATTCTTGCCCCGACCTTGCTGCTTCTCCGGGGGGTGGATTGACAGCAGTGACCAGAGAGCCCCTCCCGTGCCGCAGATATAGACTAACGGCCTGTTGCTGTGTGTGATGGGAGCAGGCACCAGGAACTAGAACTGCACTAGACTGCGCCAGGCCCATGATTCCACCCCGGCTGCGTGGTGGTGCACAACTGCATATATGTTATATCCATGCAGCGCTGCCTTCATTTGGGCCAGTGAGCGATGAAGCCTCCTTTGGCACTGCGGTCTGCTTTGTTCCCCATTAGTCTGTCTCGGGGACCTGTGGCCCATTTGATCAACGGAGCTTTCAGGGGCGAGTCGTGACTCTTTCCTGCTGCTTGCAGAGTGTCGGGGTCAGTGGACATGAAGGCAGGTTCCTCAGTCATCTCCCCTCTGTCTTGCCATCAGAGATTTAATATGTTCCAAGAGCCAGTTCCGCCTGTCCTTCCCCTGGCCTCCCGAGAGCTCCCGCTGTCCCAGGCGTGCAGTTTAACCTCTCCTGCTCTAATGAGAGCGCTGTCAATGGAGCGACTCTCCATTTCCTAATCAAATTAAGAAAGTCTGCAGTCTGTGCACACTCACTTCCAGGCGCCTGGCTCTTTGAGCAGCCCGAGACAGAGGAACTGCTTTGGAGCTGGGGAGCAGCACTTGGCAAATGAGGGACTTGGCTACATATCCGCTCCGCATGCTTGCCTCAGTGCTCTCGGCTCATGCTGCCTTGGCCGGGGTAAGGGCAGATGATCTAACTGTCTGTGGCATTTCCACCACGCTCAGCTTCAATACGTGAGACGCTTCGGTTCCGCTGTCAGGGCTGTGCTGTGCCATGCCATTGGCAGGCCCTCACTGCTGGCGTCCTGCTCCCCTCCATTGTTACCAGCAGGACAACCTAGATGTGGCCCTGAGCCCTTAGAGATAGGCAGAAGCTGGGGAGGGGAAGTGGGATACGTGCAGACAGCTGGAAAGGACAGCCTCTGGGGAGCCTGTCCTAAACTGCCCTTTGTGACACGCCCCTCGTGGGCGCTCTCTGCTCGACTGTGCTGGGAACCTGCATTCTTCATCCGTGCAGGGCCCTGGTTGCTGCCCGAGTTCTCTGACGTTCAGGAGTGGCCAGCTGTGGTGTTCGGTTTTCTTTTGGAGGCTGATGTTTCTAATCTACGGTTAGATACCCTGAACGGGCTGGGTGCTGCGAGTGTGTGAGACGCAGTGCCAGAGCCAAACCAGATTTTCCTTAATTTAAGGAGTTTCCGTCACTGGGAAGGGCAAAAAGATGATCCTGTGCCTGTGCTCCCTTGTGGGAGATAAGCATGTCCATCACAGTGCCTGGCTGGATGTCTATGGAAAGCAATCTCTGTTTTAATGAGAGCCACCTTTTATATCTCACTTCTTGGTTACTGTCGCTCGCGCAGTACCCAGAACATACTCTCAAGAGTGTCTTGGGCTTTGACTTACAGACGTGCGGAAGAGCTTCACAGCCAGCTATAGACTCTTTCACATTGCCAGATAAATTCTTGTTTGAAAGGTGGGCAGTTTCCCTGCAGAGTGTCAAACCTGAGTCCATTTATTCATCCAAGAAACAGGTCCCTTTAAAGGTTCTGTGCGGCCTTTTAGCTATGGCAGTAAACGTGGAAAGCTGCAGGGGCGGTTTATTTCTTTCGAATACGTTACTGTGTGCTCTTTGAGTTCTTCACCATTAAAATGGACGTACCCCAAATATAGCCCTGGAGTTTTACATCACGTGACTGCTGCATTCCAAGAGGTCCCAGCATGGCCTCTCCCCGAGTGAAGACAGAATATTACACGAGGGACCTGTCGTCTTCATCTTAAATGACAAATGCCATCTTCTCCCCTTGCTACCTGGGAGGTGCGGCTCTTTGGCTATCAGAGAGCTGCCAATGCAGCCCTTGGGTAGACACAGTTGCAGGCCTGTGGAGTGGCTTGATTTAGAAGGGTAAAATCCTGGGTGCCTTTCAGATGGGTGCCTAACTGTCCCTGAACAGGACATTGCCACCAGAAAGCTGAAGAGACAGCTTGCTCTTCTTCTTTTCCACAGGTGTGTTGAGTTTGGAGGAGTTTAAACAGCTAAACATTCGTGACTTCCACAAGTACATGGGGAGCCAGAAAGTGAAGATGAGCGATTTGGTGCGGAACAGCCAACACACCTGGCTGTACCAGGGTGAGGGGGCGCATCAGGTCATGAGGGCCATACGACAAAGGTAAAGATACTGGTGTCCAGGGAAAACGGGGTGCACGCACATGGGAGACATTACACACGTCAGGCAAAGCAGCTGCGCCTGGCGTCCCCAGACAGTGTGAAGTGCTGGTGGCCTCTCTGGTCATTGTGCCGTGAGAGCCTTGGAACACAGGGATTGATGCGAAAGGGCAAATTTCCAGGAAGGCTTGAAATTCATCTACAAACTTGCATTGCTCTGTGGACAGAAATGAAGCCTTCAGCAACTCTCTGCTTCTGGGAGCAGCTTTATAGAACCCTGAAGACTCAGCATTACATTGGAAAATTAACGGAAACATTAATTGGGTGAAATTAGGGGTTGCCCATTCCCAATGTTACCTACTTTGCCAGTAATTATTGTGCGTTTACTTAATTCACTCGGATCTCTCCCAGGTAGAACTGACTTCTAACAAATGCACCTTTATCCCTCTTTAGCCGAGCCCCTTAATCCTCTGAGCGTGCATCCAGCGATGCACCTTGCTGTGGAGGTTCAGTGTCTGTTTGACCATTCTTTGAGGTTGGACTCAACCCTGGACAGACCTTAGACCCAGCTCTCCTGCCTAGCCCTAATCCAGGTCACTTCACTTCCATGCCCTGGCAGAGCATTTGGCCTCAGTGGCTGACGTGCTTCTGTGCCATGCACAGTCCTGACTTGGCAAGTGGGTGGGGAAAAGTGGCCCTGGTTCTTGGCCACCCTCTTCGTCAGTGTGTCCTGGAAAGAGAACTGGTCCCAGTGGTGAGTGGAGGCAGGCTCTGTGCCAGGCGGCTGGAAACCATGGGTTCCTGGTGCACTGCCAGCATGGCCCTTCCTTGGGGTGTCTCTGTTGAAGCAGATGTTTCCGGTTCAAAGCTTGTGAAACCCTCTGCAGGGTCTGGACTCTCGGAAACCAGAGCCCAGCCAACCCTAGAGATTTTGTTAGGCAGCCCTAACGTTGCAGTCTCCTTTCTCCAATCCCAAAGGGGGAACCCGTCTGGGTTCTTACAGACCCTGTATCTGGGAGGTTCCTGCTCACTCTGGGGATGACAAGCGCTGTAGGGGACAGTAAATCTTGCTGCCCTTCTGCGCAGCCCTGTCATGGCCCTGCTTGGCTAAGGAGCTCGGCGCTCTCTGTGGGCATTGGCGTGAGCCCTGAGCAGGGAGAACATGGACCTGGAGATGTCCAGAGACATATAGAAAAGAATTTTTCCTACCGAGCAGCAGCCCTGCTGTGGGCCGCTTAACCAGGAACGAGCCCTTTGGGTTTTGATTAACACTGACGGTTACCGGGCAAATTAGTTGAAACAATAGTTAAGAATAAAATTGTCAGTCACATAGAAAAACATAAACTGTTGAGCAATAGCCAACATGGTTTCTGTAAGGGGAAATCGTGTCTTACTAATCTATTAGAGTTCTTTGAAGGGGTCAACAAACATGTGGACAGGGGGGATCCAGTGGACATAGTGTACTTAGATTTCCAGAAAGCATTTGACAAGGTCCCTCACCAAAGGCTGTTATGTAAGTTAAGTTGTCATGGGATAAAAGGGAAGGTCCTTTCATGGATTGAGAACTGGTTAAAAGACAGGGAACAAAGGGTAGGAATAAATGGTAAATTCTCAGATTGGAAAAGGGTAGCTAGTGGTGTTCCCCAAGGGTCGGTCCTAGGACCAGTCCTATTCAATTTATTCATAAATGATCTGGAGAAAGGGGTAAATAGTGAGGTGGCTAAGTTTGCAGGTGATACTAAACTACTCAAGATAGTCAAGACCAAAGCAGATTGTGAAGAACTTCAAAAAGATCTCACAAAACTAAGTGATTGGGCATCCAAATGGCAAATGAAATTTAATGTGGATAAGTGTAAAGTAATGCACATTGGAAAAAATAACCCCAACTATACCTATAATATGATGGGGGCTAATTTGGCTACAACGAGTCAAGAAAAAGATCTTGGAGTCATTGTGGATAGTTCTCTGAAGATGTCCGTACAGTGTGCGGAGGCGGTCAAAAAAGCAAACAGGATGTTAGGAATCATTAAAAAGGGGATAGAAAATAAGACTGCAAATGTATTATTGCCCTTATATAAATCCATGGTACGCCCACATCTCGAATACTGTGTACAGATGTGGTCTCCTCGTCTCAAAAAAGATATTCTAGCACTAGAAAAGGTTCAGAAAAGGGCAACTAAAATGATTAGGGGTTTGGAGAGTGTCTCGTATGAGGAACGATTGAAAAGGCTGGGCCTCTTCAGCTTGGAAAAGAGGAGACTGAGGGGGGACATGATAGAAGTATATAAAATTATGACGGATGTGGAAAAAGTGGACAAAGAAAAGTTGTTTAAATACTCCCATAATACAAGAACCAGGGGTCACCAAATGAAACTGATAGGTAGCAGGTTCAAAACAAATAAAAGGAAGTTCTTCTTCACACAACGCACAGTCAACTTGTGGAACTCCTTACCTGAGGAGGTTGAGAAGGCTGGGACTATAACAATATTTAAAAGGGAACTGGATAAGTTCATGGTGGCTAAGTCCATAAATGGCTATTAGCCAGAAAGGGGTTAAGAATGGTGTCCCTAGCCTCTGCTTATCAGAGGATGGAGACGGATGGCAGGAGAGTGATCACTTGATCATTGCCTGTTGGGTTCACTCCCTCTGGGGCACCTGGGCACTGGCCACTGTCGGTAGACAGATACTGGGCTAGATGGACCTCTGGTCTGACCCAGTACGGCCTTTCTTATGTTCTTATGACGAGGCGTCTGTTCTCGTGTCCTGGTTGTCCAGTTCTGCGGGTCCCCTCGTTCTGTGTGCAGTAGGTGTGGAGCTGTGTATGGTCTCTTGGGTGGGAAAGTACACCTGGTACCTGCTGGACGTCCTGTTCACGCGGTGTAGAGTGCTGGGACTGGGTGTTTGAGAGATGTGCTTTGCAGGCGTCCTATAAGCATGTTTGGGAATGTGGTGACCTCTTCTTACACCAGCTGCAGCAAGGCGACCTGCCAGGTGACTTGAATGACAATCTGCCCCTGGTCAATGGGTTTCGAATGCAGACAGAGCCCACTCGTGGACATTTGGAATGCCAATTGGCATGGCCCCTTTAAATCAGGCTCCTGGCTTCTGCTCAGGAGTTTGAGGGAGAGCTGCCGTGGGGAAGCAAGGGCTGAGGCTGGGAGGCAGGCTGGATCCTACAGGAGGGATTCAGAAGAGCAGGAATCAGCTTCCCTGCACTCATCTCTCCTGGAGACTCTTCTGCCTTGAGACCTCCATGAAAGTCCCTAACTTGTAAGGGCCAGAGAGAGGCTGGGGGTATTTATACTCCCCCGAGCCGCTGACAGGGCGTATCAAGGCCTGGGCCAGTTATCGCTGAGCCCTTCTCTTCCGCTTGTCCTCTCAGGTGAGCTCTTCGAGGCAGGAAGGAAAGTGCTGGGCATATTCCTGGTGGGTGTAGTGGTGTTGGCTTCTGCGTCCCACCTGCTTTGCTTTCCCACCTCCCAGGGTGATGCGCTTGACCCGTCTGCCCCCCGAGATCCTGGAGCACAGCGAGCCCCTGCAGGTGGTGCGATACGAGCAGGGTGGGCACTATCACGCCCACATGGACAGCGGGCCGGTGTTCCCCGAGACTGCCTGCAGCCACACCAAACTGATCGCCAATGAGAGTGCTCCCTTTGAGACCTCCTGCCGGTGAGTCCCCCACAGTGTGTGCTCAGCTCTGGCCTCGCACCGCACCAGTCTGGGGGAGACCTCTCAAAAGGGATCCGCCTCACCTCGCTGCATGTGGATTGTGGGTTCGCTGGCTCTCACGCTCAACTGAAATGGGAGTGAGGGGGTTGGCCAATACAAGGAGAAACACTTACAGGCTCCCATTCCCACTGGAGGCTATTAGGCTGCGTCTACACTTGTAAATTAAGTCGACTTAATTTACCCTGCGTCTACACTAGTTTTCTTCAGTCGACTTAATTTACCCTGCGTCTACACTAGAGTTT
>ML685770.1:27558040-27594676 GCA_007922175.1 Pelusios castaneus
CGTCTACGCTAGAGTTTTCTTCAGTCGACTTAATTTACCCTGCGTCTCACTACAGTTTTCTTCAGTCAATTTAAGGAAAATAAAGTCAACTTAATGAAAATTAAGTTGACTTTATTAAACCTAGATTAAATTCAACTTTTAGGCTTAATTCGACTTTTTAAAGTTGAATTAAGCCAGTGTAGACGTGGGATAGCCCTAAGTCGACTTAGGGCTACCCCAGGACTGCACCAATGCCCTCCCTGCCCTGGGGGGGGCACAGGGGGAGCCTGGCATGCCCTCCCACAGGGCAGGGCAGAGCCCTGCCCACCCTGCCCCTATGCCCTGCCAGGGTTCCTGTCCCCCTTTGCCCCATTGTACCTATGTACAATGGGGCAAAGGCTGAGCCCCCCGCCCCCGTGGACCTGCCGTAGGTCCCCCTAGCCCATAGAAGTCGACCTAGGCGTCCAGTGTGGTCGCTCTAGGTCGACTTTGTAAGTTCCCCCCAAAGTCAACTTAAAATGTAAGTGTAGACTCACTAAGTCGACTTAATTAAGTTGACTTAAATTTCCAAGTGTAGACATAGCCTTAGAGAGCTCCTTAGTGGGGATAATCTGTTTTAGCCACATTCTTGGGAGCAGATGTTCGCCAGCTCCTTGGAGAGCACTGTTCAGGGTCCTTTGGGGCCCTGTAGCCCAGCAGGGGTGGCAGTAGGGAATTGCTCGCACAACAGCCTGTGGGTATCTGTCTCTACAGCTATGTGACAGTGCTGTTCTACCTGAACAACGTGACAGGGGGAGGAGAGACCACCTTTCCTGTAGCTGATAACAGAACCTACGAAGAGATGGTAAGGGAGCCTCTTCCGCAGGCCCCATTGGTTGGCGTGGCTGGGGAAGGACGGAGTGGGGCTCAGTTCACATACACTGCTCTCTCTCCGAAGGGAAGGGAGAAGGGTTCAAAGCAAGTGCTAATGGATGTGACCAAGCCCAGAGGGAAGAGAATAGACATCGCAGAGCCCCACAGGGAGAGTGAGCCAGTGTCCTACACAGGTTCTGCTTCACTGCTTACCTCTTGGGAGGGAAAAGCTCCTCTCATTGCACGCGTTTTGCGGTCCCTGCAGCCAGAGCACAAGGGAACGGGAAACTGTTGGATGACTGGAAGGGTAGCGAGGTCCAGGGCCGCTCACTGGAGGGAGTGAGGGAGACTTCCTGTTCGGCCAGCTGTCCATCTAGAGCCATTTTACTAGAGGGGTACGATGGAGGGGGCAGAGGCTCCTATCTGCAGGATAGTGTTTCTTCCCGTGTGTCTTTTTCTCAGTCTCTGATTCAGAATGATGTTGATCTACGAGACACCCGGAAAAACTGTGAGAAGGGCAATCTGCGAGTGCAGCCGCAGCAAGGCACTGCTGTGTTCTGGTACAACTACCTGTCGGATGGGGAAGGTACTGGCCCACCTCAGCACTTCGCCTGTCGGGGGGGGCACAGGATTTGGGAGGACAGCAGCCTGTTTCTTTGGGTCTCCCTGTCTGTGTGCTGGGGAAGGAGAGGGCATTTCTTCACATGGTTTCTGAAAGGATCCTAAGGGGCTAGCCAGAATCTCATGGGCTCTGAATCTTCCTCTGTTTCCAGCCAGGAGATGAATGGTTCCTAGGTTTTGGGGCAGCTTTCCCAATTAGCAGAATACGGCCTTGGCTGTACCGGCCATTGCTAGCGGCTTTCCATTCAGCTGTGGGAGCTCCAGCCTCTCCTGGAACGTGGCCATCAGTTCCAAGTGTGACACATCGTGTCGGGAGAGACAGCCTGTACTGGGCTTTGCAGCATTTGGGCTTCATCCCTCTGTCTCTTCCTGTTCCATCATCAGCCTGCAGTTATGTCCTTTCTTCTGTGACAGCACAGTCTTCTGGGACCCAGAGTACCTCTGTCCCCTGCATTTGGGACACTGGATGAAGTAGGGAGTGTATCTGTCCTTTGGCAGCGCAGTCACTCCGCCCTCTCCGTCTTCTAGCAGATAGTCAGCCATCTGGGGGAGGCCCCAGCAGCAGGCGGTGAGGCACCACTGCCCTAGGGAGATGGGAGGACACATCTAGACTCCAGCCACTGCACAAGCCTGTAGAGAGCATCAGTGTGCTGTAAAAGAGACCCCAGGGGCAGACAGAATACAAAGAACAGCGGTGGCCGGGAAGCTGTGGCTGGCAGTTCGATGCAGGGCAGGACAGAGAATCGGTGCTGTTGGAAAGTGCTGGGGATCAGCCATAGCTGCTGTGAAGCCAGTTATTTCTTTTACATGATCCAATTCATTGTTGATTTTCAGACAGGCTAGAGCTTCCAGCAGCCTTGGCATTTTGACTTTCAAAGCCTTCTCCTGGCAGCATCTCTCGTTTCTGTCCTGCTTTGAAAAGCCTCCTTCCAAAACTAACCCCCCAAGTGTTCAGTTCACTAGGTGGTTAGCTAGCCATGGGAAGGTGATCACTTGGGTTCATCCTGTAACCATCTCACTGTCCTAAATCAGAGCAGCTCGTGGTTTGACGTTTCCTTGTGGGCTGGATTGTTGTACTCGGCAACAAGAGAATAATATGTGCAGGTCAGAAATTAGTCCTCAGCCACATGGACTTATAGAATCATCGGGCAGGAAGGCTGTATCTACACTGGCAAGTTAGTTCCAACTCAGGAAGCTTAATTCAAACTAACTTAAGCCTTGGCCACAGTAGGCTTTCATTAGTTCGAATTAAGGGCTTCCTTAATTCGAACTAATAAATTCAATTGCTTAGTTCGAGCTAACCCTTAATTCGAAATAGTTAGTTCAGATTAAGTCAATGTGGCCATGTTAGTTCGAACTAATCTGCAGATTGACCTTCCTGAAACCGACTCATTCGAACTAAGCAAGTGCCCTGCATGGACAAGGCTAGTTCGAACTAGCATTCTAGTGGGGCCACGCTAGTTCAAATTAAGTTAATTCGAACCAACTAAAATTAACTAATTCGAACTAGCTTTTGTAAGTGTCAACATAGCCAAAGGGACCTCATGAGGTCATCTAATCCAACCCCCTGCTAAAAGCAGGACCACACCCCCTAAATCATCCCAGCCAGGGTTTTGTCTAACCGAGCCTTCAATATCTCCAAAGATTCTACCACCTCCCTAGATAGCCCATTCTAGTGCTTCACCACCCTCCTAGTGAGAAAGTTTTTCCTAATATCCAACCTCGACCTCCCCAGCTGCAGCTTGAAACCATTGCTCCTTGTTCTGTCCTCTGTCACCCTCGAGAACAGCCTAGCTCCCTCCTCTTTGGAGCAACCCTTCAAGTAGTTGAAGGTTGCTATCAAATCTCCCCTCAGTCTTCTCTTCTGTAGACTAAATAAGCCTAGTTCCTTCAGTCTCTCCTCATAAGTCATGTGCCCCAGACCCCTCATCATTTTTGTTGCCCTCCGCTGGACTTTCTAATTTGTCCACATCCTTTCTGTAGTGGGGAGCCCAAAACTGGACACAGTATTCCAGATGCAGCCTGACCAGTGTCGAATAGAGGGGAATTATCACATCCCTCGATCTGCTGGCAACAGTCCTCCTGTTTGCACTCCACTGCCCAAGAGAAACACTGAGGTGTGAGGTGTGGTGCTTCCCAACTTGACTGTTAAGGTTTGTTCTCCTTTTCCAGGCTGGGTTGGGGACCTGGACGAATACTCCTTGCATGGAGGCTGCCTCGTCACTCGAGGAACCAAATGGATTGCCAACAACTGGATCAATGTTGATCCCAATAAGAGGCGCCAGCTCCAGTTCCTGCACGAGATGGCTCGCTATGCCGAAGAGGGCGATGAGGCCCAGAACGAATGGACAGTCGATAAGTCCTACAGCAACATGCGTGTGGAACTGTAGGGTCCCAGACAGCTGGGCTTGGAGATGCCTGTGGGAACATTTTTGCACGCAGCAGTTTAGTTTATATTGATTTGAGTCCTTCATTAGTCTACCCCCCTTCTCCGCACACATCCCTGCAGTGATCTCATGCTCAGACGTGGCCTGCATCGCTGTTGATCAGAGTGGGAAATGATGACAGTAATGATCATGTTGGAAAGCGGATCGCATGCTAGTGAGCCAGAGGTTGGCAGCACTGCTAACACGTGTATTTTTATTTCAGGTTTGTTTTTTCATGTGGGAGATCCAAGTGTTAGGGGGCTCTGCCCAATGGCAGGGCCTTCTGCAGAGCAAAGGCGCTGTCCGTTGGTCTGCTGAGTTTCAACCCCTCTTCATTCTGGGTCTCAATTTTTTTTCCCCATTGAAATTGATTCAGTTTTTTGTCTTCTGTAGCTGCCTCTGTAGGTTTCCTTGGCATCTGCCAGTTTCTGTCCCTGGGGTATCCTGCTTCTGTTCCCTCCTTCCTCCAGAGCACAAGAGCATCTGCTCAGCTCTGCTGGCCAGCAGTTGACAGACCTGTCAGCCAAGCCTGAGCCCTGTGCATAAGCCAGGAGGGGCTGTGGGAAGTGAGGGCACCACGCTGCTGCATTAAGCCACTTCCCTAAACTCCAGCCCCTGAGATGAGACAGATCAAGGGGCATTACTCTTGTGTGAGGTGGAAGGGAAGTGTTCCAGGTGCAGCTGTGTGCCGGAGGAAACGGGCATTGATGTGGGACACATGGAGACCTACAGTAGAATGCTGATAATAGGGAAACCTCAGGGGTTGATGTGGTTGCGAGCCACGCTTGTGTTGATTATCAGGGAGAAGTTTTTATGTGCAATAGCAACAGAGCTGAATGAAGTGGGGAAACCAAGAATTTTACTTTAACCCCATGATTTGTGTGGCTGCCTTGTTAGGCGTTTGGCTGTTTCCTTCTGCCAAGTGTCTCGTTTGCCCTAGTCGGCGAGCTATGCAAATGTTCTATAGCAAAGTGGAAATGCATGGGGGAGTGACTCCCCGGGCTTCTCTCCGGATAACTGAACGGTATCACCATCTGATCCTTAAGTGCTGAGGTGTGGTCACTCCTTGCTCGCCTCAGCTTGAAGCATTTTCTTCCCCAGCTGCTTTGGATTTCAGTCAGTACTTTTCCTGTGGGAAGGGAACAATCAAAGGTAGCGAGGCGGTTGCCTACTGCAGCTTTCTTTCTGGATGCATGTTCCTGCCTTGCCACGGCGTGACTGCAAGCTCTGGAGAGGGGATTGGTCAGTGCTACACCCAGAAAGTCAAGAAGCGAAGGTCCATATAGCCCTCAGCCAGGAGCCTGTTGCATGGGCAGTCATCTGCTGAAGAGGTGGCAGGAGCTGTGGCTGAGGTAGGGCTTGGGGTGGCTCGTCTGGCTGAGGGAAGGGGCTCAGAATGCTACTTAGTGCCTGGCATTGAGCTGTGGAGCCAGGTGGGTTCACTGATGACAGCTCTGTCCCAGTGTGGTGGTCTTAGGGTCCATGGTACACCAGTGAGAGAACTGACGGCAGCAGGGAAGTCTGAGGACAGTCCTGCTGAGTTACCCTGCCGAGGGGGTATGAAATCTAATTCTCATTTATCGCTGTCTGGGGAGGAGTTTGAAATGGTCACCAGAACAGTTGCTCCAAGGAAGGGGGTCATCCAGTAGCCTCAGGACCGGGGTCCAGGCCATGTAGCTAGTGGTTACTTGCTGCGTTCCGATGCTGTTATTAAACCGGTTCGCTGAAACGCAAGCAGAACTGCATGAGATGTGCTCATCCAGCCCTCCCAAACAAGGGAACCAGGAGTGCCCTGTCAGCATTCTGTCTCAGGGGAACATGCACCCAGAAACAAAACTGCAGTAGGGAACTACAGGGGTGTGTTTATCCCACTTCTCTCTCCCAGATGCACCGTTTAGTGGGCAAGTAGCCGGGGTGTGTTATAAGGGGTCTCCGGAGAGCGTTACCCTGGCCGTCTGGGGCCAGGAATGTAAACAAGCCTGTCCTGGTCAGTGCAGCTGAAATTGGAAAGCGCCTTGCTCTTGACAGGGATCTTGGGGCGCTCCTGTGTTCCTTCCTCTTTACCAGCAGAGAGGAAGCCGAGAATGCAGGATCTCGGTTTTGTACCTTATTTTTTAAAGATCTCATAGCTCAGACACTTTCTCCAGGGGGCGATGTGATGTCATTTTATTTTGTTCTCCAAAAAAGCCAGGTCCAAGCCTGCACCTAATCTTTGCTCCTTTGAATGCCTTGGCACCACCAGTTGCATGTGCACTGTCTGCCACTGGTTTTCTGTATTTTCTATTATGTTCATGGTTTTCACCCCTTATTTAATATTTATTTAATTTATTGTCTCCATGTGCTGAGAAGCCAGGCCATCTGTCCTGGAAATAAAGGTTTGAAAACTGATTCTACAGTTCCTACCCCCGTTTCCACATGTGCCCGGGGCAGGACTGGTGTCTTCTGCAGCCCCTCCCAGCACCTTCTGGTGTGGGAGACCCACCCGCTCAGCTGCTGGCAGGCGTGTCCGGGGCCCCCAGCTGGGGCGATGTGGGGAAGGCTGCCACCCTGCAAGCAGCCCTGGGCCCTGCAGCCACAGGGCATGTGGCTGTGACCTGCACTGGAACTGTGGCTGCCTGCGGCTGGCTCTGGTGCTCGGCGCTGCACACAGCCGCGGGGGAGGGGCCGAGCTGCGGCAGGCCCGGGCAGGGGGAAGGCGGGAGCCGGGGCAGGGGCGGCCTTGTCCGAAGGGCCGGAACTGCTCGCACCCAGGCTTAGGGTCCAGGAGCGGGCCGCAGTGGAGCTAGTCCGCCTCCCGCTCCGGCTGGCCCTGTCGCTTTAAGGGGCGCCCTGGCAACTGGGCTCGGAGTAGCCCTGACAACCAGCGACCAATAGGGTGCCGCCTTATAGAACCC
This sequence comes from Pelusios castaneus, assembly GCA_007922175.1. NCBI lineage: Eukaryota > Metazoa > Chordata > Testudines > Pelomedusidae > Pelusios > Pelusios castaneus. The sequence goes on from ML685770.1 coordinate 27,564,813, forward strand.
GGAAACGGAACAGCTCACTCGCGGCCTGCCAGTGAGCCGCCTCCCTATTGGCGGGTCGGCTATGCGGCGTGGCCAATCCCGTGAGAGGAAGACGGGCTCCGGTTCGCGCGGGGTCATGGCGGCTCCTCAGCCCGGCCCGACCCTGGACTCGCTGCTGCTGCGCGCGCCCGTCACGGCCCTGCGCTTCGTGGGCGGCCGGCTGCTGGCAGGTGGGGGGCGGCCTGGGGGCGGGCCGGGCCGGGCCGGGCCGGGCCGGGCCGGGCGGTAACATCCCCCCTCTCTCTCCGCAGGCGCGGGGCCCAGCCTGGCCGTGTTCAGCCCGGAGGCGGAGGCGGGCGGCGAGGCGGAGGCGGACGGGCCCGGGCGGGCCGTGCTGCGGAACCATCGCATCCACGGGATCCGGGAGCGCCTGGCCGGCCCCTGCGCGCAGACCGGGCCGTGGGCTCTGGCCGTCTTCGGGGGCAAGGGGCTGGCGGTGCTGGCGCTCGGCCCGCGGGCCGGGGGCGGGGAGGCGGGCCTGGCCGAGCTGTGCCCGCCCCGCGAGCTGCACGACTGGATCTGGGACGCGCGCTGGCTGGCGGGCAGCCCGGGCCCTCACCTGGCGCTGGCCCTCGGCCACAACTCCGTGGCCCTGTACGACTACGCGGCCGGGCGGGCCCTGCGGGAGGTGCACTGCCGGGAGAAGTGCGTCCTCTACTCGGCCCGCCTGGCCGGGGACAGCTGGCGCGAGCTGGCGCTGGTGGCCGGGACCGTCTTTCACCAGCTCGTGGTTTGGCGCGTGGCCGACGGGAGCGGCGCGGACGGGAGGGCGCAGCCCCGGCGCAGAATCGGTGGCCACGACGGCGTCATCTTCAGCATCTGCTACCTGGAGAGCAAAGGCGTGTTGGCCTCTGCCTCGGACGACCGGAGCGTCCGGCTGTGGGACGTGGGGGATCTGCGAGCGCCCCGTGATCCGGTGCGCTGCCTCCTGGTGTGTTACGGCCACCAGTCCCGGGTCTGGGCCGTGCGGCTGCTGAGCGACTGTCTCATCAGTGGCGGGGAGGACTCCGCCTGCATCGTGTGGAACTACAGCGGAGAGATCGTCCAGAGCTTCAGGGGGCACAAAGGCCGCAGCATCCGGGCACTGGCTGTGCACGAGGCACAGGGCTGGGTGGCCACAGGGGGGGCTGATGCTGGGGTCAGACTCTGGCACATCGGAGGGCCCGAGCCCAATGGGAAGAGCTTGGTGCAGCTGAACTTCAGCTCGCCCCATAGGACTGGCTCCCCCAAGGTGGTAGAGCTGGTGGGCTCCAGCCAGCTCCTGGTGGTGACTGACACAGGGACCCTCTACACCTACGACTTGGCCTCTAAGCACTGGGCTGCAGTGCTGGAGGATGCACGCTATCACTCCTACTGCCTCCTGGAAGGTGTGCGACTAGCTGAGGGTGGTGTGCTGTGTGCGATGGGCAATCTGACAGGGCACGTCAAAGTCTTCCCCCTCTGCTGCCCCACGGAAGGTGAGGAGAAGAGGCTGTTCGGGGGGAAGGTCCACAGCCTGAGTTGGGCTGCGTGCCCAGGTGGGGATCCCAGCGTGTGTGTGCTCTTTGTCTCTGGCCCGGGGGGCGTCCTGCTCTGGCTGACGGTCTGCTGCTCCTCAGGACGAGTGGCTTCGGTGGTGGAGAAATGTCGCTATCTCTTGCCAGTCTGCAGGCACAGGTGGCATACGAGCGCTGCCTTCTTGCCCCAGGGGGAGTTTCTGGTCTGTGGGGACCGCAGAGGCTCTCTGCTGCTGTTTCCCTGCAGTGTAGCTCTGGGATCTGGTCCAGGGCAGAAACTAGAGGAGGGAGAAGGGGATGCTACTGAGGAGCCTGTGGGTTGTGGTTTGGTCCATAAAGACTCAGATGACAAGCTGGGTTTGATTTCTTCCCAGGGGGAAGGAAACCGCCCCATGCAAGGCCCCGTTTCCCTGCTGTTTGGGCTTCATGGGAAGCTGGGTGTGACCTCTGTGACTTGCCATGGTGGCTTTGTGTATAGCACGGGCAGAGACGGCTGCTACCGCCAGCTCCAAGTGCAGGACGGGCAGCTGCGGGTGCTGAGGAAGCAGAAGCCGTGCACAGGGCTGGAATGGATCGAACGGCTGCACTTCACCCCTGATGGGGACCTGCTGGTGCTGGGCTTCCATGCTAGCTGCTTCGTGCAGTGGAGCACCCGGACCCAGCAGAAGGTGCACTGTGTGCCGTGTGGCGGGGGTCACCGGTCGTGGAGCTATGGCCGCTGGCTTGCGTCCGAGGTCTTTGCTTACATCAGGTCTGGGGACGTCTTGGTCTATCAGAGCAGCTGCGGGCCCCGCAGGCAGCGTGTGCTAAGGGAGCCCCTACACGGGCGTGAGTTGACATGCGTGCGCCATGTGGGCACCCTAAGGACCGGCGGGCACCATGTGGTGGATATATTCGTGACCAGCAGTGAGGACATGACGGCCAACGTGATTGCCTTCAGTGAGTCGTCCCATTCGCTGGCTCCACTTGCAGCCATCGGCGACCACATCTCGAGTGTGAAAGCTCTGGCCGTGGCCAATGGTGGCTGGCAGGAGGAGGCTGCCAGCTGGTCTGCAGTCCTGTTCTCTGCTGGGGGCAGGGCCGAGATCGAGTGCTACAGGCTCCTGCTCACCTGTGACCACGATGCCAGGGGGGGCGTGGCCTGCCAGGTCATCCACGTGGCCTCCCACCAGCTGGATGAGCACTGGAATCGCATGAGGAACAAGCACCGACTCATCAAGATGGACCCGGAAACCAGGTAACGCCCCTAACTTTCCCCGGGGGACAGCGGGAGAGCAAGTTCGTGCTGCTTTACTTCCTGTCATGGCCTTGGGGAGGGCCCCTGAATCCCTGGCAGTCCTCGCCCTTCTGACCCGGCCAGTTCTCTCTTGCTGTTGTAGACGGAGTCACTGGGAAGGCCGATCCCTGCTCTGGTCCTGCCCCCAGATCGCCCGGCTGAGTGGAACTTTGTCCTGTCCTAGAGTAGCTCACCCGGTGCCCCGCATGGGCTGGTGGGCTCTGCTGGTCCCACGTGTGGAGGCAGGGACGGGGTTGTGGACTCAGTCCCTGCTGAGCCAGAGCAGTGTGGTGTGCGGCTGCGAGTTGGAGCCGTGCTGTGGGGTGCCTGGCCACCTGCCTGACTGGTTGTGTGTTTGCTTCAGGTACATGTCCATCGCACTCGTGGCTGGTACTGGTGCGCCCCACCTGTTCCTGGCTGCCGCCTGCAGTGACGGATCTGTCCGGTAAGGAGACGTCTCGGCTCTGGTCCCCTAATGGGCTTGCCGTGGTGCGATCCAGAGGGGCCAGGCCCTGGAGCAAGAGATGCCGCAAGTGGGCTCAGTGAAGGAAGCTGCTCCCCTGGTCTTCCTAACTCCTCAGACTCTAGGTCAGAAGGGACCAGTGTGATCATCTAGTCTGACCTCCTGCACAGTGCAGGCCACAGAACCTCCCCACCTGCCTCCTTCCCCACGGTCCCAGCCCAGCTCCGAGGTGGGAGAACGTATCCTGAATCCAGCTGGAGCAGGAGAATGGGTATACAGGGAAATCTGGGTGCCCCTGCCCTGACTGCCTTCTTCCTGCCGCTACTGCAGCATCTTCCTGTTGCTGGAGCCTGCCGGGAGGCTGCTGCTTGTGGCCGAATCCTTTCACCACCAGCGCTGCGTCCTGAAGGCGGAGACTTTCGTGCACAGGGCAGCAGGAGACATGAGGTGAGCACCAGCTGCTCCCTGCCCCGGGCTCCGCCACGTCCCTGCAGGTGGGTGGGGAGAGACATCTCATCTGTGGGTGGAGGAGAGCGGTACAGGGAGACTCGTGTCCCCTTTGGCCAGCGTCCCTTACCCTCAGGATAGCTCTTGGCCCCCAAAACTCCCATCTGAAGCTTGCCTGGCTGGGTGCCCTGGACTCCATCCTGCAGGAGCCATGTGAAGATGTTCTGTTGGTCTGAGCTGGCAAACCTGCCCTGCCCAGCACGCAGGGCCCAGGCAGCAGAAGGGAGGGGCCTCGATCTCAGTGCGGGGCTTGGAATCGCTGCCCCCAGAGCAGCTTGTTTGCGCACTGAGCCCTTGGGGCAGGAACCTTCCCCAATGTGTTTGGTTTCCCAGGAGACACTTGGTGTGCAGCGCTGCCACAGATGGGAGCATTGTCTTCTGGGATATAACTGCCACCGTTGAGCACGCTGCAGCCGCTCCGGAGTTGGTGCGTGGGCAGCCGCAGCCCCTTGGTAGGTGTTTCCCCAGCTTCCCTGCCTGAAGTCTCCTGGGCTACCTCCCAGGGGCAGCAGCAGCGGCGGCCATTCCTGCACGCTCTCGGTTTTCATTGCGGGGTCTCGTCTTTCCCCAGCACTGGGGCCCCCGGCCCTGACTGTCCAGGCTCACAGCTGCGGTGTGAACAGCCTCCACATTCAGCAGACAGCGGCAGGACGATACCTCGTGGCCAGTGGCGGTGATGACGGCTCCATCCACGTCTGCCTGGTGGCTGTGGATTCAGCCCCAAGTGAGCCTGTGTCCGCCCTTCCTCGGGACGTGGTGGGCGCTGGCACTGATCTTCTCCTGCTGGCAGCGTTCTCCAGACCATGCGCCCATGCCGCCCAGGTGACCGGACTCAGGGTCCTGCAGCCAGACCTGTTGATCTCTGTCTCTGTGGACCAGCGCCTGACGCTTTGGCGTCTCAGCAAGAGCAGCCTCAACTTCCTGGGCAGCAGGTTCTGCCACGTGGCGGACGTGGCGGAGTTGGATTGCTGGGGAAGCCCAGCGCGGGGCTATGGCTGTGCACTCTGTGGGCAGGGCCTGGAGATTGTGTGGTGCAGGGTCTGAGCAGGGCAGGTTCCTGCGGGGCTGTGTATTAAAGGGGAGAGCAGATGACCGGCTCGCCCTGCCTTATTGCACAGCACGGGAGGGCTGCCTGCTCCCGTAGCAACCACCAGAGCCCTCTGCCAACAGTGCCCCAGTTGGGAGGGGGGCACCCCCCGTTCCTCGTCCCCAGGGCGGGCACATCAGTGTGGGATCCAGAGGTGTCTGGGCGACCTCCCAGCTGTTTGGCTGGGGAGAGGAGGAAGAGTGGCGGCACGGGCAGCTGGGCACTTCTCGGAACCAGCCAGGGCCTCACTCCGACCCCAGTGATCTCCAAGCCCCTCGCCCTCCGGAGCTGGGGCAAGTCAGCTCCTGTCTCCTAGGTGGGGAAACTGAGTCAGGGTGTGGCTGTGGTGAGCGGGTGCCATGGAGCTGGGAACGGAGCTCAGGATTCTGACTCCCCGGGGCGTGTGCTGTCCCGCTCCAGGCCGGGGGCTGAATGTGATACGCAGTTCAGGGCCCAGCTGTGCCGACAGCATGTCCTGAATGCAGAGCCCTTGGCAGGGTCCGTCGCTACTTGAAGGTGCCCTGCCTGTGGGCTCCCCTCTCCCTCCTGGCCCGCCAGGCTGAGAAGAGCTCTGATGCCCTTCAGCAGGGTCAGGCCCCTGGCCCACCGCAGGCCCAGAGGAAGAGCGGGGCTCTGAGGCCAGCCACAGGTGGGCCCTGGATAGGGGCTGCCAGGACTGGGGGAAGGAGACCTCGTAGCCCCAGGCTGAGATGGCAGCAGACCCCTGAGCCGTGACGGGGGGCTGGGGCCAAGGCGCCACATGCTGGGACTGGCTGAAGGAGAGGGCGGCTCCCTCTGGCCTGTGCTCAGGAATGGCTGGAGCCCTGTGCGTCCCAGCCCTGGATTGCAGCAGGGAGGGGCCGGGCCCACCGTGTGCTGAGGGCTCCCGTGATCCTCGGGCCAGGCCAGCGCTGCGCTGAGCTGGGGCCCACACTGCCCCTCAGGAGGAGATGGCCCTGGTGCTCCTGAATGCGTCTCCTGGGTCCCCAGCTGAGTGGGATTGCAGGGCATGGGGTGTGAGGAGAGGGGCTGGGCACAGCCGTGTGGGGCCCCAGGCTGGGAAGGGAAAGGGGGCTGGCGTGATGGGGGCCAAGACTGGGCAGAGCTGGGGGTGGCTTTTGGGCCAGTGTTACAAAGGGGTTCAGCCCAGCGGAGTTTCACAGCAGTGGGGCCGGGGCCCTCGTCCATCTCTGACTCCTTTCGAAGGCGTCTCTGTGAACCTTGCCCCAGCTGCCTGCCAGCCTGGGGGGGCCCAGGGCCCAGACACCCTCTCCGGCTCTGCGTGGCTGGTTGAACATGGGGCCGGCCAGCTTTGGAACGTGTCGTGGGGCAGCCTCGGCTGCAAGGCTGAGTCGCCTGGAAGGGGAGAGCCGCCTGCCCCAGGGGCCGCGTAGGTGTGCTGGGGCTGAGGGGAGAGATCCCCTCTGGGAGCCGGCCAGACTCCCGTGCCCTCAGCCCAGAGCATGCAGGTGTGAGGCTGCAGCTGGGCCGGGCGTGAACCCCTGGTCTTGGCCAGTCCCCAGCAGGTGGCAGCTGCCGAGGGGCCCTGGGCTGGTGACCTACAACTCGTGCTCAGGGCTTCCTCCCGGGGCAGCTGCTGGCTCCAGCAACTCCCTGGTGGGGGGACACTGGGTGGGGCGCAGGCACAGGGGGGTGCCCTCCATGGCACACATGAAGGTAAGGCTGAGGCCAAGCAGAAAGGGGGCAGGTGGCTCCCAGGGGCACATGGCAAGAGCTGGTTACCCCCCCAGCCTTTCCGTCAGCTGCAACCTCACCTCGGAGCTGCCAGCAGGGCACAGCCCAGCCAGCTGCAGGGAGGGGCCAGCCCCCCCAGGGCACCTCCCTGCCCGATCAGAGCCTGGGGGGGGCTGGCGGCGGCAGTGAACAGGGCAGACTGAGCACTGGGCGCAGACGGAGTCAGGGGCCCACACAGGACGCCCCCACCCCGGACAGTTGTCTCCCCTGCACGGGGCCCTTGCTCCTCCCCTCCGCTCCGCTCCGCTCTGCAGGTGAGCTCAGACTGGGCCCCGGCCAGCGGGTGAAACCAGCAACCAGCCCCGGCTTGGAACAACTGTATTTGGCCCCAGCCATGAGGCTGCTGGCGCAAAACAGCCACGAAAGCATTTGTCCCAACATGGCCCCACTGGAGGCTCCCATCCCTCCCTCCCCCCAGGAGCTCGAGACCAGCCTCTGCCCTCCTCCGGCGCGTGTGGCTCCAGGCTCAGATCTGGCTGAGGGGGGGCAGGTGCAGCTTCGCCAGGGCCCCATGGATCACGTCCCTCACACCTCTCAGCAGCTGGAGTCGGGCAAACATCTGGCTGAACAGGTGCGGCCGGGGCTCCTGCAAGACAGGCAGCAAGCGAAGGTGGAGGGTGAGCTTCTCCGCCCTGGGCCAGGCCTCCGCCTGCGGGCTGGAGCCCCAAGGCCTAGGCTGAGGGAGCCGGCCCTGCTCTGCAAGCCAAGCTGGCTGCCTGGGGCGGGGACAGCAAGGGAGGCCAGTGGGGACGGATGCTAGCCTGCAGGGGGGGAAGCTCAGCGGTGCACCCTGTGGGGGTGGCTGTATTTTCCGGGGTGTGCCCTGCTGGGAGGGGAACAGGCTGTATTTCCCAGGGGGCCCTGCTGGGGGGGGGGGGGGGGACCAGGCTATTTTCCCCGGGGCCCCCCCCGGGGGGGGGGAGAACAGGCTATATATTGCTTGCTCTGCCGGCCAGGCACTTACCCCCAGGATGTGAACGCGGTTGTAGTAGGAGCTGAAATCCATGCTCAGGTGGATCAGGAACTTGCAAACCTGCCACACAAAGAGCGGCTGAGACCCCCCCTTCCTGAGGACTTGGGACCCCCCCAGTTCAGGCCATCACGGTGACCCCTCCCCCTCTGCCTAGTCAATCGCCCCAGCCTGTTCATGGGCAGCTGCTCACAGCCGGGCCCGGCCGGGCGCCCCAGAGCTAGTAACAGGGAGGGCGATGGCTGCTGCTCGGCTGGGTTCCCGGGGACGTGATCCCAGCTCCAGCCCAGCAGGACCCAGAATTCGAGGCTGCCCTGCCCAACTGCTCCACAGCAATGGTGCAAGTGGGGAGGCCCTAGACATCCGTTTCCGGGCCTGGGCGAAGCAGACGTCCACGTGGCCTGTGCCTGGCCTCAGTCGACTGACCAGAACCCCGTGAGCTGCTCCGTGCCTGGGTGCTGGAGCAGATGACAGGGCCTAGCACCGTCCTCCACCGGACCCAGCTCCAGCTTGGCCCCACCAGTGCTGCCCCCACACGCAGCCAGGACAGTGAAGCTGGAACAGCTGGGCCGCCCCCCGTGAACCAACAGGCAGGACAGTCTGCTCTCCTCCTGCACACCCCTGCCCCAGACACACGATCCTGGGCCCCACAAGGCACCCCTCGCCCCCCCCCCCCCGTTTGCCAAACTGGGTGCAGCTTGTGTGGGGGTCAGACCAGAAACTCTACAGGGCTCTGCCTGTCCAGCCCTGTGTGCACCAGGGCCCCGAGGCAATGGCTCCAGGAACGCAGCCCCCATCTCGACTGCTCCACAGACCAGCTGCAGGCGGGTCCAGCGGGGCAGCCCTTGTACTGGGGGGGCCTCACCCCACTAAGCCAGTGTGGCCAGAGCCCTTCTCCAGGGGAAAGCCCACAGCAACCCCCAGGCTCTCACCGCCTCTGTGCTGGCCGTGATCCGAATCCCTTGGCTGGAGACAGGGAGTCGTGCTGCCTGGCTCAGGGCCTCAGGGAAGGGAAGGATGTAGTTGAACAGCAAAAGCCATTCGCTCTGTGGAAGGAATACGACCCTCAGCTGCCTGCAGAGCTCACCCCCAGCCACACGGCGCTACACGGGGAGCCATGCCCGGTGCTGAGTTCCACAACACGATGCTTCTCCTGGGAGCCAGTGTGAACGCGCTGGGCTGGGTCAGAGTCCAGGGGTGAAGGGATCTGATGGCCCCACTGCTCTGCCTGGGCCCTTTCCCGGGAGGGAGGCAGGAAGAAATGGCAGTGGGAGGGCGAGAGGGGCAGCCCCTGGCAGGCACTCACCTCGTCTCTGAGTGAGGAGAAGTTCAGCTGCGATGCTGGGGGGAAGGCCGGGTACGCACCTGGAAGAAAAGGCCCGCACCTGCTTACGTCACCCATGGAGCCCGGACCCGAGGAAGAGCCCAGGTTGGCAGCAGCTCGGGACGCAGGCGTCTGCTATGTGGAGGGAAGCTGGTTCGTCACATCGGCCCCGAGGAAGCGGTTTCATCAGACTGCAGGGCACAGGCCTCCCAGATCCTTCTGGCTCATCAGGCCAAGGGCTCCAAGTCTATCCCTCCCAGGAGCCCCCCTGGACCCGAAGGTGCAGCCTGGCCAATCGCAGCCCCCAGGCCCTGGTTACGTTACGGGAAATCCTGCTCCAGCAGGGGCCCGCGATGCTCCGAGCGTCCTGCCTGCAGCTTCTCGCCCTACCTTGCTCCGCAGCCTGCTGGTACGTTCTGAAGAGCGTGGCAAGCCGAGCGCAGTTGTACATCACGAAGGCCCCGCTTTTCGTTCCCTTCGTGGAGACGCTCCTGTCCTCCAGGTCAATGGTAATCTGAGGGGGAGAAAGCAGCTCTGTTCCTCTCGCACTTCCGCTTCAGCACCAGCGACCTGGGCCCCCCGCCCCACATTCCAGGAGCTGGGCCAGCACATCAGCCTGACCCTGGCCCTCTGCTAGCAACAAGTGGGGTAAGGACAGGACCCGCCTCGGCCCAGCCTGGAGCCCATAGGAAATGCTTCCTCGGGGCTGTCTGCCCAGACCATTCACATGCCCCATGCCACAGACAGGGCCTTTGAAAGGCCAGTGCACAGAGCTCACTGCTAGCAGAGTCCTGGCCCCTCTAGCTGGCGGACGCTGCCTGCCTCACAGGACCAGCAAAGCAATGCTAGGTGGCTCCATCCTGCCCGTACCTTACTCCGATGGGCAGTGCTCAGCATTTCAAACCTGATGGCAGCTGACGTCAAGACGCTGATGATCTCACTCCAAGAGTCGTCTGCACAGAAACATGGCAAAGAGCATGATGTGTCTGGCTGAGCCCCCATGAGCAGGGTCCTGCATGGTCACTGGTGGGACAGCCCGCCAGAGGAGGAGGGCACTGGGGGGAGTGGGGAGCAGGCCAGCCCCCCAGGAAGGGTGGCCAGCCCCCCAGGAAGGGTGGCTTTGTTAGCTCAGTGCAGGAGGCTGGGGGCCAGCACCCACTTCTCTCCCATCGGCATGCCTCAGCCCTGCGCAGCAGACACCCCCGTGGGTGAGAAGGGAGGCGGCTGGCCATTGCTTGTGGCCTGACTGGTCTCTGCTGAGACCCAGCTAGTAACCCCCTCTGCTGGCTTGGACGCCTGCTCACCGGACACCCACCCCGCTGCCCCGGGACCCAGCAAACGCCATCACGTGGGAAGGACTGTCAGTCCCTGCTAATCTGGGCTGGCAGAACCAAAACACTCTGAAGCCCCACGGTCTCCTGGGAAAAGTGGACCTGCCGCAGCTTGGTGGCTGAGCTGCCAGGGACAAGAAGAGCCACGTGGGCCACTCATCCGGAAGCAGGGCTCTGCTCTTCCCCCAAGGCAGGCTGGGCCATGGGGCTGCAGCGGGGACGCTGTTCCACCCTTGTGACGTGGCATGTGGATGCCGCTGGCCTGGGAAAAAGCTGCTGGTCTCCTGGGCCCACAGAGGTGCAGCAGCAAGAGAAAGCACAAAGCCTTACCCTGAACACCGTCGCCATACTTCAGAACCGAGGCTGTGTACATCTGGCATCGGCGGAGCCTGGGAGGAACAAAGGCAGGCATGCAAGAGACCCTCCAGGGCTCCCGTCCCCTGCCAGCTCCCGTACTGGCGATGCCCACCCCACAGCAAAGGGGCACTCTCACTGGGAGTCTCAATGACTCCCCCCTTGGAGCAGGAGAAACATGTCCTATTGGCCAGACCTGGTCCCATTTCTCTCCAGTGGCAGCAAGCGTGGCTGGCTGTGAAACAATGTGGGGCAGAGCTCCCTGCAGTAAGGCCAGCCCTCTGGAGGGCCGTGTCCCTGCCCACACTGCCAGAGAGTGGGCCACTCCACTCTCAAACCAGTAACACGGGGTCCTGGGCCCCTGCAGCGCCTCAGCTAGCCAGGCCCCTCACGGAAGCAGAAGGGAGGCGTACCCAGGGGCCTGGGGCAGGCAGCAGTGGGGCACACAACTGTCAGCGCCAAGACCCGCCCATCAAAGGTGCTGCAGGAAACTGGCAATCCAGCACCTCCAGCCCAGCCTGATTCTGCCCTCACTCCACGTCACGGTGGCTTTGAGGCTTGCGCTGTGCAGGAGGTCAGACTAGATGATCGAACCGGTCTATGAGGACAGGAGTTGCAAGAAGGGCTCACCCACCCTCCCTTCCCATTTCCCCCCACGTTCACCAGCACCCGTAGCCCAGAGCACGAGCACGAGACCTCCCTGTGCAGCGGGTGGCAGTCAGAGCGTTCTCCTCAGGGCAGGAGTTGTGTCCCTGCAGGGCTGTGCACATCGGGGCTGCCGGAAGCATAGAGGAGACTGGAAGTCAGGACCGCGGGGTTCTCTTCCCAGCTCTCACTATGTGCCTTGGAGTAAGCTGCCCTGCCCCAGCCCCCCCACCCTCGGACGGAGCCGGGGCACGTGGAGGAATGGTGCTGAAGGTAGAGTACTTTACAGCGCCATCACCCGCCTCAGCAGAACGCAGGGGAACCCACTCGGGTGAACCAACGGCTGCAGCAGATTCCTTGTTCAGAGCCAACTTACTGGAAGTATTGGGCTGCCCCTACAGGAGAGGGGGCGCTAGCGACCTTCACTGGCCCGCAGACGAGGTGTTTCTGAGAGAGGAGAGAGTGAATCCTGGCATCCCTGTGCTCTGCACATCACCCAGGCTTTGCCCTCCCAAACAAAACTGGGCTGTATGCGACACTGAGCGTGTCGGACAGCACCAGCCGTTCGGCTGTGCTTCGATCCCAGAGAGATAGGCACCACAGAGAAACCTAGACCCAGCTCTGAACGGTGCAAGCCAAGGAAACAAGCTGCACTGTGTCTGATGGAGTTTCCTCTCCCCCTTCCCCAGCACCCTAGGCTCAGGGGCAGGGGCGCTGCCTGTCTCCTCTGTAGTGCTGGGCCAGAACGGCAGGGAGGCCGCAAAGGAGGAAGAGGCAGGTTTCCGAGGAGGCGAGGTCCCCATGAGCTCTTCCGGAGAGAAGTCAGAGGGAGCCGTGCTCAGATCCTCTGCTCCCCCAGACAACGGGAAACGTTTTCCATCACTGCCCATTGCTGGGGTCAGGGACATGCCTCACCTGCAAGGCGGCGTACGCTCCCACGTCCAACATCTTCCAGAGCAAATTCACCTGCTGCTGCTGGAACTCCCCCTCGCAGCTCACCACGTGGACCACCAGGCTGGCTCCCTGCAGCGAAGCAGCAGCCTGGTTAGCCGAGCTCCCCCCATGTGCCGTAAGGAGCAATGCAGGCACTCCGCATTCCGCTTTCCAGGGCAGCGCAGGCTTGGCACACAGGACGTTCGCAAGCAGCAGGATTACTCACCGAGCAGTGCAGGGCGGCATGCCGCAGCTCTGCCAGGTCATGCAGCTTCTCTTCAGTCACTGCCAAGGAGGAGAAAAGGACTCAGAAAAGGAGGCACAGATTCTTTGCACCCTACCTCCACCCGGCCGTCGCTGCCTCAAGTGTCCTTTGAGGCCATTGCTTACCCCAGGCTTTTAATCTTAGAGGCTGGTGCACCAGAAGCAGGAAGGAGCAAAAGAAATGGAAAAGGGGGGAACAGAGACCAAAATCCCCTTATTTCCTGTAGGAAATCGAGCCAATTGTCGGGTTGTGCCCACCACTTAGACAACAAGCGTTAAACATGTGATATTTACCAAGACAGACATCTAGGTTTGGGTCGTAGCCCTCCAGACTCTGCTGTGTCAGGAAACTTTTCAAATCCACTTTAAATATTGCATCATCAGCCAGCCTGGTCTGCCCTGGCTCCAGCCTCAGGGGCGTCGCATAAGGGCAATGGCTGAGGGCTTGCTTCAAGGCCAGAACATCCTCCGGAAGGAAGGCCGGTTCCAAACCCAAGGGCCAGTCAACTCTCAGCTGATGCAGGAACTTCTGTACTGCTTCGTCAGGCACAGCAGGGACCAGGTGGACGTCTGTCCTAGAATCAGATACAAACACCATATGGCAAACAAGCACCTCACTCCCCCTCACACAGGGGCCAGGGAGGAGTATTTCCTGTGCTGGAGAATTAAATGCACTGACCCTTGTATTCGGAGCACTTCAGCCAAATGGTCGGCTACTAGAATGGCTCTCAGATTACTCAGGCTAAGCAGGTCCAGGCTTTTCCGGCTTTGCAGGGGTGTGCAGTTGAGGATGATACTCTGGCCCATGGCTGACTGGGAAGGTTTTGTGAACTCAGCAATGGAATTCAGGACCTGGCGGAAGGCAGCAGGTCTCTGTAACTGCACTGTGAGCCCCAGCGGGGTCTGCTGGCAGCTCTGGAAGGGTGGCACTCCTGGGCATTTGAGTGAAATCACACCCTCTATGATGTCTTTAGGAACCTGCAAGTAGACAAGACAGACACCTGTGGATCCGATCTTGCAAATTTCTCACTCCTACTGCCAGAGGCTAGCTGGAATCCCACAGAGACAAGACTCATAAACTTTCAAGCACTTACTGCAACCTCCAGGGAACCAGGAGAACTATAGTCCCCTCCGTGCGAGTAGGACGCCTGGGACCTTAAGGCGGTGATGCCAGGGAGCCCATGCTCACAGAGGTGATTTTAGATGGGAGGGGCGCTAGTCCCTAAAAGCTCTTATGACATGTCCTGCCGGAGTCAAGGTGTGACTGGTTAAGTTCCCCAAATGCTGTTGTAGTTTTCCTTTCGGACGGCTCCGTTTGCCTCTCACCCAGAGCAGGGCGGGGCTGTTACTTGACCTGAAACTGCAGCAGTGGCCCAGGTGCCACCATTACTACCATGGTCCTCCGGTAGCACCAGGAGTGGGCCCACGATAAAACCAGGTCAGGGCCGAGGCTCACTGGCCCCTTTGCCTCAGAGGTAGGCCGGGCCCTAGTGCTGAGCAGGCTCAGGCCCCAGAAAAACAGGACACTGGTCACCTTAGGCCCCGCCCCTTGCACACAAGCCCCTCCCATTTCTGGGCATGGCCCCGCCCCCTGCCCGCAGGCCCATCTGGTCTTAGGCCCCGCCCCCTGCCCGCAGGCCCTCTCTGGTCTTAGGCCCCGCCCCTTGCCCGCAGGCCCATCTGGTCTTAGGCCCCGCCCCTTGCCCGCAGGCCCCGTCTTGTCCCGCCCACGCTTGCATTAGGCCCCTCCCCCACGGCATCCCCTCCTACCTCCCCCCCCGGGAACAGGGCCCGCAGCGCGGCCCGGGGCGCCAGGAAGTCGCGGCTCCGCAGGTTGCGGGCGCTGCTCTCCTTGAACCAGACCGAGGCGGGGGGGCCGGGGCCGGGGCCGGGCTCCTTCCTCAGCGCCGCGTTCAGGGCCCACAGGGTCTCCGACACCCCGAACCGGCCCCCGCCCGCCTCCATGGGGACCGAGGCTGCGCCCGAAACCGGCAGGAACCCTCCGCCAGGGACCGGGGGACAGCGGAAAAGGGAACTTCCGGAGTTATTCGGAAGTGACGTCACATAATCGCTCCTTGTCGCGGCGCGCGCTCAGGGCGGCCATCTTGGGGTGTAGCCGGAGGAGCGGGGTTGCCGCGTTGGGGGGGAGATGCCCGGATTGTGGCTGGGGGCTGGGCCCTGCGCCCCTCCCCCGCTCCCGTCCCGGGGCCCCTCTGCCCCCCTCTCGGGGCCCCTCTGCCTCCCTGCCTCACCCCGCCCCTCCCCCTCTATCCCCTTGCGCAGCCCCCTCCCCACCCTGCCCCTCTTCTGCCAGGCCAGTCCTCTCTCGTTTTCTGTCTTGGGCAGCACCACAGGACATCACCTGCAGCCCCTGCACAGCCATCCTCCAGGATCTACAGCCTGGGCCACGTCGGGAGACAGACCTCTCCTCGCGGACAGACAGCCCCAGCCTTAAACGGAGACTCACCAGCAGCTACAGACCAAATGCCCTCTGCCTTATCTACTGGACAGACAGGACAGTCTCTGCGCCAAAGAATCAATGGACACAAATCTGACATCAGAAATTGCAACACTGCAAAACCTGTAGGGGAACACTTCAATCTCCCTGCTCACTCCCTTGACGACTTGTTAACAGCTGTGTTGAAACAGATGAATAACAAATCACAGCTTCAAAGAGAGACTGCAGAACTCGAACTTATATGCAAATTTGACTCAGTTGTCTTGGGGTTAAACAGGGACTATGGATTTTTCTCACATTACAACAAGTGATTTGACCTCCCCCTCCTCTATGTGCTGTTCCCCAGTGTTTTGAATCCTAACATCTATTTTGATTTGCTGTTACAGCCTGACCTGATGCTATGTCATACACTCCCCTGCATTTAATTTCCTCCTATTCTGTAGGTTCCCCATCTTTAAAGTGTATGATGAAGTGGGATTTTCTCCCATCAGGGCCATCCCTTGGGGAGAGCGGGGCCCTGGGCCAATAGGCCTATGTGGGGCCCCACCCCCCATGCTGCAGGGGAGCATGGTGGGCCCACCAGCCCGCTCTGCTGCCCCAGGGAGCTGGACCCAGAGGCCGAGGCTGCTGTGGGAGGAAACCAGCTCTGGCCTTGGTCCGGCTGCCAGTGGGGAGAGCTGGCCAGAGAACCAGCCACATGCAGCTGTATGGAGCAGGCCAGCCCAGAGGCCGGGCTCCCCCCACGTGCTCCACCTCTGGGCCTGCCTGCTCCGCCCTATGGGCGGGGAGGGCTGCCCAGGGGCTGGGCATAGTGCTCCTGGCCTGCCCCGCCCTGCTGCCTTCAGCTCACTGCCAAAGGCAGCGGGGTGGGTTGCAGAAGGAAGCGTCCGTGGGTGGGGGGGGCACACTGCAGACCCCACACTGCCCCACTAGGAATAGGACAGCGTGGGGCCCATGTAACCACGGGCCCTAGGACGATCACCCCATTCACCCCCCCAGGGATGGCCCTGTCTCCCATGAAAGTGCATGTGTAACCCATATGCCTGAAAAGGCTATCTCTGAGAGACCTGCTGAGGGTGGGTTACTGTTGCTGGGCAGATTAGCGACGCACAACTGGAAACTTCCAGAAACAGGGAGTGGTAGCAATTTGAGCATGCTCCACAGTGTACCGGCTGGTGTGATGGGATGTCAGTCAGATGACTGGTGAGCAGCAGCCTGAGCAGACAGCAGGCAGGAGCTGCCTTGAGGGGAGACCATGTGCTCAGTGTTCTGGAGAGGAGCTGAGCCAGGAGTGAACAAGATGTTTTCTCCATGTAAAGGAGTCATTTGCGACAGACCTTGCAGACATGCATCTGGGACTGAGGGCTGGTTGCAGAGGAGAAGAGAGAGTCTGCATGGAATGCTACAGAGGATCCCAGCAAAGAAAGAAGAGGCCAGCTATTTCTTGCCACTCAAGCTTCCACACTGGAACAGAGACTGTAGCTGAGAGTTGGGTGAACTCCACACAGACTTTGGGACTCTTGGGGATCTTTAATGCAAGGGATTGTTCTTGGTTAATTGTAGTTTGTTTTCTTAGGATAAGGTTTATTTAGTTAGTAGTTAATTAAGTTCATTGTTATGTTTGTTTTTAGTAGTATTTTAATGTGTGAGTGTAGCTCTGAGCAAGCTTCGCCGTGAGTCCTGTACAGACTGGATCCTGGGTCTCCAGCTGCTTTCCCCATA
Source organism: Pelusios castaneus (assembly GCA_007922175.1). Taxonomy (NCBI): domain Eukaryota; kingdom Metazoa; phylum Chordata; order Testudines; family Pelomedusidae; genus Pelusios; species Pelusios castaneus. The sequence continues at coordinate 27,581,437 of ML685770.1, forward strand.
GGGGTTGGGATTGATTTCTGTGGGGCACTGGAGAAGGGCAACTAGATGAATTTAGCCCACCCGAAGGTTACACATGCAATAAATAAATGTGTTAGTCTTTAAAGTGCCACAGGACTTCTTGTTTGTTTCAAACACTATCACCCACTCAGGACATGGAGGGGGGGTAAGTTGCCCATGACCTCAGCATTGCTGGTGTGCAATTTCTGAAATTTCCCCATGCAAAATGGACATCACCTATGTTCCCTCTAAGCTGTGCGTGTGTGCGGCCGCTCAGCGGCCGTCGCAACCCCCACGCAGCACTGAGGGACCCCTGCGCAGCCTGGCAGCCCCGGTTGCCCCCTCCAGACCTCTGGGGCTTCGGCTTTGCTGCAGCAGGCCCGGCCTCTGGGCTGGCCCTCCCCACTCCCAGGGTGGAACAGCCAGGCTCAGGGCTCAGGCATGTGCGCGGGCCTGCCTGCCCCACACAGCCGTGGCAGGGGGTGGCCGCAGCCGGGGCAGGCTCCTGGACTAGCACCCGCCGGCCGCCTCGACTTCCTGGGGCCAGGGTCGGCTCCGCTCTGCCAACGGCCTCGGCCTCCCAGCGTGGGGCCAGGATCAGCCTCCGGTGCCGGGGTCTGCTCTGCTCTGCCCTACCGGCGGCCTCCTGGGGCTGCGGTCAGGTCCCCGCCGCCAGCGGCCTTGGCTTCTTTCTTTCTTTCTTTCTTTCTTTCTTTCTTTCTTTGTCTTCCTCTTTCTTCTTTCTCTTCCTTTTTTCTTTTTCTTCCTTCTTTCTTTTTCTCTTCTTTCCTTCTTTTTCTTACTTCTTTCCTCTTCTTTCCTTCTCTTCTTTCTTTGCTTGCTTCCTTTTTTTCTTTTTCTCTTCCTTTCTTCTCTCTTTCTTCTTTCTCTTCTTTCCTTCTTTTTTAAAAAGCTTTTTAAAAATTAATTTTAAATAAAAACCTTTTTTAAAATTAAATTTCAGTTAAAAATTCATTCAAATTCAATTAATTAAACACAATTAATTCTATTTACAATCACTTTAACTTCAATTAATGCCTATAATTTCTGTCATGTGAGTTTACACAAAAATTTTATTCAGAAAAAGTTTTGCACATGGCTTGATAATTTTGCACACGAGCCACCAAAGCTTAGAGGGAACATTGGACATCACCACCTGCTATTCTCCAAGGGGCTGGAGCTAAGTCCTCCTGCGTCAAGATGACCCTAATTTCCCTATAGTCTTTGCATGTGGATGCGAGGCTGCCCATATGAAGATGGCCACCAGCTCATGGTTTCCAATGAACCAGGAAAGATGTTTTTAAAAGGGCAGCTGCCTTCCAGGGTCAGGGGCCTCCTAAGGAAATGGAGAGGAGGGAATGTGGGGTGCAGGAAGGTGCAGAGATTCTGAGAGAGATTGGAGATGCAGGAGCCTGTTGGGAGCCAGAGGGAGGGCTGGGGATAGAGGAGGAAAATTGAGCCATGGGTGTAGGGAAGAAAACTGAGGGGCAGGTGGAGCAGATGTGGGGTGCGGGAGGGAGTCTGAGGGATTGCAGTGCAATGTGGGGAGATGCCAGAGAAAGAAGGGACATAGGGATGCAAGGGGAAACGTGGGGTCAGGAGACAGGCTAGTGATAAGGAAAGGGGAACAGAAAGGAGCAGACAGCCACTAGGAGGAAGCCTGTATTTTCGTGCGTGCGTGTGTGTTTCACACCCTCTCCTGGCAGCTTGGAGTGGGGCTGGTGAGCTCTGGGTGGGCCTAAGCCAGCTCCCGCACAAGGGGGGCTATTACTGCCTGAGATGGTGGCACAAGAGTCCCAGATGGGGTGGTACTCTCCTAGCCCCACTGTCCCCTCCATTTAGGGGACAAAGCCAGCCCTTGGCCTGAGCGGTGTTCAGGCAACGTGGTCCTGACCTTCATGAAGGCCAGGCTCTTACCAAGCGGGCTAGGCTGCTCTCCCAGCTACGTTCTAAGTCCTGAATGTTGGGGGCCCTCCCCACCCGAGCTCACATTGCTGAGTATGGTGTGTCAGTCTCCCTGTGGACACTGGCACAGACAGAACTCAGCCGTTCAGGGTTTTTGCTGTTACTTGATTATTCACGGCACCTGAAAGGAGGCCGAGTGCTTTCCCAACAACGTGGCTTGTATGTGACTGAGCAGGTGCTGACACTGCGGATGAACGGGCGACCTGCTCCCATTTGCTATTGGGACAGACACACCTGTCATGGGCCTGAGCCCTGAAGGCGCTGAGCGTGAGGTTCTGCAGCATGGCCTTTGACCACGGAAGGATGAGACCACGTACTGACAAAGTAAACCCATTCTCAGCCTTTCTGTAGGTGCCCCATCTTCAAGTGTTTGGCGAAGTAAAATTTTCTCCCACAAAATCTCATGTGATACATAAATGTGTTAGTCTTTCCCAGTGCCACAGAACTCCCTGTTTGTTCCATTCGGTCTGTTTCACTCAGTCATCGCAGAGTTTGCAAAGAGAAACCTGTTACAGCCTCCCCCCACCCAAGCCTCTGTCCTTCTCCAAGGTTGTTTCTATTCCATGCTGGCCTCTCTCCCGTTGCATGTTGCTACAGGGGCCAATTACTCCTGGAAAGTGCTGGTGAAGGGGCGGGGGGTGAACCCATCACACGGCCAGGCCCATCAGGACGGAAGATGGTGACAGCTATCAGCGTGCTGGCAGAGTATCTCCCCTATCTAGACGGCAACGTTCCTCCCTGGCATCCTTCCCAAGGGCCCACTTGCAGGCCTGGAACCTGAGGCCTGAGGAGGCTGTTCTGGCCGCGCACAGTCAGGCCGTGGGGCATCACCACATGATTCCTCCATTCGGCAGACATACAATGGGCCCAAAGGGAAGTGGGCGAACGCAGGCCACGACAGGAATGTTCTCCCCAGAAAGTGGAAGTGAGGAGGTCTAGCAGCTCCAATCCTGCCGACGGTGGCCAGCGCCAGGTGCGGCAGAGGGCAGCTATGGAGCAATCCAGCCAGTCAGCCAGCCTCCAGCTGAGGGACACCCGCGCGTCAGGCTGTGTCCCTGGCCAGGAGTCGTTCCTGGACCTGTCCTAATTCTTTTGGCTGCATTACACTTGTGCCCGTCCTAACAAGTGGACGGGGCGAGCAAGTGCTTCCTTGTTAGTTTTAGCGCTGCTCTTTATTAACGGCACTGGGTCACCTGCTCCCACTGGTCGCGGTGGGTAGATAGCACCAGTGGGGAGCCAACAGGCCTCTGTCACAGCCCCCCAAGACAGCCATTGCTGGGGCTGCCCCGTTCCCAGCCCCACTGCCTGCGTGGGTCCCTTTGCTGTGTGGGGAAGTCTCCGCTCAGCGTCCAGGGGAGCTGCAGTCATTGTTTGGTGGGCCTGGGGCTGCTGGGGTGGAAAGGTGAGATTTCTGCCCTCAAGACATACATTAGACCACACCCGAAGGTCAGCAAGCCGGGGCGGGGCCGGGGGGGGGGGCAGCATGAGCGAGAGCTGATCACACTGTCAGGAGCCAGGGAACCAAATGAAGTGGTGTTCACTGGAGGGCCAGCACCAGACGCATGGCTGGCCACAGGGGCTTGGGCCACACAGAGCAGCAGCCATATTGGAGATGGGACGGAGCCTCGGCCCCTTCGTGCCGGGGTAGACGCCTGCAGCAAAGGCTCAGTGTGCTCCGTACCACCACGCACAGCCAAGAGGTGATCTGAGAATTCCTGCTCACGCCAGACCAACTACTGACTGTCTGCAGTGGCAGGAAGAGACCCCCGTGCACCCCAGGGCGTGCCCCTGCTCCCACACAGCTCCGCCGGGCTCGTGGGCCAGCGGGCCCATCCGTGTCCAGCCTGAGCAGAGAAGAGAGGCAGGGGAGAGCGATGCCAAGGCATGAGGCTGGCTCACCACGTTCACAACCCTCGTGTCCCGCTGTGCGCTAGGCTTGGTCTGAGCGGGGTCAATGTCTCGGTGGGGGAGACGCCAGCACAGGTCTGCACTAGGGCTCCCGTCAGCGCTGCTCCTGGCCTGGCAAGGTGTGCTGGGGGCTGCACAGGTCTAAGAAAGCCCAGAGCAGATGGAGCTGTGTCCACCAGCCAAAGGACCATGGCTGCCTTGGGCTGCTCCCCTGCCCTGGTGTCTCCAGGCCAGGCTTGTGCTCAGGCCCCTGGCTCGCCTTAGCTGGTCACAGGCATGTCGCTGGGGCGTCCGGGAAAGGCACCGTAGTTCAGGGGCAGCGGAGACTCAGCATTCCTACGGCTCAGCAGGAGTCTGGTGAGCAGACCACGAATGCCCCCAACACACTGATCCAGCTCACCTTGCCCCGCTGCAGGTCCAGCCGGGAGACAGTGGGTTTGCTGTCCTCTGCTTGAGACCTGGCTCAGAACCAGCTGAGCACTTCCTACCGAGCTAGAGGAGCAAGGGAGTCACTGGAAAATAGAGACCTGCATCCAGGAGCAGCCACAGAGGAGCCAGAAGCAATTTCTACATGGTCAGCGCCACCATTGGCAGGTTGGATCATCCATGTTGGACAGATGGGACACTGAGGCACAGACTGGCTGAGCTGGGACTAGAGCCCCTGTCTCCTGCCCTTACTGCTAGACCCCACTGCCTAGGAGTCCTTGTGCCTAGCCCTCCCCGACCACTAGCTGACGCTGGCTGGTGAAAACAATGAGCCGTGGCCACACGCTATCTTGGGAGCTTTTCCAGAGGAAGGCACGCGTGGACTGACGGCCACAGACCAGGAGGGAGTGAGGGGAATGGGCCTGCCTGCCCTCACATGGCCATGTTCATCCTCTGACGTGGCCGGCCTGATGGGTTGCAGTCTTCCTCCAGGAGGTGCCGAAAGGGCTTTGGATGGACACGATATTCCCGATGGCTCTCTGGCTGCTCGCTCAGCGGGAGTGATCGTGTCATTCCAAAGCAATTTCTCTCAGGGGCGGCCGCTGGCAGCGGCAGGAGCGTCTGTTCATGTTCCGGCTGAAATGTGCATCTCCAGGGAAGCCCCACTCTGCCAGGCCTGTGTGACACTGCGGTGGCCGCCTGGGCCTGGTGTTGGGCTGGGGGAACAGAGCGGCCCCCACCCAGGCCCGTTTCGAAGGGACAAGGACCCCAGCCAAGCACCACGTGCTGCTACAGCGGCTTTTCTTTCCTGCTGCCATCCACGGCATCTGCTCAGGGGCTCTGGGTGGGGTTTCTGGTAGTCCCCTGCCTTAGTTTCCCATTCCTCTCTGCTGGGTGCCTGGGAACACCCTGTTCCCTTCAGTTCCTGTCTGAGACGGCGTCTCCCCATCCCCGCCACGCTTGCCGTCTCCCTCGGAGGGCTCTGATCAGGCGGCCTGAATACCTGACGGGCAGCTGGACAGTAAGACACCTGTGTCCCTCCCGCCAGGGGCGAAGTCCTGCCCAAGGCTGATGGGTTCTGTGTGGCCATTTCTCAGGGGAGAGGCCCCATATCTGGCTCCCCAAACCTGGGCTTGTCCGCCCCTCCCCCCGGCTCTGGCCAGATCTCTGTCCCAGTGACGAGCCAGCTGATCCCTCCCGCTGCACCACTTAGCTGAGCATGCTAGTGGAAGGCCCCACCAGAGCACGCACAAGTGCACACGCACACCCTCCCCCAGCTGTGTTAGGCTTGGAGCAGCAGGAAGCACGTGCATGTGTCCTGTGACTCCAGCCTCCTGCCGACGCCCCTCCGGTTTGCTGCAGGTGGCCACATCCACATTGTGGCAGCAGCTGGCGGCTGCTGCTTCTGCAGAGACTTTCTGGCGGTTTCTCCCCAGGAAACGAACGTTGCAGCCTGCTGAAGGGGAGCCCCGCTGTCTCAGCCTCTGGCCGCTCCCTGCTCAGCCAAGTCAGCCCCACTCTGACCCCCTGCAGGATACGTGCCCTGGGCCCTCTCCCATGAGATCTGAGACCTGCCTTTTCCCTGCCCTGGGCTCAGCTGCTGGGTGCCCACTTTGCCCTCCACTGCACTCCCACTGCAGTGGGTCCCAGAATCCCGCAAGTCCTGGGAAGTGGGGCCTGGGAGTACAAGAAGAGGCAGGCCAGCGCCTGGCTGGGGTGTGCCCTGCTGGAGTCCTCTGCAGGGCCCAGCCACTTTACCCAGCAAGGTGCTGAGTGCCAGCCCATCTGGCAGTGCCCGCCTCTCCTTCCCAGCAGCAGGGCCTCCTGGCTGGCACCCTGGCAGGTCCGGCGCAGTAACCGTTGGGGGAACTGGAGGCTCCCCCGTCATTTCTTCAGGTCCTGCCTTCACTTCCTGTTTCTTCCACCAGCAGAGAGGCCCTGTTCACCCAGCTTGCTGCGCTCGTCTGTGGGAGCGGCTGCCCACAGCGCCAGGGTCCCTGCAGCAGGGAGCCCAGCGGGAGAACTCCTGTCCCAGACCTGGTCCCTAGTCCTGCTGCTGCCCAGGAAACCCAGCCTGCAGCTCCCCCTACGATTCCACACCACCTTGCACCCCGAGTCCCAGCTCGCCCACTCCTGAGCTGGTGGGCCCTGGGGCTGACCTGGCTTTGCAGAGGTGGAAATAGCCAGACTCCCAGCCTTTGTGAACGGCACCAGTTTTTGGTCCCAGGAGTTACTGCGAAAAGCCACTGGCCTTTCCCCAGCTGGGGGCCCAGGAGCGCTCGCCCTCACGCTCTGCTGGACCTGCATGGATGGCGTTACTGTCGCCTCTAAGCTTCCATCCACCCAGCTCTTGACCTGCTGGTTAAAGCAGCCAACACGCTGGCTGGTGAGACTGGCCCTTGCGGGCTGCAGAGCCCAGCAAATCACGCCATGAGCCCTTTGCTTACAAAGCCCTGCGTTCGTCTAGCCCATTAGCCCAAACACAGAGCCTGTAGCCCCGGTGCCCACCTGCCAGCAACGCTCCTTGGCCAGAGAGAAGGGGCCCGTGACCTCTGGGCTCTTGGGCTGAGGTTGCCCCATGTGGGATGGGCTGACAGATGCCAGGGCAGGAGAGCAGGTAACGAAATCCAATCGCAGCTGGATGTCAGAGGAAGACAGCTGCTTTTGGGATTCCGTTGCCCGCTCTCGCGCTATCATGCGGCTACCTGGTGCCACGCTAGGCAAGTGCATCTCTGGATTCCTGAGGGGGTGTGGAGAGACATGGCCCAAAGCAGCCCCCCAGCTGCCAAGAGTGGGACCTGTGCGAGAGGTGGGACCATGCGGCTCTCAGCCCCAAGTGTGGCGCAGGATCACTGTAGGACGAGGAAGCCCCAGGATCAAGGTCTGCTGCAGACCCGTTACCCACATTCGAACTAACCTAGCCACTGTGCGTGGAGCAGAGACGCCACCTCCCCAGCAGTGGCATGAGGAAAGAGCCAAAGCGCTGGCCTGGCTGGGCTTCGCGAACCGAGGCACTCGCCGCAGCATCGGCCGTTGGCTGTAGGGAGCTGCCCTACCTGGGGCTGTAAAGTGAGGCTCTGCCCTGCAGCCACGAGTGAAGCCAGCATGTGAGTGTGGGGTGGCCCCCCGCTAGATGGGCTTCGTCTTCACTCAGCTGCTGCTGTGTGCTGTTACACCCCAGAGGTGGCTGCATTCTGCAGATGGGTGTCATGAGTCGGATTGGTTGCCAGGTGTTTGAGGAGGGAGGAGGCTGTAGAAATACGATTATAATGGGCTGTGGGGGGAAGATGACAGCCACAGACAGGTTCTGGCTTGGAGTCAGCATGTAGTGGTAGGAGGAGATGTTGATCGGCCCGCCCCTGGGACAGGCCCAAAGGGGGTGGCTGACGCCCCACACAGCAGAGGAGAGGTTTTACTTTTACGGCCGGAGAACAAAGGATTCACCTGGAGCTTGGCTGGGCCAGAGCATCTGGCCTGGAAACCTGAGACCGCCCCTGCTTGCACAGCCTGTGGCTGGGGCTGACCGCGAGGGAGGGGCACAGGGTATTCAGCCCGGTCCGCACATTGGGGCTGGGGAGCCAGGCTCAGGCGCTGGGGTTCTGGAGCTGACGGCTGCGCATGGTGGGGCTGGAAGGATGACCCCAGAGGAAGTTCTGGCCCGGCCCCTCAGCCCTTCACAAGCCTCAGCGCTCACCTGCCCCTCAGGCCGCAGGAACCAGCTGGGGAAGCTGTCGAGAGGGGCTCTAGGGACAGCCAGATGGGAGGAAGAAGTGACGTTGGCATGTCCCATCCCCCGCACGTGCCCAGGGGATTTCCAGGGGACGTTCTGCAAATGGGCACAAGGTCAGCGGTGGGGCACTCCCAAAGCTGGCATAGCTCTGGGATGGCGTCTGCTCTCCCGGGGCCTTGTGCGAGGGGGTCCGGCTGGGCCCCCCGAGGCCTCTGGCTGTACAGCCGCATGGTGGTGCTGGGGCTGGCCAGGGAACTGCGCCTGCTCTTGCGTTAGCCAGTGAGCCCCTGGGTGGAGGGCTGCAGTGGCGGAGATGCCCCGGTGGGCCCCGGGGTGAGCAGGGCCTTGGCTCACAGACCAGACCTCACCGTGCAGGGCACCGCCCCAACGCCGCAGGAGAGACCCCGAGACCCTTTCTGCCTCTTGCTGGCCTCGGCCCCACCCGCCAGCCTCCATGCAGCACTTCTCTGCCCCCCCTGGACTCTCTCCCAGCCCCAGGTGCTGCCTGCCCCCCTGCCAGACACGTACTTAAACGTCAGCAGGTCAGTGCCTGGCTCTTCCTGCGCCCCCCAGTCCTGTGTCTTGGCAGACACAGCCTGGCTCCCTCCCCAGCGCCCTGCTGTCCCAGCCCCACACAGGCTGTGCAAACCTGGAGCCCACCAGGCAGAGAAGCTGCCTCCTTGGTGGAGCTTGTCTGCAATCTCCCTCCCCCGGCGAGCCTGCGCTGCCTGGTTCTGGGCTGGGCGCAAAGACCTGGCTGGCAAAGTGAGAAAGGCCAGCCTGGCCCCCACCCTGCTGCTGTATCTAGCCAGGGCCCAGCTGGCTGGCCCGCCACACCCGAGGGTCAAAAGTGCTCCCTGGCTTTGATCCCAGTGGGTCGAATTACAAAGGTTCAGCTGTCACTGGATCCTGCCTTCCCGTCTGCGTAACCCCTTCCCTTCAGACACAGCAGGGCCGGGCCAGGGCCAGGGCGGAGAGGGGGGGCAGTGCCCGCTCTCCCCCCCAGACGGTGACGTCCGTGGGACAGCAGGTCTGGAGCCAGGGCCCTGCTGCCTGTTTGCCTCCTCTGGGGAGTAAGCCGGCATCACACAATGTGGCCCCAGGGTGGAGCAGCCTCGCCCCAGCCAGACGCTGGGGTGGTGCACTCTCTCTAGCCACCTGGCTCCAAAGCTCCTTCCCTGCACCCAGTGGGGCTGAGCGCCTTGGCAGGCGGAAATGCTGTGTGGAGCTCAGGAGATGGAAAACAGGAACTGGCGCGTCTGTGGTGTTGGGGCGGAGGGGAATTCAGCAGCAGAGCGACACGTGTGGTGGTGCTAAGAGGCCTGGCCGGCAGTAGCGGAGAGAGCAGGGATGCGTGCGCAGCATGGGTGGCGAGGTGCTGGCTGGGTGGTCGGGGGCAGGAATGGGGCGGGTGAGGGAATGGCAGCTGTGCTGGTCACAGCTCTGCCAGCAGGAGGCGCTACGGGGAGCAGGGCGGGAGCGTGGTGGCGCTGACCGGCCCGTGAGTGGCTAGGATGCTGAGGGCTGCGTGGCAGGATGGGGCCTCCCTCTGGCCCAGGGCTTGGCTGGCTGCGGGGCGAGGTGGCCTGGGAACCTTCTCCGGGGAATTCCAGACACAGAGGGAGGGAGGGACCAACGTGTGGGTTCCCCTTGCTTGGGTGTCCCTGACCCCAACCAGCACATCCTGCGATGGCTTCCCAGGATTGCTGTGGTGGGCAATGGCCAGGACACAGTGGGGGAGCACAGGGCAGACTTGCTCTGCACCCCTCTCCTGCCCCCTGCACTCCCTCCACCCAGGCCAGGCCAGGGATGGGTGCTGGGGGCCCACGGTGTACGGCCCTGACCGTGGGTTGCAGCAAGGTGTAGTGAGCAGTCTGGGAACCCAGGCGCTAGTCCAGCTCAGCCATCGCTCAGCTTTTCCACTCACAGATCTGGCCACGGGGTGCTCACAGAACTGGGGGAGAGGGAGCAGGCAGCTGGGGCAGTGGAGAGGAGGACGGGTTTCACCAAAGCCCACCCACCCACTGTGGGCAGCCTGCCTTTTCATTGCTCCGTGCAGGAGTCCTTTCTGCCTGGGCTGCTCACCCTGGGCCACGCCCCAGCTGTAGCAATGCTGGTTCCTCTCTCCTGCTCCCAACACATGGCAGGGCCAGTGTGGCGCTTAGCTCCTCCACCCCTTGGCCTGCCGCCCACCAGATGCAGGAGGGGAGGGGCAGGGGGAGCAGACGAACAGGTGGGATAGAAACCCACACTGCAGCAGGAGACAAACGCCAGCTCTGGGCTATGCAGGCCAGGGACAACGCTCCCTGCCAGGGCCCTGGCGCCCTCCTCTCACCTGCCAGTCCTGTGCCAGGCTCTGCGGGATCCTCTGTGCCCAGGGGTCCCCGATATCAGCCAGCCCGCGGGCAAGGCTGCCCTGGCTGGGCACGCTGCCAGCTGAGTGAAGAGGCTGCTCCGTGTCAGAGGAAGGGATTGAGCGCTGCCTCCTTCCCTCCCCAGCTGGTCCCCAGCCCCACTCACCTGGCACTGCCCCTCCATCTACTTTATGTGGAGGCCACCCAGGTGCCCCCCTCCCGCCCCCAGGAAGCCCAGAGCAGCCAATCAAGGCCTAGGCTGTCCTCCCACCACTTCCCCTTTTGGCAGCCAGTACCCGGCAGTTTCACTTTTGCTATTGCTCGGCCTGGCCAGGGCCAGCTCTCCCCAGTGAGGGGGACAAGCAGCCCCTCGCTTGAGTCGCCTTCCTGCTGTCTGTGGGCTGGGCACCCGCCCTGGCTGTGCCTCCCTCCCTCCCCCTCGCACAGGGCCCACTCCTGGCACATCTCAGGGTTCACCCCAGGGCCCCTGTGGGCAGGGATGGGTCAGATGGACACCAACACTCACCTCCCTCCGCAGAGAGCCCAGGGGTGTCTGACCCAGGCCAGGGAATCTCTCTGCCTGGCTTTGGCACAGCTGTCAGAGTCAGGCTTCGGTGCCTGAACGCAGACTGTGGGCCCAGGGCCGTGCCGTCAGGACTGGGAATTCCACCTGCCCCATAAGTAGAAAAAACGAACGTTACGATCGCACTGCCCCACGCGACGGGACACGTTTGTCTCCCCTGAGCTAACGCGGGTGATGACAGAGCCCAGCTGGCTCCCAGCCCAGGAACGGAGCTGGGCTCAGACGTCTTTAAACCCACCTCGGCCGTGCCATCACCCCGGCCCTGCCCCAGTTCTGCACACAGGTGAATGCCCCGGGACCAAGGCCACAGTCCGGCCCAGATCAGCCACCCCACCCCTGGGGGAGGACAGACGCTGCCATGGGACACTTACATCACTGACCCCATGAGAATCTAGAACCTTTGTACCACCACATGCAGCCTTCCCAAGCACCCCACCCCCAGTACTGCCAGCTCCGGTGGCCAGGGTCCCTCCCCCATGTTGCTGTGATGGTTGGTGGGGGTCCTGGTGCAGCAACCAGGGACCCATTTATCTAGCAAAGAAGGTGCTGAAGTGGGGGTTGGCCCTGCTGGGGCTGTCAGGAGCCGTCCCAATAGAGGCAGTGAGTCAGAAGCTCTGCTCCAGCCCAGCCAGGGGACCTGGCAGGAGGCTCAGTGAGTCAGGGACACAGACTGCACTGGATTCGAAATGGAACCTGCCCCAATTTCCGCTCCACTCCTGCTGGCTGACCTCCCTCTGGCTGGCTTTGCGGCCCTTCTCAACCAGGACCGTGAGCTGTCAATGTGATGTGGGCACAGCCTCGGACAAGCTAATGCAGCCCTAGGCTGCACAGGCGAAGTAGTTCCAAGAGAATTCCTGCCATCCTACAAGGCGCTGGTGAGACCTCAGCTGGAACATTGCGTGCAGGGTCCTCCATCTTTAACAATGACTTCAACTGGAACGGGCAGAGCAGGGCTACAGGGAAGACCTGCCTTGTGAGGGGAGCCCCAAGGAGCTTGGCTTGTTTAGCCCAACCACAGGGGGGCAGAGGGGGGCCCAGCTGCTCTATCCGTGCATGAGTGGGAAGGAGGAACACCAGGGAGGGAGAGGAGTTACACAGGCCAGGCCCCGTGGGGACGCACGGAGAGAAAGTGGCATCAGCACGTTTCGGACCCGGTGTTCGAGGAAGGGTTCTGGGGCAGCCTCCCATGGGGAGCAGAGGGGCAGAGAGCCTCGCTGGCTTCAAGTCTGGGGGGGCACTGGGATGGTGGGGCGGCCCACAGCGGTACATAGCCAGTCCCTAAATGTCTCCGGCCACTGGGTGGGGAGGGCCCCGCACTAGGGCTCCGAGTGACCGCCTTGCCCAGGGGCTGGAGTCGGGGCGGGGGGGCTCCTCACTGGCTGCTTTGTGCAAGTCAGTGACACTCCATAGCCCGCGGGCTGGGAACCCCCCGCTGCAGCCGCAGTGCCTCGGCCAGGGGCTCCCCCCGGAGGGCCCCAAAGTCTCCCTCCGACCCCGCTGTGCCCCAGGCTTCGTGCGCGGTGTACCGGGGCCGGGGCCGGGCAGAGAGGGGCCAGACCCCGCCCGCCCTCGTGTGGGGCCAGCTGAGGCAGCTCCCCCAGGGCCCCCGAGGTGCAGCTGGCGGCAGGGGAGGCGCCGAGGTGCCCGAGTCACGGCCCGGGGCCGGGGGGCGGTATCTGAACGAGACCCCCTGGCGGAGGGAGGGACCGGCCCGGCCGCTGCTAGCGGGGAACAGCCCTGCCGGCTCCGCCCCACCCCCGCTCCCCGGCCCCACGTGGGCTGAGGGCGCTGGGCCCTGGCCGGGCGGGCGGGGGGCGGGGTCCGCTCGGGGGAATATCGGCCCGGCCCGTGTCTGGGCTCCAGCCCAGGAGCGACCAATCCAGGCCTCGCTCGGGCGGGGCCAGGCTGCCGGGTTCCGATTGGCCACCTCCAGGGGCGGCCCCGCCTCATCCCACCGGCTGGGAAGGCGCCCTCCGGACAGCAGGGGGCAGCGTGAGCGGAGCAGGGCCCGGCCGGGCCGCTCTTCGGGCTGGCTGGTTGCGTGCGGTCGTGGGGGTCACGTGGCAGTCACGTGGGGCGGAGGGGCGGGCCGCAGTCCCGGCCTGGCAGCAGGATGATGGGTCGGGGGAGCTTCGCGCTGCGCTGGGCACTGGCGGCCGCACGTGGCGGGGGCGCCCTGCCCGGGTGAGGCCGGGGCTGACTCGCGGGGCAGGGCCGGGGGTGTCCCGAGGCCGGGCTGGGCCGGGGGTGTCTCGGGGCCGGGCTGGGCCGGGGGTG
>ML685770.1:27603818-27675592 GCA_007922175.1 Pelusios castaneus
GAGACACGGCTGCCCACCTCGTGCTGAAGGAGGTCACTAATGCGCCGTGGAAAGAAAGGGTGTGTGGGGCAGACGTGGTCAGTGCAAGCGTTCAGTGGTGGAGTGGCAGCCAGCTGCCTGTCTGTTCCTCACCTGCTAAATGGTCCTATCCTGCCCCAAGGGAAGCATATATCCACATGAGTGTACTGTCATGAGGAAGGCTGGCCAGTGGTTAGAGCACTGGCCTGGGCTAGCCAATCAGGGTTGTGCCACAAACTTCTTGTGACTGAACATCGCTGTAGCTGGTTTCCATCCACAGAAAAGGACTACCAGCTTTTCTAGCCTGGCTGGGGTGATTTAGGGGGAGTGGTCCTGCTTTTAGCAGGGGGTGGACTAGACGACCTCGTGAGGTCCCTTCCAGCCCTGAGGCTATGCACACACGATCACTTTATTGCGCGGTAAGGCTCCTTACCACCCAATAAAGCCAGTAGCGTACACACCAGCAACGCAGCCCCCACTGCCACCGGAGCCCTGCAGCTGGACTAGGGGGCTGGCTGTGGGACAGGTGCCCACCACGCACTGCTCTTCTATCGCAAAGGAGCGTTCACACGGGTGTAGGCTCCTTTGCGATATAAGGAGAACGTGTGTACAGACAAAAGCGCTATATTTATAGCGCTTTCCTTGTCCCGCAATAACTTATTGCGGGTCAAGTTTATCATGTGCGCATAGCCTAAGATTCTACGATTCTCCTGGTGACAAAAATGGGGTCGTGTAGAAGGTCAGGTGCTTGGACACTACGACAGTGGGTCCACAGAGGCATCTGTTTAATTCAAATAGACTCCAGAGACCTTGAGGGAAGACTTCCTAACTTCCAGGCCTGTGCTCCGGTTCAGCTGTGGGTCACCTACTGTAGGAGTGCACCACACCCTATTTCCTGCAGTGCAGATCCAGGGCGTGTCTGTCCAAACATTCCAACTGCACCAGGCTGGTTCTTTCACCTCCCCAAGGGGGCAGAGCTTGGTTGAAGGAAGAATTCCTCCATCAACCTAATGCTGTCTACACTGGGACTCAGGGTGGCTTCACACCACCATTCAGGGGTGTAGATCTTTTCCACACCGCTGAGCAACCTAGTTAAACGAACCTAATTGTACAGCGCAGACCAGACACGGCAACGGAAGGTTCCCTGTCCTCGCTCCCCGCACAACGGTGGCATTATTCCTTCAGCTTAGCCGCGTCTATCCCAGGGGTTGAGGCACAGCGATGGTTCTCAAGGCAGTATTCTCACATCTCTGAGCACTATAAATATGTTGCCGAAAGTTTTATGTAGACCAGTCTTCACACTTCAAAACAAGACTGGAGCGACCCAGAGAGATCTCATCCGTGGCACAGCGGGATTGGATTAGCTCTTCGAGAGCTGTAAATGGCACTCGTCTGCATGAGGAGCTCCCCATGAACCAGTGAGCCCAACACACTGTTTGACTCGAGTGAGATTTTTGCATGTGGCCAAGAGTCAAGGGAGGGGTAACATGGGCTACCTGTGCTGTGAAGACACACCCTAGGAGGACAGGGTAAGGGAGTGGCCTGTTCCCAGGGCAGCCGTCCATTTATGGAGATGGCCACGTGAAGTGCTGAGCCCCCTCAGAGTGGGAAACAGACACTTGTGACTAACCAGCAAACTAACATGGCCTGTTAGAAGAACACTGTATTACCCGGCTCTGAATAGCTCATCTTTCCTCTCTAGACAGGCTCTCAAACTAACCAGTGACAGCAAAGATGCCTGCAAACGAGTGTTTGCTGCTGGACCCACACAGAGACACGCATGGAGCTGACAGGGCAGACTGCTGAGGATTCCCATGTTGGCCTCTCCTTGTTATTTGTTTTAGGAATCAGGTAACTAAAGGACGACCTGTTATTTCCGGTTTAAGAAAACTGCCAGGAGTCCAACGCACGCACATACATTACTCCTGTGATCAGGGACGCGTCCCGTGAGCAGCACCCCTTTGACATGACAGCCATGGAGCTCAAACCCGCTACAGCAAGCGGCACAAATCCCGAGCTAGCAGACTAGTGTCTCTCTGAACCAGCACACATGCCATCAGAATGCCACATCCAGAACAGGCTGGCCATTTAGAAAGTCTCTCCCCAGCCCCAGCACTGCAGGTCCTAGCTAGCAAAGGGGCCCTTCACAAAGTCAAACTTTTCAGAGCATGTTGGATTCACACAGCTAAAACCAAAGCCAAATGCTGAAGCTCACCAACACAACGACATCCACCCCAGACTGCACCAGGAGATCCAGCCGGTACTTGTCATCTTCGTGGGTCCCAATGGCAGCACCACAGAGCAGTTGCTTCTTAGCATCTTTGGAGGCCAGTGGGTAATCGCGGTTCTTCTTCAGATCTGTGCGGGCTATTATAGCCACCAGCTCATCCTCCTCGTTAACAATGGGCAGTTTGCCTTGAGACAGAGAAACACACCATCATTGCAGAGCCGCCATCACACCAGCCTGGCCCTCAGGGCAGGAATTCCCAGTTAAAGGAACTGACTCGCAGTGCATGCCAGAGATGCACAGAGCCACTGGCAGCCGTCTGAAAGCCAGCAGACTCTTTGGTTCTCTTCCCAGCTGAGAGAATGAGAAGTGAGTAAGACTGGGGAAGGACTCCAGATTTGGATCCTGGCCATCTGCCAGCCTCTCTTGCACCTGAGTCGCTCCACAGAACCAGGCTGGCCCCAAGCCTCGGACACCAGACACTGGGAATGGGATACAAAATTCAAAGCCTGTGGCCGAATGGCCCCTTGGCATTTACAGCTTTTCAGCCCATCAGCTGGCAGGAATCCCCAACGTTCTGAACAGACTCAAGAGATGAAGGTGAATGTTTTAATCTTCTGGGAGGTCCTCCAGGACGTCTGCCCTCACCATCCCCTTCTCCCCAGGGAGACCTGGAAGAAACACCCCAAGGGACACGCTGGTGTCAGAATCTTAACAAGAGGGAAACACCTTTGTGTTGAGAAATCAATTGTGCGTCTGGCGAGAAGAGAACAAGAGCATTCCCCCCCCCCCCATGCACATGTGCCCCTCCCCCACACCGGTCTCTTGCCCCGTGCACAGCTGAGCTGGCAGCACACAGCTAGGCGCCTTACCTTTTTTGCTCCTCTGCAGAATTTCATTTGCTTCCTTTAACGTTACCCCTGCGGGGGCTACAACGAGATCATCCCGCTTTGTCATAATCTGATAGAAGAGAGGGGCAAAGAGTGAAACAACATGAATGAGAGAGAGAGAGCGCCTTCCCGCTTGATTCAAGATGGGGAAACAAAACCCTGCCAAGCAGAGAAGCTTCAATGGCCCCTTGCTAGGAGCCAGAGGGTCCCGACTAAGCACTACACACTGGAATGAAGAAGGAACCCTGTGAGAGCCCATGGGGATGAGTCCTCAGCCAGTCCACTCTGTTATCTCCGGACTGCTGTGGGACTTACAGGGTGGGAGGAAGAGTTCTAATCAAAACCAACGGCCTGCCTGCGTCCACTGACAAACCAACGCTAGCGTGCACCTGTCCAGAGCTCACAAAGGACACATTCAACAAAGACCGCTCTCTCTTCTCAACGAGTTCAGGAGAGTAATATCCAACATAAAAGGGTGAGAGGCAGTTTGTTTAGTCACATGCTGTACAGAAAAACATTCCAAACACCAGCAGAATGAGAGCAAGAAGCAGGACATGAGAGCTGGGTTGTAAGTGGGATGAGAATCAGGGCTGTTACAGAGGCCAAAACACCAGGGAAAAATTCTCTTGCCCACTGTTGCATAAATAGGAATCAAAGTTTCAAATAAAAGTAATAGGAAAAGGGCTTCCAGTTCTGCAGCAGAGATGTGGTGAGTCTCTGGACTGGCCACCGGCCTGACCCGTTATGACCATTCCGAATGGTTCAGCATCTCTGAAGGAACACAAGCCTCTGTGGTAGCATTCCTAAAGAGACACCGTCAGCTTCTTGGGTTAGCAGCAGGAGAATTAAAAGGGAGTCGGGACATGCGTGCAGTGCCAAGTTGGGTCTATCTTTAGCTCACGCTGACCGAAGTCAGAAAGGCAGTGCTGTCTGAGATGCCCCAACGACTGTCGTATGCTGAAAGCTGATGACACCGAAGAAGATCTACAATTACAGAGCTACCACAACCCTTCCACAGTACCACTAAATGAAATTAGTGCCAGAAGGCTCACACGGCAGAGCGCATGCTGCACCTGATCTGAGGGAGCAATGGGGAGAAAACATTCCAGTGAAAAGGGAAGCACTGTGTAAGTGCCAAGTGTGATCGCTGAGCCCAGCAGCTGTTCCACAGTGCCTGAATGCCAGCCAACGGCATTGTACCAGGAGTCTGAAGAGCACTCCTCACTGACTGGGCGCTTGAAGGCTCTGGCCTGTGCATCACACTAAGTCGCTGTCCCTTTTCCAACAGCCGGGTCACTTACAGGAGAGCAGCAGTAGCCAGCTGCAAGTTAGATTCAATATAGAACCAAAAGAGACATTATGGCGACGGCCAGTGGTGAACGTCTGCTGTAGGAAGCAAAAGGGATCATGGCCAGATTGCACCAAGTTAGCAGGCACAGAACCCACGGGTGAGCAGATCAGCTAGCCGGAATAAAACAAAGAGCAAGGCCTTGTCCCTGCCACGCTGATGCAGTAATCTCATTCACATACTGAGCCTCTGCCATCGTAATTCCCAACGCCACCCCTCCTCACCCACCGAGAGCGTGGCATCAACTCACGAACCTCACTGAGAGGCAAGTCACGCTCCTCGTCTTTCAGGAAGTCAATGTCACGGGATGAGATGATCCCCACCAGCTTACTCCCCATCTTTCCATTGTCCGTGATAGGAATGCCACAGAATCCATGCCGGGCTTTTGCTTCAAAGACATCTCTCACTCTGTGCTTGGGGCTCAGCACCACTGGGTCTGTAATAAATCCCTGTTCATATTTCTGAAACAAAGAGAGCAGAGCAGCCACCGATAGACTGAGCTGTAATTCCTCACAGCTGAGAAGGTCTGTCACTCTCCAGCCCTACACAGGCACTCGGGCTCTGACAGCAATCGCAAGGGTTTGCCAGACCCTTCACATCAGACAAGCAAAGGTCAGACACTTTTCCAAACTGGCAGGTGCGGATCTAGTCCCCGGTGCTGGCCAACACCCCCCCGTAAGGAAAGCAGGTTATCATCTTGCTGTGGGACATGGCGAGAGCAGAGGAGCTAATGCATCTGCTAGGCTACGGCTCTAAGACACTAAATACAGGGGGACGAGTACCTGCTGCCCCCTGGGTTAAAGCCTATTTTATGGTTTCTCAAACTGGAGTCAGACAGACCCTTTGGCCATCCCGCAACAGTTCCCTTGGCTGTTCTTTACCTTAACTTTCCGTACTTCATTGGCCTGGAATTCCGGTGTGCAGTTATGATGGATGAATCCAATCCCACCTGTGAGCTGAGAACACACAGAGGCAGCTGTAAGTCACCTTCAGATTTATTGGGTGAATTCAACAGAGAACAACTGTCACTAATAGCGAGCTCAGCTATCCAGCTTGCCAGCATTTCTTTGTCCAAAGACATGACTTCCCTCCCACCCCAATGGCTGCTATGGAATACCAGCGTGAGGAGCTTATTCAGGTCTGAAACGGGCTCCAATGCCATGTGAAGATGGTTTAGCAGCAGGTGCTGTATGTTCCAAACCATCTGTTTTTCCCAGGCTTATAAAATTAAGAGTAGAGATACAGCAGCTGAGCAGTTATACTTGAGACTGTATCGCTAAAGCTCCCATATGCTGCAGCCCAGTAACACCTAGACCAGCTTAAGGGATTTGAAAAACGAGTAGCTGGCAATATTGAACAGTGTTATTTTAAACGAAAAGTGGAATTCTGATGTCATCACTCTTGAGAGCCTGCACTAAAAAGTTATTTTTCAGTTGTTGGTATTCGCATCTCCCACCATCTACTAGCACTCACCGCCATCGCAATGGCCATGCTGGCCTCTGTCACTGTGTCCATAGGAGAGGAAACCAAGGGAGTCTTTAAGCTTATCTTTTTGGTCAAAGCTGAAGTCAGGTCCTAAAAGAAGAAGTAGTAGTGGTGACATTCAAGTTCATCCCAAAGCAGTGCTAGCTGGGCCTGTGAACCAAGGAAACCAGCAGAGATTTTTGCTTCATATTCCACACGCCACTGCTTTACAACAAAGTGAATTTCTTAGCTTCCATGATCTTTACAAATGTCTGCCAGAGCTTAGCTCTAAGAACTGCCCAGAAGATAGTAAAAAATAAAGACAGCTCTCCCCCTGTATGATAGCACAAATAAGAGCCTGTTAGCAAGGAATTGCGGGCAGGGAGCACCAATCCATAGCCATTAGCTCTAGGTCATGCAAATTTCACTGTTATACTCACCACTTGCTCTGCAGTGAAGTCAATGTAGCCAGGAAGAATAAGGAAGTCACTAAAGAAGAAGGGGTGGAAAGAGAAAACATTGAAATTAACTGCATTTCAGTGAAACGGCCCCCCACAGAAGCCAGCACCGCAATCACAAGTAGCCATTCCTGGCTTGGTTTCTGGGAACTTTGTCTCAGAAAGGCTCAGATAACACTACCTGAGAGGTCAAGCCCTAGACAGAGAAAGCGGTATTTTGCCCGAGAGATTGGCCTGCAGCGGGCATGCCTGCACTGCAAACGGAGTGCGACTAGTGGCTGTGGTGCAGGTAAATAACTCGGGGTAGCTTTGATCTAACTGCTGCAGGTCACAAAAGTAGCACAGGCCAGACAGCCTGGGCTGCCCACGCTGGGTCCCCACCATGCGACTGCTACTCACCCTGGCTACCCTGGGGCTGCGCAGCGGGCACTGCAGTTACAGCCACCATTGCCTGGAAACAGCCTAAAGGTTGGGTGGGAGCGAGAGGTGGGACAAACCCGGCATTCTGGGGCAGCACTTCACTGGGAGTCACCAGAAAACCAGCTCAACAGTGCCTACTGCAGCAGGGTCTCTTCCACTGGGCTAGGCTGGGGTGGGGGGAGAGTCCAGGAGGGTAACAAGCCCAGGGACAGACAGACCGACCAACCAACCGGTGTCCTTGGGGGGAATCACCAATCCAGGGACGGACAGACTGACCGACCAACCCACCCAACCCTCCATGGGGCAGAGACCCAGCCTAGGGATGGACAGACAGATGGATGAGCGTTCCCAGCCCCATGGGGTAATCACCAATCCAGGGGTAGACAGACCGAGCGGCCTGCCAGCCAGCCTGCCCCGGGATGGATGGACAGACTAACTGACCGCTGCCCCCAGCCCCGTGGGGCAATCACCAGTCCGGGGACGGACAGACAGACCGACTCCCCTATGGGGCAGCGCGCAGCCCGGGGACGGACGGACGGACCCCCCCCCGCGGGGCAGCGCGCAGGCCGAGGACAGACGGACAGACCGCCCCCTCACTTGTAGGTGAGCCCGTCCCCGCAGTGCAGCAGCTGCTGGGCCGTCAGCCCGTCGTCGGGCACGTAGCTGGTGCCGCCGCTGATGAGATAGTCGGCCATGGCGAACGGCGAACGGCGGCTACGACCGGCCCGCGTGGCCAGAAAGAGACACCCCGCCCCCACGCCCCGGGGATAAACGCGCGCGGCCCCGGCCACGCCCCCAGCACCGCCCCCTACGGGGGCCGAGCGCGGACCAAAAGCCAGAGCCGGGCCCCGCCCCCACCCAGGGGCGCCGGCCTGGGTCCTACGAGCCGCCGTCCCCCGGGGCCAGCCTGGGTGGGGCTCGGGCCCATGGCGGGCTGTACGGTAGGCGAGCGGGGGCGGGGCCATGACGTAGCAGTGCTACAGCGGGGGCCGCCGCCGGCACGTGCCAGCCAGACGGTGCGCGGGCGGGGCCGAGCAGGGGTCTGGGAACGGGGCACTCTCCGCCGGGCCCGCCCTCTGGCGGCTCTGGGCCCCGGCCCGCTCCGCCTCCAGGCGGGCCGTGCCGAGCGGAAGCCTAGGCCAGAGCGGGGAGGGTCCAGGCTAGCGGAGAGCAGTTCCCGGAAGCTGAAGGAATCTGGATCCCATTTATAGCCCTCTAGCTAAAAACTATCGCGATAGCCCGGCACCCCAGCCCAACCCCCTTCGCCTTGCCCCCATGTCTTGACTGCCCCCCTCACCCACACGCCGCCGGGCTGGCGAGTCGCAGAGCGCTGCGGATGCAGGCGCAGGGACCTACCTTGTCGGAGGTTTGGTTCTTCATGAAAACAAACATTACATCACGACAGGTTTGCGGCTCCACTTTCAATGAAGGGAGAGGGGCCTCCCCCCCCCCCCGCTATCCCATCAGACGCCCAGGCCTGGGGGGCGATTTCTCCCAGCCCGCCCAGAGGGGAACAGATTTAGTTCAGCCTTGGGGCGAGTTTATTCCAACAAGTTGCTGCTTAAGGGTAGCGGCCCGTCTTTTGCACAGCAGACTGCATGGTGCTTAGGTGACTTTTTTTGTTCAAACAAGTTGTCTTTAAAAATGGCCCCAGCCTCCTTGGTTGTTTTTCTGAACTGGACTGAGAGGGCTGCTCCCCTGTCCCTTTTTTGTTGAGCAGCTTCGTGTAGTCACTAGGGAAGTTCATCACTGCAGGTTTCTTTCAGAAATTCTCAATTTTCCTTACGGACAGCACAGTCTGGGCGAGCTGTACCTGCTGCTCTAGAAAGTAACAGCATTGCATCCCAGAGAGAGGGAGAAGCACTTTTTTCCATGCATGGCCGTGATATAGTTTTCAGTTATGCAGTGTTAATGTGTTGTCAGCTTTTGTTGTAGAGTGAAAAAGTGTTAGAAAAATATGGCCCGGGTTTGATAATAGCCCCCGCTGTGCTGATTTTATACCTCTGTGCATAGCTCTTACTCACTTCTCAGCTAAACCATTGCATGTAGAGTTACCGACACATTTCCTACTTTTGTAGTTTACTTATCTGGACTATATTTAAGAAGATGTGTTTCTATCCCTTACGGGACTTGGTGTCAGCCGCTTTCATCAGTCAGGACCCTAATTGCATCAAGGCAGTTGATCTTACTGAGCACTAATGAAAGCTCCTATGATAAATTAATGTGTGAAAGTGCCAGAGGACTCCTTGTTTAACTCCACCTACAGGAAGACAGAAGTAGGGACATCTCGCCTGCTCAAGATCTGTTTACTTTGTAAAGGGAAGGACGAGTTTGTACAGCTTCTCCCTGCCCAGTGCCAGGCACATTTACACTAACAGCAGAGCACAAAGTAGTAAACAAACAGGCGAGTTAGCTTCTGTTCCATTAGAAACACAAGGCAAGGTTTAATGGTTGTCAAACAGACTACAAAGGCTGCAGGGAAAGACATTTCATTGCCAAGGCAATTACAAAGATCAGAGGATAAGAGTAAAGTTAAGTTAAAAAAAGTTGAGCTGATCACTTTAAAATTTGTGGTGTGAGTAAGACACAGGGCAAAAGCTACTGGAGAAGTTTGAAGGTCACTTTTCAGGATGCCAATTCCAGCTGCTGTTCAAACTAGGATGTGATGTGGGAGGATGGACAAGCCATTCCTGGCATGTGGTGCTGCACCTAGAACCAGCCTGACTGAGACCTATCCCCTACCCACCCTTTGTTCTCTTCTTACACATTCAGTAGAGCAAAAACTCAGCGTATTCCCACTTCACACTGGGCTCAGTCCTACCCTGAGCCGCCTGATTCCTCAATAGCAAGAGCTACTGGAAGCAGACAACTGGAGACTGGGTTGCTGTGCCTGGGCAGTGCTGAGCTGTGGTGGAACCCCAGGAAAGGGAACCGGCAGGCAAAGTGCTGAAGCCATTGCTTCACATTTCTTTTGGCAGCTTTCTACCACTCCGCACACATTAATTCCTTCCTGCAGGAGCCGAGTGTTGCCAACAGGGGCTTGGGATGTTCTCTTTTCAGCAGCACCAATGAAAGTGAACAGCTGAAGTGACAGGACAAGGCGCATGCCTTCTTGTACCCTGTTGGGGTGTTGGAACCTAGCACCTCCAGGTGTGTGGCTAGGAGAAGGGGCCGCAGCAGTTCCTTTCCCCTTTTACCAGTGATGTAAAGTGGAAAGTTCCGTTGCACCTCCTGTGCAGAGATCCAGCAGCTGCCATGCACCCTCTGAGACAGTTCACAAAGGGAAGGGGAGCTACCTCCACCCCTCTTTTATTGAGAGAGAACACACGGGATGGCATATGCAGCTTTTGGTCAATCCTAACTCGAGCAGGATGAATGGAGTTGTTCTGCCCTAGGTCAGAGCACTCCCTCATCTCCACCCTGGTGCAAAGGGGGACTTTGGTTCAGTCATCTTCAAGTTCTGGGTCCTACAATGGGTGTTCTGGCTCCCACACTGAATCAGGCCAAGACCGTGTGCTTTGGAAACAGTTTCAGACAGGCAGGAGACTGCCTTGTCCCACAAGGAACCAAGAAGTTAGAAAATGAAGCAATTATATGGAGTTACACACTTGTCCTCTTCCTCCCTCGCCCTGCACTAAAGTGTCAGGATGAGTGGTTGCCACAGGCTGTTGCTCTGGTCATCCCAATTTTACAGTAGTGACCCTCACCTTCAGAAAAGGGAAATAAAGACCTCCTGGCACAGCAGACACTGCATCTGTGTGAAGACAGTTTCCTGTAGGAGAGCAGTTGTATTACGATTTCATGAGACACAGGACAGGACATGTAGGTCAGAAGTTAGAAGACTAGCAGCTTACAAAGCCATGTTCAATCATTCTACACTTCCTGTGGAGAAAAGATGGGCACAGAACAATTAAAAACAAGTAATGGAGTGGCCTCAGACTAATCACTAGCCTAGCTGAGACCAGACAGAAGGTAACCCTCTATCACTTCAAAAGTACAAGGCAAAAGGAAGGGAGTGAATTCTGGGTTCGATATGTACAGTGGCAAGACATTTGGTACTCAAGATGTGTTGGACATTCCATCTATCACTGAAACTCAAGCAGGCGCTGGAAACAAACTGGATACAGAAAACTGTGCTAAAAAGGGGCTATTTTACATAATTTAAACAGGAGCACATTTGCCCAGGGACCTGGGTAAAGCCTTGGACCACAGAGCAGTGTTGGCTAATCTGGGCAGAATTCCTTCCAGGAGTCATCAAAAATAAGCTGGTCCTTTCTAGAAAAGAAATGCTTCACTACCAGAGGACACAGGGTTTAAACTCCAGAAATAGTGTAGAAGTAGAGCTATGCCGACTAGAAACAAGCTCTGCAAAGTCATCTGTAAATCACAGTATATTGGATTGTCTATAAAACAAGAAACGAAACGGGTATCACACAGTACATCTTCCATTCACAGAGGTCAAAGACAGGAGAGGGATGGAAAACGCTCACTCGGTTGGTTAGGACAAACCCAGGGAAGACGTGGGGGTTCACATGGCCCTCTGTGCATGCTAACTGCCCAAGACTGTTGGAGAGCCATGCTACTCCAGGCTAGTGGAGAACCCAAAGAATGACCTATTTTCGGAGTCCTTGGCTCTGTACAGTCACAAGTGAACATCAATGAATACATCTTTAAGAAACATGGAATAAAGTTTCACCACAGCTCTGAAAGCGTACCTCAGCCAACCCTAACTTGCAGCAGCCCTTGTTACTCCCTTGCGGGGTTTCTGCCTGCCAAGCTGTTTCACGCGCTGGCATATTTATATCCTACAGAAATGTTTTGCAAGCCACATATCAAAGCATTCCCTCCATTCAGTACTTGGCGGAGGAAAGCATACCCAACCGGCTTCCAGCCTGGTTGCTCCGATTAATTAGCTGTGGAGGGGCACACTCCCACCGGTAGGCAGGCTGGAGTGTTTCATATGCTGCATTCCAGGGCGCAGTGACTTGAGCATGCACACAGGTATTTCTCAGGATCGCTTCGTTTCTTCCCCCTCCAATCCACCATTCAGGACATTGTTTATACAAGGGACCTAGAGATGAACTCTACGCAGGCCCAGCACACCCCCCAGCAGAACACGCGTCTGCTCTCTTGAACAGAGATGACCAATGGCTTCCCTGTTCTAACTACACCCCTAACGGTACTAGAGTCTGGAGGACACCAACCACTCCAACATAGTGAAGGGCAGCCGAAACAAGAAGAGTTACCGACAGCCTCGCTGCCAGAAGAAAAGTGCTTCCGTTGGTCGCAACTGCTGCCCTTAGCTGAGGGTCTGACGATAGCTCTCCACTCCCTTTCCCACCCTCCAGGGACTAGACTATCAGCCAGGCTTGAGTCGAATTCAGTGGCCTCCAATGCCCAAAGTGGTGATCTATGTCAGAAAGGAACAAAGGGAGCAAGACAGCATCAAGCCCACTGCACAGGTGGTGCGCACCTTCCTGCAGCAATGACCCAAACATTTTTTACCATGTTAGACTTTCAGAAGTTGAGGATCAAATCCCTCAGTCACTAGCCCCTGTTCTCAGCTGTATCGGCATTCTTACTGTTTGATGCAAGCAGCTTCCAGCAAACTCAAGTACTACATGCTAGGACTTGAAGTCTTCACAGGGCACACGGGGGTTATCGTCTATCCTTGGTGCACGTACACAAATCAGATGGTGGACACACCCCGATTGCCAATGGAAACTGGGAGATGACAAAAGGAAGCCTCAAGACTCTTTCTCCTATACAGTAAAGGAGGAGCTTCCATTTACAAGCCTGCAGTAGAGGGAGAAGAGGGGAAGGCACATTCAAGACGCATCACCTCCTCACATTCAATAATCTTAAGCCTGGCTGCAGTGATCTCAGACTGCGAGCACAGATGACCATCTGCTCTCCTTTGAAGCCACCAGAAATGTGCTCATGCCAGAATACAGCTGCCATTTAAGATGCAGTGCGGCAAGTGCTGTGGATCTGAGAATTATGGCCACTGACAACTCCTGAAATACACGACTATCATATCCATATGCAAGCCAACCCTCCGTACTGCCTAACAGGCCTTTACTCCCCAAACCCTCCAGCCATCGTACAGCTGGTCAGGGGCATTACTGGGGCTGGGCGAGGAGGTGTCTTTGCCTGAAGCCCCAAGTACTGGCTTTTGCTGCAGACAGGCCACTGGTCAGGAGAGGCCAATGATGTGCTCTGCACAATGGCAAATCCCATGTTCCTAGCCTGACGCTAGAAGTTCCATCAGCAAACCGCTTTGTTTCAACAGATGAGCTATTACACCGAAGAAAAAGGTGACCCACTATGCAACACTCAGGTTGGATCTGGACATCCTAACGCGAGTGAATTCCTTCATACCAGCACAATAAATGAAGTGGTGGGAAAGAGAAAAACGGCCCAGGGGATCACAAACCGAAAAGCACATGTGGGGTGATGAGAACAACCCCATTCCACTGATCTTTTTCAAATGCCCCCACTTGCAGCTCTTGCTCTCTTCCCCCAAATAAAGAGACACTGTTCAATGGCATGTTGAAAAGACGTGCTCGTCATTCTTAATAAACAACTAGAGTAAGAATACATCAGAGAAACAGGGTGGTATCTTTATATGATACACAAGTGTATGTTACAAGAACTCCACCGGGCACAGGAGCCTTGGGTTTAAGGCCTCAACATCAGGCCAAAAAAAGAAGAGTGTGGTAAAGTTTTTTTGTTTTTTTACTTTTAACATCTAAAAATGTCACTTAAAGGTCTGAATAGAAACTGGTTTTTTATAAATCATAATTGCAGTTCACGCTGCTCCTCGTCTTCCTCCCAGGACAACAGCAAATTAATGATGTCTGAGACACCTGCCTCTCCTTGGGTGGCTGAGCAGGTCCATCCATCATTCTGCGCTCTCCACGCTGCACGCGCTCTGAGGAGCCGTCAGAGGCCCCAGCCATCCAAGGCCAATCCCAGAGTTCAGGTTTTGTTTTCTACATCATAAAAAACCCAAGTCAACCAGCAGTTTCAACAGCTCCGAGCTGGCAGAGAAATGCAGCCTCCCATGCTTCTAAGAGCTCAGTGTGTTTGGTTGGATACACAATGGGCAGGTTTTCCTTTTAGATTCTTTTAAACAGAAGAAGCCTAAAAGGGCTTCGTAACTACACCAATAAAAAACAAAAGGTAGGCATCTCCTTTAGTGTAAAAGTCTGTACAATTTCCCCTTGCTCACCAACCCCACCACACCCCTCCCCCCATTCTGAGCTGGGAAGGGTGCCTTAGTGCATGGTGCTGGCATTGGCCACAGCAATAGCTTCCTGAATCTCTCGTATCACCAGGATCCGAGTGAGCATCTGCTCCATCTGCTCTCTGCTGATTGGCTGGATGGAATACCAGATCGGGCTGTTGGGGGCTACCACCGGCTCCGGAGTTAAGTAAAACGTGTCATTCCGGCCTTTCACACTCTGGGGGCTGCAAGGGGGGAGAAAGAAATCAGAGACAGCCAGGCTAGTAACATGCTGAATCCTGAAGGTGAATGCTGGCCTGATGAAAGATGCTAGACTAGGAGGGCGATGGAAATGTACCTGTAGGACAGTACAGTTACCGGCAACTACAGTACCAGCTTCTCCTACACGTGCCCCACCCAGCCCCAGAGAGTCCTCCTCTGGGGCAAGAGCAGAGCCGTCTCAACTGCTTATCCAGCCACTGAACTGAGTCAAGGCTAATCATAAAGGGTGCCTCCCACCAATCCTGTGGACCTATCTAGTCATGCGCACCTAGGGAGTTTAAACTCCTTCCACTGGGGTACCAAGATTGCCACTGGGCCGTTTAAGGCTGTTTTCTTCTCACAGACTCCAGGAAAGTTAGTTGTGGTACCCTTCCTGGAGGAGAGAAGTTTACACACATTCAGCTACCAAGAGCGGATAGTTTCGGGTGTCGTCCCTTCTTGCTCTCTTCCATCTCTAACATTCAAAGCTAACTTCCACCTTTGGCTACAAGTTGCTGACACCTGGACCTCTCCACTGTCTCCTCCCAAGCAGAGGACACTTCCAGCAGACATTATCAGTGCACCCGTAGGCTAAAAGTCCACTGTTCCAGCTCAACACCTAATGCCATAAATCAGCAGCAAATTCACACTGCAGGATTTAGCCCCTTTAAATACTGAGGAAAGCAGAAGGTCAGTGAATTTTGCCCTCTGTTACGGGCACACACCTTTTGTTGAGTTTCTTGTATAGTTGATGTATTTAACATACGCACGTAAACGGTGCTGGTATTACCGAGAGAGAAATGCTGTCCTGAAGACAAAGCTGGCTCTCTTTCTGCGTTCTACGTACACATTTACAGAAGACTCTCACCATTTGAAGAGGTAGAAGTCATAGAGCTTTATGGGACACCTCAGGGGGTTCTCTGGATTCTCGGTCTGCTCAGCATACATGTCATCTGTAACTGCAAACCAACCCCCCCAAAGCCACAGAGTTTCAGACTCAGCAGAGGAAACAGTTTGGAGAAGAACAGTGTACAGACAATAAAACGAGCCATGTCAAGCAGCTTCAAGCTTTGCACATCCCATGTGGCCAGGTGAGGTCTCCTGAATTGCCGGCTGCAGGAAAGGTGAAAGGAGCCACACCACAGCCCCAAGGCAGTCAGTCGCTTGGTGGCAACCGGAGACCTCCAGGTATTGCTTTTGGCTCTTCTTTACCATTAAGCCCCACTCATCAGTCCCCATCCAGCTGTCCCCCCAAAAGGCAGGAAGTCTGGTTAAGCAAAATGCCAGCACCCGAGTCAGTGGAAGCCTGGGTCCACATTCTATATCCATGAATGTTCGCAAGAGTCAAGTGCTGTCACAGAGAGAAGAATGCAGCTCCCTCTCCTCCACTCCCTGCACCACACTGGTGCCTCTGCCTGGGGGACTGGGCCTGGAAGCTAATCCCCAGCCGTGGGGGCGGCAGCCCGTGTGCCTCAGATAGAAGTCTCAGCTACCAGCCGCTCAACCCCTGCCAGAAGACACCAGGCTCCCAGAACGTACATACACCTTTCTCTCTGATCACTTGGCTACCATCAAAGACCCTGGTGTCCTGCACCCCACCTAGTGCCAACAGACCAGGGCGGTCAATCCCAGACATTCCCATGGCCGCTGGCTTCTCTCCTCCTCACATACACGCTACCTTTCTGGCCCGTCTGGTGTATGCCCAGCGCCTTCAGGTACCGGATACTCGTGCTCTTGTCCTTGGGATTCGAAGGGTTCTTCTTGGTCTGCCTCAAGACCTTGGAGAAGGCCAACTTCATGTGCTGCTCTACTGTTTTCAACAGGAAGTACCTGAGCCATGAGAAGAGGACCCAGGACAGTTATGGAGCAAACAAACCTACCTCACCTCTGATCTGACAGCAAGGGGCAATCTTAGCTCACCACAAGCCACCCAAGGCTCACACCAGCAGCTGAAATTCAGCACAACACAAGAACAGGCAGATAGAAATTCAAGTTTCTCTGTTAGCTCACTTCCTTGTTTCCCTGCACACACATCATTTCTTATATAAAGGGACTGCTCTGGAATTTGCTCTCATATCCCTAATCATTCAAAACTGTGACCTCATTTAGTCCAAGCCAGTTTCCTTGGCCAAATACTTACTTTGTGTTAAAAAACATCAGTGTAGTGAGCAAGGTGGAAGGGGAGTGAGCTCCCAGCTGCTTGCATTCCCACAGCATCTCTTCTGTGACATGGCTGGGGAGGACGTAACCTGCAATAATCAGAAGTTGGCATCACAGGCCAAGGTAGTCGCAACATGAACACAAGAGGCTCTTTCAGGGATACACACTAGATGAAGATTCTTATGGGAAGGGAAAACAGATTCATTCTCCAGTCTCACAATTGCTCGTTTTTATATCAGCCTTTAATGAGCAAGCTGATGTAACAAATTGAGCTCTTGGCCATCAGTCAATGTAGAGGGTCAAACATACTATTTGGACCTGGGTTCTCCTTTGATCTTCCCCCGGGCAGCAGAATAATTCTATGCTCTAAGTGCCTAGATACACAGCAACACAACAGACAAAAGTATGAACCCCTGAGCTCAAGCAATGGTACAGAGACCAAAGCATAAATCGTCGAGGCAGAGAAAAAAACCCAATACATTCTGCACACACACTACACTACATAAGCACAAGTTTGAGCACAAATGCAAGACTAACAACCAGGCCCAACTAAAACCAAGGGGAATAAAAACCTGATATATAGAAATTGAAACATATGTTAACTGAAACTGTGATCTGTCATCTCATCACATGCATGCACTGAACTGCTCTCACACTACATTGAATGAAGAGTTTAACATTTACAAGTTTTAGCTGCAACCTGTCTGAAGCACTGCCTAAAAGCACTCATGAATGGATTTCAAAATGCACTAAGCTTCGAAACAAGCCACGCCTTAGGGCAAAGCTCTGGTTTTACCACTTGAAGCTGCTCTAGTCTCCTCTCAGGGGCACAGAACTCTACAAGCAAAATACACTTCCAATTCAAATCAGATTGCTTGCTCCTGGGTGCCAAGGGTATGTCACTAGGGAGGTCGCATGAATCCATCCCTGCTCAACAAGTCACGCATCCCTTAGAAGCGGCATCAACACCACACTCCCAATGTCAAAGATTAACCAGTTCTCGGAACTGTTAGAGCAAGGGAAATGGGGCCCAGAATCAAGCCTTAAAACAAGAGAGAGCAAGTACTGAAGACTGGTGCACAATCCTTCTGAAATATCTGTGCTTATTGCAGGCTCTTGAGAACGTCCCTCCCCACATCAGTGAAGGTTAAATGATGTCCTTCTGCTCAAGTACTTCTTCAGAGCAGTTTCTAGTCACAGCTACATTTAGAAGGATCCCAGTAACTTAAAGATCTCTTGCATCCCATCCCTACCCCACCACGTTTGAGAGGCCTCTTTCTAAATCAGAGGAAAAGCTCTTACCAAGAGGTGTGACCCGAGGCTGTACATCCTTAAGAACTTCATGTAACCACTCAGTAAACCGTATGTAATAGAGATCTGAGAAAATGTCATCTACTCGTCCGTTTTCAAAGAGATACTGCAAAAGAAACATTCACAACAGTCTGATAGAAGCACGCATGTCTCAGAGAGGACCTCTCTCCCTGGGATGGAATAAGCCCCCTTCCCAACCTCCAGGCCCAGGCACTAGTCAGGCGCTTTATTGTAGCCATCGTCCCTGTCTGATCACAGCACACGCTGTTTTGCTGTGTGCACACTGCATAAAAGAAGAGATGACGGCTTCCCATTCCTACCTTCTGAATACACAGGAAGATATAGTAGAGTACATCTGGATCGTATGGTTCGCCCTCACCATTGCGAGCTTCTCGTGTCATCAGGCATAGCCCATAATTCAATTCAGCCACAGCGGAGGAGATGAGATCTTCCTGGAACCTCAGCAGTTGGCGCCCTGTGAAGCAAAATGGAAAAGGTTCTGATGAATTTGCTTTAAAAATCCAAACCAAAAAACAGATTCACTTTTTCGAGCACAACGTGCCATTTCTTCACCATCTAGCCCAGTCTCCCAATATGCCCTTCCCACGTCCAAACAACACTTTCAGCACCTCCTACTCCCCCCTCGTAAGATCAATAATGGGACCAATGAAAACCTTAAGAATTCATAAATGGTCTCAGAGAGGCAGGAAAAGACATTTTGAGTAAACTGACTACCCCCGCCGCTCACTCTACGTCGAGGCTTGACGAATCCCAGACGCCGGGTCGCCATGGCACCCAGGATTTTCCTTGGTACCTAAAGAGCGCCATGATAGCCAGAAAGGTGAATGCCCCCAGCACCTAAAAAAGAGCCAGAACCACTGACTTTTTGCAGCACTGCCCGCCTCTCTGCCTGCCCCAGCAGTGGGGGGGGTGTCTGTCTCCCTTCACATACTGTGTTGCCACCGAAAGAGCTGGCGGCCACAGCGGTATTTCAGCAGCTGGGGGTGCAGGAAGAGGCCCTGTGCGCTCTACACAGCCGCCAAAAGAAGTGGAGGCTGCGGCGGGCCCCTTCACTGCTGCACATCAAGGTGCGTCACCTTTTCGGCTGGACCCTCGGCGTGCAGCAGATTTATCAAGTCCTGCTCTACGCGGAGCCCATCTCTTTCTCTACTATCTGCACAATAGCAATAGCAAAGCAAGAACAAACCCATAAGAGCATTTGCTGATTCATGAATTAGCCAGTGCATGGGGCTATTGTGTTCCTGTAAAAGGCACTCATCCGTCACAGTCCTGTATGGCGTTTTCGACAGCCACCAACCCAGGCTCCCGAACCAAAAGTTCAACATGGAACCCAAATATTTCCCAGAATGTTTAATCAGGAAGCTGATTAGTGACTATAAACCCGCATTAGGTTTGGCAGGATTAAATTATTTGGTAAATGTTGGTTTCACTGGACACAGACAAACCAATGAAAACATAGTATTTCCATTGATAATCTGAAATTTACACAATCAGCATTTCTTGCTTTGCTTAAGCACTTAAAGATATTTATTTCTGTGTATTTTAACTGGGGATGTAAAATACGTAACAGTTAATGTTCAATCTTAGCCTTGCCATCAAGACTAAGGGTAACAGCTAACCGGCAGTGCAGGCTCTCCGTCTCCACGTTGGGCCGCACTGCAGCTGCTGCCCAGGAAGGTCGAGGCCCTGGTGCGGGTGCTATAGAACATTGGGGCCCATGGGTCAGAGACAGCACTGCGTCAGGGCTATGGGGAAGGGGCTGGGTGTGGAGGGACAGTTTAGATGGTTACCTTTTGAAAATATTTACATCCCTTAACAATGACAGGTACTGGGTGGTTAACGGTTATAAATGTTATTTTGAATCTCAATGTCTGCCATCATTAAATAATTACAGTCTACGCCCCCTATCATTTTCTGCAACTGTGAAAATTTAAGGTTAAAAAAGAAAAATGCTTAAAAATAGTACAATCAAACGTTGTTTTGAAGAGCTGAGCTGTTCCAAACCTAGCCATTTTACTGAGAGAGCCAGAAGTGCAATCATCACTAAACCAGGCAGAAGAGATGGATATTGCTGACCCTTGAAAGCAGGTTAGCGGAAGGGTTGAGGGAGATTTGGAGCTTAGGAAAACCAGTTGGAGAGCTCTAGTCTGAACCAAGTGTAGTCTTCATTAGCTACCTGATGTCTACTTGAAACCAAATTTCTAGTGGTGAAAATCTGGGGTCAAAACATACCATGACAGATAACTCCAGCCTGCGACACTTACTGCCAATAGGTGCTAGCCTGTTCTGGGACTCCTTTTCCAGCTCTGCATTCTTGGTCTGGGCCCAGCTTTTCCACACTTCAAGCCCTTCTTCTGGCTTCAGAGAGTTGGGAAGCAGGAGCTCTGGTGAAGGCTGTGGCTGTGGCTCCGCTTCTGCCACCTGAACGGTTTGCGCCTGGGAACGACAGGCGCTTCAAAGTCAGGTTTCCTTCGCAAGGCAGCAATATAGGAAGCGTTTTTTCTACCTTTTTCTTGTCTTTTGTCTCAGACTCAGGTCAGAAGGGACCAGTATGACCATCTAGTCTGACCTATCGCACAACGCAGGCCACAGAACCTCCCCCACCCACTCCTGTAATGAACCTCTAACCTAGGACTGAGTTATTAAAGTCCTCAGATCATGATTTAAAGACTTTAAAATACAGAGCATCAACCAGCAAGTGAGCCGTGCCTAATGCTACAGAGGAAGGCAAAACTCCCGAGCACCCAAGCCAATCTGCCCTGGGGGAAAATTCCTTCCAGACCCCAAATATGGTGATCAGTTAAACCTGGAGCATGTGGGCAAGTCTCACCAGCCAGTCACCAAGAAACAATTCTCTGCAGTAACTCAGAACCCGCCATCTAATGCCCCTTCCAGGTCACTGGCATCACTGTGTAGCACCATCTCCTCCCCCTGGGTGCCAGCGCCACACTCCCAGTCGTAGACATTGCCACGATAAACAGCAACTCGCCCACAGCTCAGCGACAGGCCAGATACAGGAACCGAAATGGACCACAACTTTAGTGTCACGCCAGCGACCTGGCCTGAATAGTCCAAAATAGTCGCAAGATCAGCTACATTTTCACTCAGGAAAGTATTTTGAAAAGCCTACAGTCCATTCCAGGTGGGTAGTTTAAACCAATATTGAAAATGCTCTGGAAGTGTTTCCAGCCATTCATGCACATTATGAAGACTGCTTATATTTTACTTATGCATGCACAGAGAGAGGCCAGTAAAATTTTTTGCTACAGGTGAATAACCGTACAAGGGCTCTGAGTATTTTTTCCTTCTATTCATGAATGGAATGGGTGAATCTACTGCTTTGCTGGGTCCCAAGAGCTTCACCACATTTCCCCTGGTTGATGGGGGAAAATTAGTTTTTCAGAATCCGTTTAATGAAATACAGAGTTGACAACAGTACAAAGGACACTGAAGATTGGTATCAGGCGCCAGGTATTGGAGTTTTTAGAGAAAGGCTGACCTCTAGTGGGAGACACCTTTAAAAAGGAAAAATAGAATGTAAAGTAGTTGTCAAAAGGACATTTTCTCTCCCCTTTACTAACTGGGCTCTACAAGTGCCAGCAGAGTCCGTGGCAATGACTAATAAATGAACTTTCCTAAGATGGCACTTCTACCTACTTCACATTTGAAGCACATGTCACGAACATTCACCCTACTTTAAGTTCCAAAGGGGGGCCGTGTTAGTCTGTTGCAGAAAAACAAAGAGTCCTGTGACGCTTTTAAAGCCTAAAAGATTTATTTGCTACTCTACTCTATGATGGGCCACTCCCAATGAACTCTCTATTCTGAAGCAATTAATACACAAAACAACAGTTGCGACACCGTTATAATCTCAGGTGAGCAACATGTCAGCAGATAAGCCAGGGCTCTGGAAATGTTCCTGCGCACACAGATAGCCTACCGCCCTACTCCATGCTTACCCTGCGAGAGCAGGGTGCTTGTAAATGTCACTTTCACCTAGCCACAGGAAGGAGCAGCTAGAGACCAGAGATCCCATGCAATCTACAGAGTGGTATCTACCACCATTAGTAGGGTCCCTTCTTAAAAAGCTGCTGATAATGTGGAAAATCTCCACCATTTGATCTGTCAATTGCCAAGCGTCACAGAATTGACTATTGTTACTACCATATGAATAGGCCTTTTTCTTATTTAAGTGACAGCTCAAATCACTGATCCTAAATGCCAATCCATTTCACCAACAATTCTGTAAACTGCTCCTAGCCTACTGAAAAGCTAGCTGCTAATTTATGCAATACATCACAGCATCTGTGGGGAAAAATTAAACAAGAACACTGCAAAAGGAGCGTTCCCTCTACAGAGGGGCTGGGAGCCAGAGCTTTATCACCTCAGACTGCAGACGTTATTTCAGAACATGGTGCAGTCTGTCACGCCTGTCTGTCTGTTCATCCAGCATCACCGACCCAGGCCAAACACAGTAAGTGATACCCTAGCCCCCATCGACACTTCCTCATACAGAGCTTTTCTATTTACCTGAACTGAAGGCTAATGGGATTAAGACCCAAGTTTGAATTGTTCAATTGATTGAGGGCTGTATTCTCATCCCATTTACCCTGCAAATTTACAATTGAGGGATTCTTCACCAGTACAGGACTTTCACATCCACTCCCATCAGAGAACCAAATGCACCCCAAACATGGAAGAGTTGTGACAGTTAAGATCATAAATGGCTTGATTCGGTATTGCCAAAATATCACTCAAAGTGCTTTCTTTGGAAGTCAACACAAGGTTTACAAGAGAGAAATCTACAGCATTACCCCCAACCAATGAAAAGCAAGTCACAGTAACCTCAGAGAGGAGGCTTTAGACAGACGGACTGCGTCCCAGCCAGCTGTTTACATAATGGGACCTATAGTACAGGAAGATTGTGCCCTAGCTCCACGGAACCAAGCCCTTTGATTGAAGGGATTCTGCTTTCACCATCAGGGCAGACAGTGAAGTGGAACTTGCAGACAAGCCAGGTTTGAGGGAAGTCAGAGCCCAGGGGTGAGATACGGCCCCACTTTTGCAGACAGACTACATTTGTGCCTCTTCTTGAATGCTGACTCCTTGCTCCCCACGGAATGACAGAACTTTCACTGCCACTTAATCTGGCAGAAAAGCACTAGCTACCTTCCTTGAGTACCGCACAATCACCCTCAGTCGGTCCGAGCGCTGGCAATCAGGCTGGGTAAGCAGCAGTTTCCAGTGAACGGAGTGACAGGTTTCATTTTTCTTTGCTCATGAACACAGGTCGCCCAGCAGGAAGGTAAATACTAGGGGGATGGGGGAAGAGAGGTATCAATGCGACAGCAGCAGCTGGTACGGGCTGCAGGGCAACAACGTGAGTTCCGAGGAGATCATCCTGCAGCAGTACCAGGTCAGCTCCTCGTGCTGGTCCTACAGCAGCAAGGAGTGCCGGAGAAGTCCTCCAACACAGTAACTCTACAGGTGGGTCTAGACTGGCCCCAAAGGACAGAGGTTTAGTCTGATCACCCTTCCTCCCCAACAAAGGCTGCATCGCAGACCTGCCTGGAGCTAGAGCGCGCACCAGGAACGTGCAATTGGTAGCAAGCACCCAACACTGTTCTAGGTGTGCTGTAGCACTGTGCAGGGGAACGCTAAGCAGAAGGGAGGCGTTATTACTCCTGTACGAGGGGCTAGTCAGATCATCACTGAAACACTGCATCCAGCTCTTGGGTTCATGCTTCCAAAGGCCATCGACAAACAGGACAGAGCTCAGAGTGCTCCAAGAATGACTAAGGTCTGGAAAAGTCTTTAAATCAAGACTGGATATCTCCTATCAAAGAAACTCTACCTCAAATCAGAAGTCATAGGACAGATGTAGGAATCACTTGGTGGAGTTCTATGGTCTGTGTTATGCAGGAGGTCAGACAAGATAAAATGATCCCTTCGGGCCTTAAAACCTGTGGGTGAAACCCTCGCTTCCCTGCCGTCAGAAGAGGAACTCCCATTTACTTCAGTAGGGTCAGGATCTGATCCTAGGAAAGCCACAGAGGTGTATGGCTACTAACTCGACCCAGAGCAAAGGGCACGCTCCACACCACTCACATTACGGAACTGAGGTCACAGGGAGGGTTCCAGTATGGTTTAACTAAAGCTTCTTAAGTTTTCAAGTCTTTCCTCTGAGGTAACCCTTATTCTGGGGCATGGGTTGTGCAATGCAGTCAGTGACACACTACACAAGTGTGTCCACGCCTAATGCTCAGAGGGACGTCACATGCGTTTACACCTAAATGGGTTTAAAAGATCTGTCCCTGCGTTACCTCACTCCCTTTAAAGATGGCAATGTATTTGAGTAGTGCATACACCAAGCACTCTGTTTCCAGTACTCAGTCCATATTATGTCTGTGTTCCTGCAGCCCAGGCATTCCTGGGAAGAGCACCTGGTGTGGAGACAGACTGGTCATCAATGAGCTGGGTTCCATCAGCCAACCAACGGTCAGACCCTCAGCTTTCTGCCGAGTGTCTAGTGCCACTCAGAGCGAGCGACTCCCAGAGACGGCAATGCCCAGTGCAGTCCATTAGTTCCGCTGGGGGGCTCTACCCCCTCCAACAGAGAAACTAGACCAGTGTGGAACATTAACGCGGCACAGGAGATTACTGAAGTATTAAGAATACCCACTATTAAACTCGCAATAAGCATTCTAGAGAGACCAGATCGGCAGCGTCACTTCCTGATTCTCGCCCCCGCTACGTCCCTGTTCAAAGTGACAGGTGACAATGAGACAAAAATGCCCAGCTGGAGACTGGTCCCACTCAGTGTCCCACGACAAACACGTACAAGTTAGAAGGACCCTATGAAGCGTGGGACACCTGAGAGACGGCACTTCTCTCCCCACACCAGCAAGAGGCCTCGAATCAAGGGCAGGCACAAGAGAAGCAGTTTTACTCACAGAACAAGTCACTTGTAGCTGCTGCTGCCCCTGCTCTTGGGGTGAGGGCTGCTGCTGCTGCGGGTCCCAAATGTGCACCGTCGGAGCTGTATTCTGGTACGTCCCTGCCACAGCCTGCACCGCCACCGGAATGTGGATGTTGCCATTCATGAACTGTGCTGGAAAGAGGGAGTTAGCCAGAGTCTGCACCACTTCCTCATGTGAGTTTTTCACTACAGAGGCACCTCCCACCATCTTATCCTTGTCATCCTCCAGCTTCACAGCAGCCAATGCCGTTGGTGAGCTGCTGACGTGGACGGCATTGTAGGCCTCCTGGGGGATGGCGATGTGGGTGATATTCTGCTGCTGAAGGTCACCACGTGGCTGAGCTGAGTACACAGGGATGGTCCACGTCTCTCCAGTGGGGCTGGTAATGGTCCCAGTAGCACTGTAGAGGTGGGCACTGTCCACAGTTAGCAAGTCCGGCCGTAAAGACACATAGCTCTGCTGCTGGCCTTGGGGAATGGCCAGCACTGTGGCAACCGGCTGCCCTGAAATGGCATAGGATACAGTAATAGGCATGTCCACTTTACGCTTCTTCACTGGCTGCAGGACACTGGCTGTGCTGATCCGCCGTTCGCCTTCCCGCGGGGAGCCCTGCTGAGAAGGGGGAGGCGACAGCGCCCCAACTGTCTGGATCTGGATCTGCTGGCCGCCAGCAATGGCCTGTCCCGACACAAGCTGTGCCTGGATCTGCTGGTGCTGTATGTGCTCCTCCTGTATCTCAGAGGCCTGGATCTGCTGGGCAGTCTGCACATGCTGCACCTGGATCTGAGCCGCCTGGAGCTGAGATGGGCTGGGGCTCTGGAGAGACTGGTTCTGTATTGTCTGGGAGGCCTGCTGCTGCGCCTGCCCTTGGATCTGAACTTGGACCTGGATGGGCTGCTCGGAGGCTTGGTGGACAGTGAGCTGAGGAGAGAGCTGCTGGGCGGACACCTGCTGAGGGGACTGCTGCACCTGGACCTGCACCTGCAAGAGCAAGAATTGGGCAGTCAGTGCTCGCGCAATACAGTCAGTGTTCCCAGCTCTCAGGTGTGCACTACTCTAGTATGCTAATTCCGATCAACAAAGACACAGAGCCGGGTCTCCTCAGGACAATTCAGTGGACTTCTCCCCCACCCCTTCCCAGATAACTCCAGCCCATGGAAGATATCAGGCAGCCTAGAAAGCTGAGAGAACCCTTCCAAATTGTTTGCATTGGTAGGATACGTACCATTAGCCACCCAGCCCACCCTGTAGCAAGTCAGCAAATGGTCACACCTGATGCAAATAATCCAAGAACTATGATTTAGTGCAACAGTCTTTAACCTTCAGCTTGTTACACACTCCAGAAGTTTGACTAGCAAATCTCTGTCTATAAGGTGCTGCAAGAATGAGGCAAATAGGGTTCCTTCCCCCACTTAATACCCCCAAATCATCATGCTGCTTCACATACAATGGGCACTAACTGAAGTAAATGCAGATAAATCTCAGAGGAGCGTAGTGTTAATATACAGAAACCAAGATCTGCTTACCTAACCGTTGGACTGATAATGGCACTAAATGAACAGGGCCCATGCTGGAAGGACTTGCAGACTTAGAAGAGGAGATTGCAGTTTAAATCAGAGACAATATTAGATAAATATCAAAAAGTCATTTTTAACCTAAGGTACCCTTACCACAGATTATCAGAGCTGGAAGAATTCTGAGAGGTTAGCTAGCTTTTCACCATTGCCGTTTCCATTTAACTCTGATTAGACGACGACATACTCACTTTCGCTTTCTGGTTCTTAAGCATTTACACCACACACTGCACTGTCTGAGTTTCCAGGGGGAGGTTTACACCAAAGGGACAAACTTGATTTTTAGTTTAGGAACCAAAGATTCTACCTTCCTCTCTCTCCTACTATTCCAGACCTGAACTGCCCCAAGGGCTCACTTTAAGGTTCACCTATCCCTTGCTGAGGAGAAGCAACTTCTCACATACGCTGATAACATAACTTTTCATCCCAGTACCTGGAAGAAACCCAAAAGAGTCCAGGCCATCACCAGAGAGCCAGTCTCGGGACCAACAGGAATCAAAGATTAAGTTATTCTGATTTTAACATTTACAGATATTCTTCTGGGCCTGGCACTGGCCCTGTTAAATACTCAGTAGAAACTGAAAGGAGAGAGGAGGACAGGAACAGGTTCCCAAAGGAGGTTGTGGAATCACCACTGCTGGAGATCTTTAAGAACAGGTCAGACTAACATGGTGTCTAGGATG
Source organism: Pelusios castaneus (assembly GCA_007922175.1). Taxonomy (NCBI): domain Eukaryota; kingdom Metazoa; phylum Chordata; order Testudines; family Pelomedusidae; genus Pelusios; species Pelusios castaneus. Next base: position 27,630,862 of record ML685770.1, read on the forward strand.
GTCTAAGCATACTTAGTTTCCCTCTTGCTGAAGCAGACCCCAGCGCCCTTCCAGCCCTACATTTCTATGGAGCTATGTCACCCCCTCCATCTTCAAATCCTTCTACCAGCTCCCTACAGCAGCAAATTAAAGCTGGTCTTCATATTTAAGGCTCTTCACAACTTCCCCTCCACATGCACCTGCACCCATTGCTCTGCCAACACCACCAGTCTGGAATGTCCATTCTCTACTTTTCCCCATAAACAGCTCCATGATTCTTTCCCTGAGCACTGGGCTTGGCAAGGAACTCCCCACATGAAAGGTCACTGCCTCTCCTCTCCTCGCCTCTCCCCTCACACATCCCACTCCTGCAATGTTGAGAAGAAATCAGACAACCAATGGTGGTCATGGAACACACTGGTCAGAAGTAGCAAATGTATTTGAAGGTTTTGCTAATCTAAAGCCATGTGGGACCAACATCTCATTTTCCTTATTCTTGTCTTCTCACTCACCAAATTCCAAACTATAAGGTAAGATCTCTGGGGCATGGACTTCCATTTGCAAGACTAGGGACTCCTAGGAAGCATGACAAGCTTTAAGCATTCTTGCTGCAGGGCTAAACTAGTGCAATATACTGTAATGTAGATAATGTGGGTTTGATACCATTTCCTGCTAGGGAACAAGAAACATTTGACCTCTTGCCACTAAAACAACTCAAAAAAGCTGCATCAGTGAATGTTCTGACCAGGCATTAGCTTCAGTGAGTGCAGGATCAAGGCCTGACAACATGCTACCCCCAAGACCTAAAACCCAACCCTGGCATACCCCAGGGGCAGTGATTTTCAAACTGGGGGCTGGGACCCAGTACTGTGTCACAGACCCTCAGGCACCGAGTCACAGCCACCACCAAAAGACTGGAATGCATTACTGGAAACATGTATTTTTGGGTGGCAGACCTTTTTTTTCCCAGCTGGGTCCTGAGAAGAGAGTTTAAAACGCAGTGCCTCATCAAGCAGCCATTGGAGAACCCAGGATGACACAGCAAAGAATCACTTCACAATCCTTACAGCTTCTCCAGAGCCAAAGGAAACCTTCCACCTACCTTACCTGTCACCGAGACAGCTCCTCCCGCAGCAAGTAAAGGCACACCGAAACACTTCCTGCTGTGCACTCACACCACCATTGTCCCCACTCTCCCCAGTAATAAATCTCTCTTATTTTCTCCTTCCAAGAGCTCAGCACTGGAGCAACCCATTCCCCACAAGCATAACCAACCCTACTCCTTAAGTCAGCCAGAAGGGGTTGCTAGATAGTAATGTTAGGCACACACCTCAAATCAGCCTCAAACCTACCCCAGCTCAGGATCCACACTTGCCATGTTGGGCTCTCATTCCCTTTAGCTTTGAAAGAATCCCAAGCTGTGAAGAAGGCAACATAATCGGAGAAAAGAATGAAGTGGTGCCTTCTGCACAAGGCCAGTGAATTCCTCAGCTGACTTTAGAAACAGAGATGCTTAAGCCTCGGCAGGCTAAGCCCAGTGTAGAAACATTGTCTGCTTTAGTGTTCAGGGAGGTGGTACAAGACTGTCAAAGGAACAGCCGTTTCCATACCAGTGTTCCCAGCACACTGCCATCTGAGGCCCCGTGGCACCAGGCGGCCAACTCAGGTCAGTTTATTGACCAAAATTAGCTCTAGGTAAATTCTAGCAAGTACTAGCTGGCACAAGACCCCACAAGCCAGGAGCAACAGAGCAAGGCTAGCGTTCTAGTCAGCAGAAACGGTGAGTTTGGCAGGCTTCCAGAGACTCTTCTCCACCGTCGGCAAGATTCTTTCACCCCATGCTCCCTATCAGATTCGGTGAGGGAGAATACTGGCTTTCAGCCAGGAGAACACAAAAACAACACGAGATATGGTTCTTCAGAAGAGGCCGAAGTCACCAGAAGACAAACACTAGAATGAATCACGTTTATGTTTTTAAATGATGTCGTGGGCACCTAGCGCACCTGGAAAGATGCTTTTTAGCATGAACATATGCCTGACAGAGTTAGAGACAGAAGCTCTAGTCTACACGGTGTTGCAGTGGATGATACACAACTGCTTTCTGGGAAATACTTCATTTGCCGCAAGGTGGAACCGGCTTTGGGAAAGCAACTTCTGTGGGGAGTATAGAAGTCAGCCTCCCAAAGGCTAACCGCCAGCCCTGCAATCTCACACAGCTCTGGAAGTCAAGCTGGGTTTTCCCTGCTCAGCACCAAGGTTCCGAAGACCAAATTCTGCCTTTAGTTTCAACTGTGCAAACCCGTGCCTTCAAATTCCACATGTAAGCCCGACGATAGAATTTTGTCTTGTATTTAGAATTTAATGATTCTGTTGATGTGTGAACAAGAGAAAAATCCAGCTCCCTCTCCCAAAGCTGCTCTGGCTATTTTTGGCACTGAAGTCAGTAGATCTGGTTCAGAATACATGCTGGGAACACATCTGCTCAGTAAAAAAAGGCGCCATTTTGACAGTACTCTTCTAACCAAAGCCATAGTTTCCAAGTTTGGGGAATGACCCAAAGCATGGGATTTTAACATATTAGGGAACACCTCAAAAAGCTATTCCGCAGACATTCAGGTAGGAAAAAGCAAGAGTCACAGAATCAAGGTAATGAAAGGAGGACTGCATTCCTTTCAGATTCTCTTCTAGAATCATGTTCTTCTGCAGCAACAAAAATTAAGATCTTTCCAGCTTCTTTCTCTACCTCCCACCATGATACTTACGGTTCCCCATAAAGGGTCTGAAATTCTGGAACAAGGTGTGTCTTCAAGCAAAGTCGAGTGGACAAAAGTAAAGCCACAGGAAAGGAGAGGTGCCATAAGAGCAGCATATGTCACTTCTCATTTGATGCAAGGCCTATCGCTTTCCTACCCAATTCTAGGAAAGCAGAAACAATATGAGCAAGGGACCTTCAGTCTCCAGAGCCTCTGAGGTTGGAATTGAAACCAAAGGAGTCTCTTACAAACCTGGAGTATCTGAAGTTGTTAAACCAAATAGGGAAGTTTCCCTAGAACTTATGCTCTAGGGGAATGAGCCTTAAGACACCCTGGCATAGGACATCCACTAGTTTATAACAGGACTAGAGGCATAATTTTATCCTCTACAACAGTCTCTGAGATAAGATAGCTGACCATTACATTTTTCTCTAATGGTCACAGACTAAAGAATTCTACACAGTAACTAACCACTCAACACAGAGCATGTAGTCTCACTTCCTCAGGACAACTGTGGGCATCTGACAAGATCTGAACCAGTAATATAAAAAGATGAAGATCTGACACAAATTGTTGTGCAAGTTTAGGGAGAAGCCCACACATCACTTGTTTGTGGAATACAGTAGCAAATGAGTTGGTGGTCATTGCCTTCTACTCCAAGGACCAAGACCCTCGTGATGGAGGCTCCTGGCCACTAAAAATACCATCCAGGTACCCACACAGTAGGGGGCACAAGAGACCAATTATTGGAAGGGTCCTTCGCTGAGGCTGGTTAACAAGTTCAAATGCTAGGAACTCGCAAGCTCCCAGATGGGAGGGTACAAGTTTGGTAAAACCCTTTTAAAAAGAACGTTTATCAGGGGATGGAGTAATATTTTGATTTCTTTCATAATACAGCTAAGTGTAGACAGAGATCCTTGATGACCAAGGCAAGACTGCAAACAAATCAGAAGTGGAAAAGAAACAGGATCAAGACCTCTGCCTTAAGCAAACTTTCTATAACCATTTTATTTGGCAGCCTAATTATGCATTTTAACAAACTTGCCTTGACCACCACCACAGGTAAGCACAAGACAAACTGACCTAGGAAGTCAGCAAGTATGATGTGAGGTCTGGACGAACTACCTTCCTGTGCTGCTAGGATAGGAGAAGACGAAAGAAAAAGATCTCTGGACAGGACTTTCAGACCTACATCTGTGGCTGCCACTAAAATCATGTTGGCTCTGTTCTGTCAGATCTTCCTCAATATTTTGGGGAAGAAAGGAAAGAGGAAAAGCAGAAAGGATCCTTTTTCCCCTCAGCATAAATGAGGGACAACATACATCATGGGCTCCTGCCTGCTATCAAACCTCAGACACTTGCTATTACAACTCACAGCAAACAAGTCTATACGAAATGAGCCACACCTAGATAACTCAGGTTACTGGCTAAGTTTTTGGTCTGATTCTGCATCTGGCAGATATGAACAGGGAGGGGGTTGTTCCAAGTGCACCTTTCCCACAGAGAGTGCACCTCCTGACACAAAAACTAATGAGATCCCTGGTATCAAGCCACGTAGTGCCCTGGAACCGTGTTGACTGATGGCCTGCAGAGGTATAATGAGGCCCATGGATCTTGGCTCTTGCAAATTTACATGGAGAGACTCAGTTCTCATGGTCTCTAGAAACCATAAATCATCAGATTCTAGAAATGCCCGGGACCAAGCAGACTACGTGTGGTGGATTTACAATTGGCCTAAGAGGGGAGAGTACGTGGGGTGGGTTCTGAGTTATTACAGAGAATTGTTTCTTGGGTAACTGGCTGTTGAGACTTGCCCACGTGCTCAGGGTTTCACTGATCGCCATATTTGGGGTTGGGAAGGAATTTTCCCCCAGGGCTGATTGGCCTGGACTCTGGGGGGTTTTCGCCTTCCTCTGTAGCACAGGGCATGGTTCACCTACCGGTGAATTCTCTGTATCTGAAAGTCCTTAAATCCTGATTTAAGGAGGTAAATAACTCAGTCATAGGTTGGGGGCCTATTGCAGGAGTGGGGGGGGGTGAGGTCTTGTGGCCTGCATTGTGCAGGAGGTCAGACTAGATGATCGTACTGGTCCCTTCTGACCTTAAAGTCTGTGAGTATCATTAGCTGAGCAACAGGCTGACACTCGGCTCCTTCTAGAAAGCTACTATTATGCCTAAGCTGCATTTGATTCAGACACCCTTGCAGGGGTCATGTGCCGAGCCTTGAAAAGGAGGAAAGAAAGGTGCAAGGTGCCACCACTCCTAACACCCGGAGAAAATCTCAGGCCTTCTGTTCTGAACCTGATCAGCTCCACTGCCCAGGGAAGAACTTGGAACCCGTCCTCAGGTAAGAACACTAAAGCCCTTATAGAAAGTAGGATGACCCAGTTGAATGGGACCAACCTAAATTTCCTAAGAGACTGAAAAGGGAGGAAGTCTCCCAGGACCCGACATGGCCAGGCTGTGCTCTTACTAACCTGTTGGCCAAATATGAATAAGCTTCAGCCCCTAATGCTCACATAAGCTGCGGCCACCATCAAGCACTTGAACGTTCTGGAGGCTGCTGACAGCCCAAAAGGAAGGATCTTGTCAGGAAACAGAGATGCTGCATGTTCTTTTCAAGAAGTGGAGGCAGGCGTTTCAAAGTAAAAGGACAGTAGTCGCCATTTATTTTGCGGATCAGGAAACCCTAGGAAACAAGTCTTGTCTCCAGTGAGATCTGGTATTGTTTCCAAAACTGCCTCTTTGAACAAAGTCAAGAACAGTTTCTTCTGAAAGGGAAAAGGATTGGGGATTTGAAGAACTTTAACCAGGGAACATTTAAGGCTCTCCAGAGCCCAGCTCATCCTCCCTGAAGAGTCTTGCACTAATGGTTCTCAAAGGGAGGGACAGAGGAGACTGATTTTGGTTCTTCCCACACAGTCGTAAACCTGCTGCTGCAACACAGCCCACTTGCTGCTGAGACCGCCAAGGGTTTGCTCTAATGAGGACAAAATGCTCCACAGGCTGTCCCTCTGCTAGGAGACAAACCCAAAGCAGTTTAAAGCTGACTGTGTGGAGATACTTGAGCCAACCCAAGCAATCTGGCTATGAATCTTGTGACCTTTATGTCTCAAAAACCTCATGAGCCTTAGAATTGGAAGTCAGTTTCCTCAAGAGGGAAAATCCATTATTTTAGGTTCAACGACAGAAAAACCTGAATTTTATCACCAAGGAATGAGAATCACAACAATGGTATGCAACTTAGCTACTATGCTGGGATGTGTAAGAGACCTTAGAAAAATGCATAATGGTCTCAGAGCTGCCTTAAAGATTCCAAGACATGCCTCATTTTTGTCCTCTGAGATGAGCTGGGCCAACATAGTTACCCTGGACTATGAAAAGCTATACTGGGCCATAACAGCTGGTGGAGCCTTAGAATCACAGCTGGAGAGGAATCAGCTATTCTGACAGATGTATCCATTTTCGGAGGCTCCTTTCCCCAGAAGTAAAAAACACTGATCAGCTGGTAGCCAAAGTCAGAAGTGATGCTAAGATAGGGTGCTGGAAGAATAATTCAAATCCTTCTGTTGGGCTCCAACAGGAAGAATGCAGTTCCCTGGAAATCAAGGCAGTAGAAAGACTGTGGTTCAAGAAGATCCTTTCTTGAGAGGAAGGCCACTTTCTTCTGGAGTTCCAAGATATCGGCATATGACTTTCTGGGCACAGCGCCAAAGAAACCCCCAGAACTACAGCTGTTCCGAAAGGCCATGGTGTCACCCGGGGCACAGAAGAGAAGTGTTAAGACAACCTTTGAGGAGGAAGAACAAAGGAGCCAAGAGTGACTCCACGTAGAATTACAATAGTTTTGAGCATTTACATTCCTTCCACCAGAGCCTTCAAAAGTGTTAATTAGTGGTGCTTTGACCTCTCTTAACCAGCAGGCACTCTTCTGTTGTAGCTGGGTCAGTTGGATCAGGCATATGGATCACCAAGCTCTCGGGAAGCCATCCGCATGTGGTGTCAAGCTAGAATCAATGATCAGACCCTTGCTGAAGCCCCTCTTCCCTTTCACACTAGATCAATGGTTTCCAAATGATCACAAGAGGAGTTTTCCTTGACCTCAGCTTCAGGCCTTGGAAAAACTTTCAAGGGTTCCCTAGAGGACATTTTTACAAGAGAATGGCCCTTTCATCCTAGACATGCATTGGGGTTTTGCACTATAGGAGGCATAGTGGCCATGTCACTTGCATCCAGGGGAGCCATTTTAGGAAAAGTTTCCTAAATTCACCGATTTTTGCAGGAACAGAGTCCACAGTATAGTCCTTGCGACCCAGGGACCTCGATGCCAACTGCCAGAAGATACTGAGAGGATCCTCTGGGTCACTTACAGGCATAATAATTCACAAGAGGTGGCATGTAAGGTGTTTACTAACTTACTGGTCACCATAGTCAGTAAGAAAGGTATGTACAGGTAATACTTAGGAAGTCACTTTTCAGTGCAGAAACATGTTCTTAAGGTGTGCAAATTGAGGCACATCACCAAAAGGGGACAATCTGTTCCTATCAGGTAGAAGGTAAACTGTACGCTTCACAGGGGTGGCCTATCTACAGCCTGAGCCAAATGCTAATTGAGACCCTAAAGTCAGAAAGCAGCACACAGGGAAAAGCTATCAGGGGATAGACTCAGGTGCCAATGTGATCATCTAGACCACACTCATGCACAGTGCAGTCCACAGACCGTCACCCACCCACCCCTCCAGTAATAAACCTCTAACCTAGGACCGAGTTATTGAAGTCCTCAGTTCACGGTTTAAAGACTATGGTACAGAGAATCCACGAGCAAGTGAGCCATGCCCCATGGTACAGAGGAAGGCGAAAAACCCCCAGAGCCTTTGCCAATCTGCCCTGGGGGAAAATGCCTTCCTGACCCAAATATGGCGATCAATTAAACCCTGAGAATGTGGGCAAGACTCACCAGCCAGACACTCAAGAAAGAATTCTCTGTAATAACTCAGAACCCCTCCTGACATCCTAACTCAGGCCATTGGCATATCCACCCCCAGTAGTCAAAGAACTGGTCCACTGCCAAACCATCATACCATCCCCTCCATATATATATCAAGCTTGGATTTGACGCCAGCTAGGGTTTTTCCCCACCACTCCCTTGGGGAGGTTATTCCAAAACTTCACTCCTTTGATGGTTAGAAACTGTCTAATTTCAAGTCTAAAACTTCCTGATGGCCAATTTATATCAGTGTATTTCTTGTGTCCACATTGGCACTGAAGTTAAATAATTCCTCTCCCTCTCTGCTATTTATCCCTCTGATGTATTTCTAGAGAGCAGTCACATCTCCCCTCAGCCTTCTTTTGGTTAGGCTTCACAAGCCAAGCTCTGAGTCTCCTCTCATAAGGAAGGTTTTTCCATCCCACTGATTATCCTTGTAGCCCTTCTCTTCACCTGTTCCAGTCTGAATTCATCTCTTTTAAACATGGGGGACCAGAGCTGCACACAATATTCCAGATGAGGTCTCACCAGCACCTGGTAGAACAGTGTGACAGATACTACTTACAAGTAAAGAGAATGGATTGTAGGGATATACTTTTGGGTGCAAAGAGCCATCCTCCATCCCTCATGGAAGAGATGGACTGTCAGCATGTTCTACCGTGAAAGGAAGGGGAAGGCCAGCCTGGCTGGAAAGCACTGCAAAGACGAGTGAGCTAATTCATTAGACAAGACAGCAGTATCATCTTAACTAAACCTAGGCTGTAGAAGGCACATTATGATTTTATTTTACATGTAGCCAATTTGTTTCCAATACTTTGACTTGCTACTTCTTGAATCTCTACAGTTCAGTAGACACTCACTTGTTTTCACTATAAATGTATGTAAGTGCTATGTTAAAGAGAAACTGGTAAGTGGGTGTGTAGTTTCTTTGGGAGCAGCGGGTCTGAATTCAGTGAGCATTTGCTGGACCAGCAGCTAGTCGTTACAGGGGTGCTTGGAGAGCTGCAGACTGGGACTGTGCCTACTACCAATGTGTGGAGAGGAAGCAGAGCCCAGATGGTTGTAGAGCAGAGTGCTTTGGCAAGCTGACCCCTGGCAGGCAAGGAAAAGCTTCCTCATGCTAAGAGCAGGGGCTCGTGAGGTGCCTCACAACCCTGGGTACCCCAGGAAAGCAGCACAGGCCTCCTCCAGCTTTCAGAGATGTCTATCACAACCTGGGGTGAGAGTCCACCCCCAAGGCATAACAAGCACTTTGCAGGCCACAGGAATCAGAGAAAATAGCAGGGCAAGGAGAATGCCTGTCACTCTTCGTATCAAGGCACAACGTGACCCCAAACCAGCAGAAACTCCCGAACAGTCAGAGCTATGCCAATGAAGCCAAAATGATCAGGTGACCCTTACAGCTACCCAAACTCTTATGAAAACAATGGGAAAATGAGTGGTTGATTCCATGACCATTGCAGAGAGGAATCAAGAGGCCACTGGAGAGGACGGTATTTCTAGCCATGCCCTACAAGATGGTGTGAATGCAACTCCCTCGAGCCCTACAAAACTGCAAATTAGTTCTCAGACCGTTTACACCACCTCATTGCTAGGCATGCAACTCCTCACCAGTGGGGCTCTGTGGAGGCAACGCCATATATGAAATAGTTCTTATCCATGGAAAACTAGGTGTGTACAGACTGCAGTGTTTACATTGAGTTCTGACCTGCAGGTTGCACCCCCAGAATATAAACCACTGCCACGCAGGTCTATGCATCAACTCAAAGAGATAATTCAGGTGTTTACCTGGACCTGTTGAGGCTGCTGAACCTGTATCTGCTGCTCTTGCTGGGTCTGCTGCTGGACACTGGTTGTAACAGGACAGGCAAGCTCAAGCAGAGATCCAGCCACCTCTGTGCTGTCCGTGTAAATGCAGTTGCCCCCTTGTTGATATACCATGGTGGTGGTGGCTGTCTGCTGGAACTCCTGGAGGGCTTCAGGCCCTTTAGAAGCAAGGGAGTCCAGAAACTCCTTCATCCTGTGCTGAGGGATTGTTCGTGCTTTCACACGGATGTATTCTTCAAAGGAAATGGTGTTCTCCAGAGAATTATTCATATTGCAAGGTACTTCAGATTCCTTAAAAGGACAAAGGGAAGAGTTTAACTTTAATAGTCATACTGTACAAGGGTACATACAAAGCCAGTCTTGCATAGGATGATTTCTGTCGACAAACATGGACCCCAGAGCCTTCAGAAACTAACGTTGCCATTTTACTTGCCACCTTATGCAGCTAAGCATTTCTTTAGTTTAATCAATCATTTCTGAAGTATCACAATTGCATACTGCTACCTGTCAGGCTTCCTTGTCCTGGTTGTACAGAGCTCTTTCAGCTCCCATCGGTGCCACACTCAGTTTCAGGCCAGACCAGCCCCTGAATAGGCTAAATTAAGCCTTATTGAGTTTTAAATGCCCATTTACAACATCAAATTCTACATAGTAGCAAGAACAGCTGAGAAGCCATTTCTTGTGGGATTGGTTTCTAGCACAGACGAAAGAAGCGAGTACCATAACCTAACAGGTGACAATATTTTATAGTAACTAATGGGACGGAGGAAAGGACACTATTGTCACATTTACTCGGTTACTGGGACTGGGACTATTCTCTTATTTTGCCTGAACAGACTTTCCAGGAGAGGGCACCCACTGCTCGACTCAGAGTCCATTAAATGGAAAGAGAGTGAGGTTGAAAGAGTGGGTAACAGCTGCAGGCCTCACGCTCCCACTAACAAACATGGGTAAGAAGAAATGAACGTGAAGCAGGGTTAAATGACTGACTATAGTAGGAGGACATACAGCTAAGGTGAAGAAAGGAAGACAGCCAAAGAAACCAGGAAGACGAGGGAGAAAGTAAGAGCAAAGAGGAAAACCCGCATGAGGAGTCACCCAAGAACAGGATTAGCATCCGGGGAATTACGTCTCAGGCACTGGATGACCTGTTGACTATCTTGTTTAAATACAAGAAGTATTTCTAGGTCACTATCACCAGTTCAAGTGTTTTCTTGTTCCTACAGCAGTGAGCAGTCCTCATGAAGGGTAAACACGGTTAGGGCTAATCCAACCACTGCTGACGAGGTCATGAAATGCAGTGTGGAGATATGGGGCTGCAGCCGCAATGAGCAGGATAGGAAACGCTGTGTCCATAATCAGGCCTAGTCACCCAGAGGAAAAGAAAGGGACACATATAGATAACACAATACACACATTAAGATGACTGGTTCTACAGAAACGATAGATGAGAAAAAGGAATCAGTTCTGTAGCAGCTGTAGGGAACCTGGACACCAATATTTCAGCACTGATTGGTCACAAAAAGCTGACTCCATCTGTTCAGTTAGAACAGGTGACCTCAAGAGGCATTTCTAAAGCAGCATACAAGAAAGAGGAGGATTAGTAACAGGCGCAGCAGTGCAGACAGTCTCAGGTGGATGGGGCTCTTTAATGAGGAGCCTGATCCCAGCTTCCAATGGGAGCTGGATCAGACTACATCACTCTTCATTGCTGGTCTGAACCCCCTTCCGCACTGGTCAGGCACAATCACACCAATGACACCTCATGCACCTGGGCCACCTCACACCCAAGAGGCAAGCAGAGGACGTGTGAGAGGCAATTCTTGCAGAATGGCTCTGGGGGATTTTCGCCTTCCTCTGTAGCACATGGCACGGCGCACCTACTGGTAAATTCTCTGTATCTGAAAGGCCTTAAAATCAGGATTTAAGGAGGTAAATAGCTCAGTCATAGGTTGGTGGCCTATTGCTGGAGTGTGTGTGTGAGGTCTTGAGGCCTGCATTTTGCAGGAGGTCAGACTAGATGATCGTACTGGTCCCTTCTGACCTTAGAGTCTATGAGACTGCTTATAGGACCTTTAAAAAAAAAAAGCCAATGACATTTCTTCTATAGGCTCCCATGGAAAAACTTAAGCATTTAGAGTGAACACATCACTACATTGTTGTGCTTACACAGATCAAAAGTACAAGTTTACATTGTTCACTTATTAGAGAGACGGTTGTAATTGCTGCACTTGCCACTGTGCCTTGGCCAGTGGTTTACGGCACAGCATACAGACGTCTCCCCACAAACATACGCCAATCAGAAAAGAAAAATGCAAAACTTTCCCTGATGTTACATTTTGATAAACTTTCTAATCAACTCTAGATGTGACACACCACTAAAACTATTCACTTCACTGCTGCCTCAGAAGCCACCAGGAACACACTGTACACATCTTTGCAGTCCACCTGCGCTCAGGTTGAGAGAGTTTCAACCCTTTCTACATCCTTGCTGAAACCAATAGAAAGGCAGGCCTCGCTATGTTTTCAGTGTGGCAGCAGACAGCTTTCATCAATAAATCCTGAAATGAGCAGTAGCCTTACTGAAAGGAAAAAGAAACCCCGCGGGGCTCTGCAGTAGGGAACTAGAAGACTCCCATGTTGTATGTGTTTGGCTGGAATTGAGGCCTACTGAAGTTTGCAGGGATTTGGCCACAGAGCCTTGATTAAGATTTTCAGAAGCGAGTAGTAATCTTGGGTGTCCAATTTGAGATGCATTAAATGGGCCTGACTTTCAGAAGGCAGGTACTTGGCATTTCTGAAAGAGAGACCCCTTTGAAAATGTCTCAAGGTGGTCACCCAAAAACTGATCCCTCAACAAATCTAGATTCCTGGGCTCAGAGCGATTTTCCCATATATCTGTGATGGAACATACCTTCTGGCCCCCACCAAAATTAAAACCCACAACCTGGAAATCTAGATCTACTAGCTACAGGCAGCTAAAAAATAAGGGGCTCCACCACCACTTGTAAACCAAGCTGTCTTCCACCATTACCAACAGATGGGAACCACATTGTCGTTCTTCTCATGGTACTCATTGCCCTCACCTCAGATGTTCAATCTCTCAGTTAGCTTCTGACCAGTATCATCTGAAATCAGAAGCCCACTCTTGCTTCCCCCAAAGCCCGCTTCAAGGAAGTTGGCCTTTTCCTCCCCCTTCCAATTGCAGAGCCTCCCGACTGCTGTTCTATTAAGTTCTTACACTGCATTTATCACACCACTACCCAAGCACCTTCAGAATATTCAATAACACGTGTATTACCACATTGCATAGGAGCTCTAGCCCTGGATCAGGGCCCCATTGTTAGTGACAATACAAACAGAACAGAGATGGTTCCTGCCCCAAAGAGCTCACAGCCTAAGAATAGGGGAGTCTCTGCTATTCTACCTCTCACAGCATTCTGGGAGATATGGAAAAAAGCAGACTGGACCCTCTACTGTCTCCCGTTTTAGTTATGTTTTTAGATTCTCTATATAAATAAATCTCAGCTTTTCTAAGCAGCAGCCAAGTGAACCAGCCTAACCGACTTCTTGTCAATTTCAAGGAAATGCTGTCCTTAAACTGGTCAGGATCTTGTTAGTTTCACTCTTCTGCTGCTTTGCAGAAGTATGAGCAATAGCAAAGATATTAGAGCTGGTTGTAGGTTCAGGAAGGTAATATGTTTTGAAGGATTAGGTTTCCATTGTAACAAGTAGACGTTTCATTTCTAGAGATTTCTTTTTTAGAAAATACAAGCCTCCCCTTCCAACACATGCCTCAGGCATATTTACTACTCACCATTAACAAATAGATTTTTATTTAAAAATAAAAGCCACTCTACAAGTTTCCACACACACACTTAATTCTCTTTATGCAAAGTTAATTTTGCATTCAACAGCAAGAAACGATTTTATAGTAAACTATACACAAATTTATACTGGTAGGCAAGGGGGCAAGACCTTTACCATTAGTTATTAAAAGATCAGGATGAATCAGTTAATGCACTCAGTTTATCCATTATATATAGTCTATTTCAAATGGAAGTGAATTCTCATCCTGTTAAAACTTGGCAGAATGCATCTTTAAACTGTTCAGAAAAGGTTGCTGCTTGCATACATGGATATAATTCTTCCTTTTTCGGTTTATAGCATTTTCCATTAAATAGGTTACACAGCGCAGTTAGTGGTTCTACAACCTATTTCCAGAACTTGTCATTTATACCAGCTTCCGTACCAGCTGACTGGAGGACAGCTAACGTGATGCCAATTTTTAAACAGGCCCCAGAGGCAATCCTGGCAGTTACAGGCCAGAAAGCCTAAATTCAGTACCAGTCAAACTGGCTGCAAGTATAGCATAGAACAGAATTACCAGCCACATAGATAACACAATTTGTGGAGCAAGAGTCGGCATGGTCTTTGTAAAGGGACCTCACTCTCTACAAGAATTCTTTGAAGGGGTCAACAAGCATATGGACATGGGTGATCCACTCGATATAGGAGAGATTTTCATTAAACCTTTGACAAAGTCTCTCACCAAAGGCTCTTAAGCAAAATAAGCTGTCATGGGACAAGAGGAAAAGTTCAGGATCAGTAACTGGTTAGAAGTCAGGAAACAAAGGGTAGGAACAAATGGTTGGTTTTCAGAATGGCGAGGTGAATAGTGGTGTCCCCGAGGCGTCTGTACCGGCACCAGTACTGTTCAACATATTCACAAATGATCTGAAAAAAGGGGTAAACACTGAGGTTGCAAAATTCAAATTTGATACAAAACTACTCAGGATAGTTAAGTGTAAAGCTGATTGACTGGGCAACAAAATGGCAGATGAAATTCAATGCTGATAAATTCAACATAATGCGCATTGGAAAACATAATCCCAACTATTCATATAAAATGATGGGGTCTAAATTAACAGCTACCCCTCAGGAAAGAGATTGTGATTAGTTCTCTGGATACATCCACTCAATCAGGGCCGGATTAACACAGGGGCTAAAGAGGCTGAAGCCTCTGGCCCCAACCTAAAGAGGGGTCCCAGGCTCCAGCCCCCCACCCTGCTCAGTGCCAGCAGGGCTTGGGGAAGTGCTGAGAGCCCACAGGCTGCCATGCTGGGGGAGATGGGGGCTGGGTCCCCAGGCCAAGGGGGCTCTGCAGTGGGGGGGCAGCTCAGGGCCCCCACCCTGGCAGGTTAATCCAGCCCTGCACTCAATGTATAGCAGCAATCAAAAGCGCTCACAGAATGTTGGGAATCATTAGGAAAAGGATGGCTAAGATACCATATTGTATGTCTTGCATCTTTATAAATCCACGGTACACCCACTTCTTGAATACTGCATGCAGATCTGGTTGCCCTATTTCAGAAAAGATATATTGGAATTGAAAAAGATGCAGAAAAGGGAAACTAAAATAATTAAGGGGTATGGAAAAGTTTCCATTCAACAAGAGATTAATAAGAGTAGGGCTTTTCAGTTCAGAAAAGAGATGACTAAGGGGGATATGATAGAGATGTGTAAATTCACGACTGGTGGGGAGAAAGTAAATAAGGAAGTGTTATTTACTCCTCATAACATACAAACTAGGGGGTCACGAAATGAAATGAATAGGCAGCAGGCTTAAAATGAACAAAAAAGGAAGCATTTTTTCACACAATGCAGTCAACCTATGGAACTCCTTGCCAGAGAATGTTGTGAAGAGCAACATTTGACCATGAAGGGATCAAAAAGAACTAGATAGGTTCATGGAGGATAAGTCCATCAATGGCTATTAGCCTGGGTAGGTGGGGATTTCTGTTTGCTAGAGGCTGGGAATGGCTCACATGATAGTTCTATTCTCTCTCTCAGAGACACTGGGCACAGGCCACTGTCAGAAGACCCATACTGAGCTAAATGGACATTGGTCGGACCCCAATAAGGCTGTTCTTATTGTCTAAAATAGTCCAAGTTCATAAGCACATGTGGTTAGTTCACAAAGCTTAGAGACTAAAGCTACAGAAAATGCAAACACTGATTTGCAGCATCTGGACTCACCAGTCACCATGTTGCATGCATTTCTGCTGCACTTGTCCTGAGCTCTTAGACTTGTAAAATATTCTGGAGAAGATAGAACAAAGAAGCCCTTTCCATCCCCAGTGTTTTGGATTTTTTAAATTACATTTTATTTTAAAAAGACTTGAGAATTACTTTTAAAAATGTATATAATGATGATGAAGTCTTAACAGATAGTTCCTAATTAACTTATTACAAGAAATGCCCAATTCCTGATCCACATTTCAAGAGCCAGTACCAAGACACGCAGCTCTCGGTGTACAGCTTTTACACGGTGCAAAGTGTCCTTCTCTGAGCAGAGAACTGTGGTAAAGAACTAACGGACACTGACGTTACTGAAGTTAGAACAAGGCAGCAGCAGAAAAAATATTGCATTAAGGTCCAGGCACTTTTCTTGCTCCGTTCTCCTCACACCTGCTCCTGGCAGGCGGGAGAGGCAGAGCAGCAGTCCGATTAGGGCTCGAAGCTGGAGGGAAGAGTGCTCCCCACACGGCTGTTGGGGGGGGGCGCGTTCAGCGGCAGAGCTGTCTCCCCGGAACTGGAGGAGCGGCTGCGGGTGCAGGGCGGTGAAACTTTCCCACGGGGCCCGGGAGAGGCGGACAAACGCAGGCTTGCTCCGGGCCCTGCAGCAGCGGCAGTCTGCAGGCCCGAGGCCCGGCGGCCGAGGCGGACCAGCCCCGCGCTGCGGGCCTCGAGGCGGAGGAGCAGGGCTGACGCCGCGGCCCGGTGCGGGACCCTCCCTGCTGCCACTGACAGGCGGGCCGGGCCCAGCCCCCGCCCGGCAGGGAGCCATGTTCCGCGCCGCGCCGCGCCGGCTGCCCGGGGACGATCCGGCCCCAACGTCCCGGGGCGGGGCAGGCGGGCCCCTCCCGCGAGGGAAGCGAGCGCGCCCCCGCCGCCAGCCCGCGCGCGTGGCCGAGAGAGGGGAGGAGGCGGGGGCACGGGGACGCGCCCCGCAGGGAAGAGAGGGCGGGGACGAGCCTCTGCGCTCGCGGGAGGCCGAAGAGGCCCCAGCGGACACGCGCCTCTCGCTCCCCGCGCGCCCCCGGCAGCGCCACACAACAATCGGGCCCGCGCTGGATTCCTCGGGAACGCGCCTCCCCCGGAACCGCCGACGCCTCCCCCCGCGTGACGGGAGGCCCCGCCCGGCCCCGCCGCCGCCGCACATCGCCCCGGCCCCACTCCGCCGCCGCTCGCCCCCGCCCGGCCCCGCCTCACCCTGGCCCCGCCGCGCCGCCTCGCTCCGCCACCGCCTCGGCCCCGACTCTTTCCCCTCACAGCTCCCTGGGCGCCATCTTACATTCAACCCCCCGCAGCCAATCAGTGCTCCGCGCCGGCCTCGCGAGAGCGCGGCCCCCAAGCCCCGCGAGACTCCGCGCCCAGCTCCGCCCCGCGCCTTAAAGGGGCCGTGCCCTGCTGCCCTGCCTGTCTGCCCCGGGCTCTCTGGCCGGGTGACCTCGTTCCCAGGACCTCGC
Source organism: Pelusios castaneus (assembly GCA_007922175.1). NCBI lineage: Eukaryota > Metazoa > Chordata > Testudines > Pelomedusidae > Pelusios > Pelusios castaneus. The sequence goes on from ML685770.1 coordinate 27,647,940, forward strand.
CGCTCCTCACAGCCTGTCCGGCGATTGCTGCCCTGCCCGGGCCCGGCGGTCTTCGTTCAGGGCCAGGCGCGGTGCACGGCGCTGCACAGCTAAACTCAACAGCTGGGCCAGCCCTACCGCTGGCCGGGTTCGCCCTCGCTCAGCGAGCCTGCGGTCCCAGCCTGCCCGCCCCGCGCTGCCTAGCCTGGCCCTGGCCAAGCCCAGCTCAGGGTCAGGAGAGATTCCCAGGGGTGAGGGTGAAAGGGGTAGGGCCCTTTTTGCAAGTGGGAGGGCGGCATGGTCCCTGCTGCCTGGGAAACTGGCCCCAGTACCCCCGTGGTCTGTGCAGAGGTGGGGGCCACCAGGCAGCTGCAGGCCCTTGTGATGCTTCTGCTAGTCCCCCATGCTCCACCACTCCCTCCGCAGCGGGGCAGGGCAAATAGTGGAGACATGCAGCCCAAGTTGGACTTGAAATCAAGAGACATCTGGGCCTCTCAGACTCTGCTGAACCTGGCCTGTAGGGGGATGAAAGAGGAACTAAAACAGAAAACAGGCCTCGGCCATGCCAACAGCCTCCTGTGCCTCCACTGGGCTGATTTCAGAAACGGGGCCTGTATGATGCCACCCATGAGGGAGCTCTCGAACAAGGGCATATGTGGTCCTCTTGCTTGCACCAGCTTCATTTCAATGACAGAAAACCCCACTGAGAGTTTTGAAAGTAGATCAACTGTGCCTGGGGTTCGGAGAAGAGGAAGGAAAGGTGCTGAGGACAAGGGATGGCTAGACAACTCCCTGGAAGAGAAAAGAGGCAGAAGATGCCTTGCGTCCCCTTGGTAGGAAAGAAAGAGCAGCTCGGGCTACATGTGGGCAAAGGGAATAGACTTAGGAGCTGTAGAAATACAAGACGAATGAGGTTTTTAGAAGCCACTGTTCTGCTGCCAGTTGAAGCAGCCATGATGTTAGCAAGGCATAGAGGTAACATCTGCATGCTAGAGAGAGACACCGAGACTGCTCTTCTAGAATGTTCACGGCTGAGCACCAGAAAGATATGTGGATTTCACAACCGCTCTGTCAATAATGGAAACAAAATATTGACAGGCCAAATCAAAGAGCCTGGCAGGAGACTGCCCCTCTCGGAGAAACTTGCAGGCCTTTCCCAAAGCAAAGATTGCTGCAGAATGTGACTCTGGAGAAGAGCATTCAGTAATCTGTGTGTTAGGGAAGGGACTTGGTCATGTCTTCTTCTCAGGACAGCTGTGGGTCGTGGAGCAGGAGCAACCTCTGGCACACACGAGTCACTGCAGCAGCGGGCTTAGGAAGGCCTTGTTCCCACAGCAGCTAGGCCCTGAGGTGTTCCCCCATCATGCTCACTATTTGCTCAGCTCTAGAATTGTGAGCTACGCACAGCTGCCTGAAAGCCATCCCTTATCCGAGGTTGAAGCCCTGCAGCTAGAATGCCCTCCCTTCGCTTTGTAGCTGTCAGAGGTCCCTCCACCAAACCTGCCACTTCCCTGAGTTAGGCGGACAGAGTGGGGAAGAAGGATCACATAGGGGGATAGGATTGGGCCAAGTATCTCCACTCCCCTCTATGCTACACAGCAGCCAGGCTGGGAGTGTCGTGTAGCGTAGCAACTTGTTAACGGCTTCACTAGCACACACAGGAGGGTGTTCAAAGACTAAGCAGAGAGACTGGGCGTCCCTGAGATTGAGAGAAAGCAGCAGTAGAGAGGGATGGTAGTTTAATGGAGTTACCCCAGGAATTACGCTGGCCCACTTCTCAATCTGTGGTCAGCTGTTTTCACTGGTGGTGACCTGCCAACACCCTAAGGCTCCTTGTTGTGGGACCACCACACCTGGCACCCCATTGCCTCTCTCCAGGGATCTCCGCACAGCTGTTGTGGCCTAGCCAGGCCATGGAGAAGGAGGTTGGTTATGGGTATGTCTGCTTTGCCTTGGAGAACTGAGTTGTATGGGGCCCTGTGCCAACCCACAATCTCCTGATAGAGACACAGAAGCCCTACCAGGATCCTGACAGGCTGCCCCCAGCGATTGACCCTCCTCACAGAAGAGTTACAGAGCAATTTCTGCCCCTACATCAGCCTGGCAGCTGTGCACATGGCAGACCCAGCCTTGGCTGCACAGCATTTAACGCCAGTACAGGTAATCGGCACAGCCTACCTGGGAGTCAGAGCACAGGTGTTTAGCTGGCAAAAGACATGAAGCTGCAGGCCCTGCCTATGGCATCTGCCCAACCCAGATGAAAGGATCTTCCAGCAGGCAGTGGCCGAGTACAGCAGTGCAAACCCTAGACTGCGAGGAGAGAACGGGCCTGCCTTCTCCATGCACTGCATGTTCCCATTCCCCTGCCCAACCCAGTGGGGCTCGATGGGGGCTAATTTCCAGCAGCTGGGCCGGGAGAGCCTTGGGGCAGTGCGAAGACAGGGAGTCGCCTCCAGGTTCGCAGAGGCAGGGCAGGGCAGCTCTGTCCCGCTCGGGGCCTGTGCGGATGCTAGTGAGGGTCCTTCTGTAGCGCCTGGGCACCTCCGGACGCCCTACCCTCCCGGCCCCGGCCCCGCCCCTGCGAGGGCAGGCAGGGCTCCCCAGGTGCCTGCAGGTGGGAAGTGAGGCCACATCCCGCCTCCCGTGGTCTAATCCCCCGTCACCTGGGAAGGGCCTTGGCTAGAGCCGATACCTGAGCCGCGCCCTGACCCCGGGCCGCCTGGCCAGGACGGGCTCATCCCCCCGGGCCAGCCTGGCCCCCGCCAGAGGGGATCGCACCCGGGCGGGCAGGGGCTACAGGGCCCGGGCCGCTCTCCCGTCCCGACCAGGCTGGTCTGGTCCCGGGGCCGGCCGGCAGGGGGAGCCCGAGCGGGGCCCGGGCGGCTCCTAACAGCGCCATGTGCGCGCCGCCCGCCCGCCTCCCGCAGCGCTGCTTAAGGTGGCCCGGCCCGGCCCGGCCCCAGCGCGAGCCCGACTCCGCCCGAGGCAGGGACAGGGAGGCGGCCCGCGAGGCCCCCGGTTCCAGCCCACCTTAAACCAGGCCCCGGCCCGCCGGGGTGTTAAAGGCGCCGCAGCGCCCGCCCGCTGGGGCCAGACTCCGCGGGGCCGGTCCGATTCCCAGCTCCCCATAGCGCCTCCGCCCTCAGCGGGCCGGGCTCGGCTGGCTCCTCCCTGGCCCCCCTGCCACGTGTCAGAGTCCGGCTGGGATCGGGGCCGCCGCCCCGGACGCAGGACCCCAGGGGGCACCGGTGCCGCGGCGAGATGAAAGGACTCTTCCCCCTCCCTGTTTGGGCATCCTCGGGGAGCTCACATCTTTCCCTGGGCAGATCGCTTCCCTGGTGCTTGGGCCACTGTGTCTTCTGGAGGGACCCCTTTCCATTCCGCTCTATTGGGACATACAGGCTGTCGCGATCCAGCACCCTGTCGCAGGGACCCGTCCTCGCCCTCTACTTGTGTCAGCTGCAAACTTCATCAGTGATGATTTGGGGTTTTCTTCCAGGTCATTACAAAAACAGGCCTGATCCCTGCAGAACCCCATGGAAACAGCTGCTGGGTGAGGAATTCCTTTGTAGGGTTACAGTGCGAGACCTATCAGTTAGCCAGTTTGCAATCCAGTCCATGAGCCACATGAACATTATCTCCATGCTGTGGTAGGGTAGTAAAGCCCCACACCTTTCTCTTTCTCCACCAGTCCTGTGATCCTGACATGGTTGGTCTGAGAGGCTAGTGTCCATAAACCCGGCCTGGGTTACAGTCAGTTCATTTCTCTCCCGTAGGCTGTTACGAACAGAGGCTGTCACTGTTGTTCCATTGTCTTGCTGGGCTCGACATCAGGCCCCTCACCACCCAGCTCACCCCATTTACCCTTTTTAAAAACAGGCACATTAACTTTCAGCTGCTTTTGAGAAATCTCCCCATGGTCCACGACCCTGGTGGCCTGTGTTGACATGGAGGAGAAAAGGGGGCTGGACCCAAGCATATGCCTTGGGCAGTGCTGAGAAGAGGCAGGGTGTAGGGCGGGCCAGGGCCAGCCCATAGGACACAGAGGTCAATAATGCTAGTGAGAAACCTGGCCTCTCGCTGCCTCCCACCCCAGCCTGCTATCAGGCACCAGTGGTGCTGAGGCCTATTTCATGACCATGAGAGAATGGCACTCTCCAGGGGGCACCGAGCCTGCACTAGCCCCCTGGCATCATGGCAGGAATTTGGCTCACACACCATCCAAGCCTGGCACCCTGTGACACTAACCAGGTGCTGCAGTTGCTCCTCCCATGCTGTCCCCCTGCCCCCTCCAGGGTGCTAGGCCAGCATTAAATGAGCCCCACAGCTCTGGCCCCCTCCTCCAGTTCACTGCCTGGAGCCCAGACACTCACCTCGGCATGGCTCTGCCCGTGAGGCTCTGCGTGGCCCCCGAGAGGAGCCGCTGCCAGCAGGCAGGGGCTGCAACAGCTAGAATTGGCACCGGATCGAACAGTCTTTAGCTCCGAGCCTGCTATGGGCTGAGAGCAAACCTGCACCTCCAGCGAGGAAGAGACGCTGAAGGCAGAGCTGACTGACACGCTACCCCTTTAGGATTTGAAGGCAGTGCTGGTGGCTGGAGAGCCGGGGTTACCCCATTGCAGAGCTGGAGCTGCCGTGGAAAGCTATGATGATGTAGCAGATGGGAAGATGTCACCCAGCGTCACTCGTGGGAGCTGCTGGTGAGACACTGGCTGGCACAGAAGCAACCAATTTATAACATCACTGACCCCACTCAGGGATCTGCAATAAGTATCACGCAGGACGCACCCTGCCCGGTACTGCGGGAAGAGTCCTGAGTCAGCACCTTTCTCTATGGTTCTGCATAGCTCCCTGTATTTCAGCTGGGGCTGTTTCCGGCAACACCCCAGCCAGGACGGTAGCAGTATTAACCCTACTTATCGGCCCAGCCAGGGACCATGAACCCAGGGGCTGCACCGAGTTCCAGGGCATGTAGGAATTTGGCTGGGCCCAGGGGACTCGGGCATTTCCATCTTGAGGACATAAACGGCAGCCGGGCGCTGCCATCCCCATCTTCACTCCTGCTTCCTGCATCTGGCTCACCTCATCTGCAACTGAACTGTGGGACCCAGCACTGACCCCAGCCCAGTACTGGATGTGCACCAGAGAAATGGACGAGCCGCCAACTCCACAAGTCTGCAGGAGCGAGAGACTTTCAAATCACTTGTGACTATTTAACATCTCGCCTGGTTTGTTTCTCTTTCTCGAATAACCCTTTAGTTCGGTTACTCGCTGGCACTGTGGGATTCTGGGTCAGACCCATACTTCCACGGGGCTGGCGCTGCAGCTGAGCTGTCGGGATCAGGAGAACATGTAGGTAAAGAGCACGAAGTTCTAGTAACTGACCTTGTTACTGGACCCAGTTGGTGACTGGGAGTCAGCACCTGAAATGCAGTGACGGGGGCTGGGGGCCATCCTGATAGCTGCTAACCCGTGCAGGCAGTGTGCAGCATGGGCCGGAACCGGCTGGGGAAGTTAAAGGCAGTGGTAGCTGGGAGGACAGGAGCCTGCCCGGCCCTTGGTATTTTCAGGTGGGCTACTCTCGGCAAGGGAGAGTCCCAGCAAGCAGCACCTTTGTGCTAAGCCCACGGCTGCCAGGCTGAGCGAAGAGAACTCCCTGCCCCCCTCCAAGCAGCTTTCTGAGGGATCCTCAACGCTAGAATGAAAAACCCGCAGGGCAGCAGGAGTCAAAGGCGCACAGGCTGTGGCGATATTCAGGCTAGGGCTGGAGGCTGGGGCCGGGTTTCCCTCCAGCCCTCAAGAGTGCATTTTACACCCTGCGCCCCCATCGGCCAGCCGTACCTGAAAGGCGCCATCTCTCTCGGCCGCTGCCTGGCCCTGAGTAGAACAGAGCAGACTGGCCGGGCCTGGTGCTTGGGGAATCTCAGTGTGGATGCTCTTTGCCTCCCTAACTCAAGGGCCTTGTGGCCCCAGTGCCCAGGGGTCCCCTCCAAAGGTCCATGGGAGTGGCTGCAGTGCCTACGCAGGCTGCCCCATCTCCTCCCAGCCCCAAGGCACAGGCATGGGTTAGAGGCACTAGTTAGAAGCCCATCCCAGGAAATGCTGGTGGGGCCAAGGCAGGGTTGGAGGGCAAGGCTGCCGCAGCAGGAGGCCTATGGCCTGGCCAGCCCCTCACCGTGGCCTATGGGCAGGCAGCAAGGATGGGCTGGACCTGAGCCCACGAGCTGCTGGGGTGGTCATGTTGCAGCTTGGGGGATTCCAGCCCGCAAGGCCTGGGGCTGCCTTCGGCGGCACAGCCTGGGGCCATGGGGCTGGAGGGAAGGGCAGGGCCAGCCTGAGGCTCCTATCCTGCAGTCAGGCCTGGGGGGGCAGCCTTCAGCAAAGAGTCCTTGCCCACCACTGGGTGGCCCCCCCCCCCAGCCCAGCAATGCAGGCAGGATGGCAGTTCCAGCACACATTTATTGCAGAGCCCGGCAGGGTTATGGTAAGGCAGCTGTGACCTGTTGGGCCAGGTCCTGTGCTCGTGGATCCCGCTCTCCCTGCACCCAAAGGAACACGCTGGACCTGAGCAGGCGCCCTCAAGACAGGCCAGAGCCATCGAGGCAGCGGGAGCAGCTCCTTCACACCTTGCCAGGGTCCTCCTTCAGGGTCACCGTCCTATTGAACACCATCTGCGGGGGCAGAGAGAGAGGCTCTGAGCATGCTGGCCAGCCCAGCCCCCAGGCCCGAGCGACAGAGCCCTCCCAGGGACTCACCTTCCCCTCAGTGCTGTCGGGGTCCACCGAGAAGTAACCCAGTCGCTCAAACTGGAACTTGTCGAAGGGCTGGGCGGAGTGGACGGATCTGTCAGCCAGGGCACCGTCGATCACGCACAGCGAGTCCTGTGGAAGGCAGCACCACGCAGTGGCTGAGCGATGGGCAAAGGGCCTCCCCAGGAGGGATGGAGGGAGAACCGTGCATGCCAGCTCTGGTCCCAGCCCATGGGACAGGGAAGGGAGACCTGGGGGCCTGGCAGGGCAGGCTTGTAAGGTCCTTGGCTCCAGCCACACTCAGCTCGCCATTCTCCCTCCCCCTGCCCTGATGGTGTGCAGAGATCTGTCCCTATTACACCACGCCGGGCCGGCCCTCGGCTGTGCTCTCCCACTTCCTGCCACGGCTCTGCATGGTGGGCTCAGTGCAGCTCAGACACGCCTGCCCCATCCCATCCGGCCTCGGGACACCCCTAACTGAGGTCCCTGTGCTCCCAACTGGATACGCCCCTTCCCCAGCACCCAGCCCAGCACGTCCCTGGCTGGCAGCAGGGAACCGTGGCAGGGCCTGTGGGCGGCAGGCTGCATTGGGCCGGAAGTGGGGGCCGGTCACAGCAGCGAGGCAGGGCTGGGGAGCTGAGCCTGCGGCACCTGCTGACACTCACAGGGTTGACGTCGCTCAGGAATCCAGCCGGCACCTCTGCAGGGTCCTCTGGGTTTTTGTGCAAGAACCTGCAAATAGACAGGGTCACGTGGGGCCGGGGCAGAGGCTCAAGTTGGCATAGCAAGTCCCAGTGAGGCAGTAGCCGGTGCCTGATGGGAAAGTGGGTCCCTGCCAAACACCTGCCAGCTGTGCCAGGGGGTGGAATGCCCCCTCACCTAGGAGACCAGCTGATCCACCCGCTCGGCCGCCTGCCTGGCTGGGTCTTACCCAGTACCAACCCCCAGCTGCTCGCCACACCAGTGAAGCCCCCAAGAGACCAGCTCCCAGCACTGGCAGCAGGCTGAGGAGAGCCCACATCTCTGGCACATGGGGCTGGACGCTGGCATGTTTCCAAGCAGGCAGTGGCTGGCCCGAGGAGCCAGGCAGCTCTGACGATCAGCTCCGGGTTCCCTGGGTGCTGTACGCCGCTGCCAGTGCGCAGTGCTGGCCTGACAGACGGGATGGACACACCGTCTCCCTCCCTTGGGGCACAGCCCAGAGCCTGGCCCTGTACTCACAGCCGTTCGTACAGCCGCACCTCGCACACCAGCGGCTCCGACACCCAGTGGATGAAGGCTCTGGGCTTCTCCGCAGCATCCGACTTGGTGCAGGTCACCTCCAGCTCTACCACTTGTCCACTAGCGTCCTGAGCAGGGACCAAGAGCCACGTCAGGGACCCCCACGGCCTGCTGGTGTGCAGCGGGGCAACCCTGTAGGGGCCAGGCCCGGCTGAGGGCTGCTCCCTGAGAGCCCAGGCCGCCGGCTGACTGTGCCAGCCTCATCCCTCTGCAAGGCTTCCCACAACTTGGCACTGAGCAAAGAGACACTGACATGGGAGCCGGCCAGCCCCATCCACCCCATCACAGGGGGGCTTCTGATAGAGAAGCAAGGCCCAGTGATGGCAAGACAGAAGAGAACCCCGGCCCCCCAGCTCTGCCGCTGCCCACCCCCAAGCCCCCAGCCTCCCGGCTCCGCCGCCGCCCACCCCCAGAACCCCGGCCTCCCGACCTCCTGGCTCCGCCGCCACCCACCCCCAGAACCCCGGCCTCCTGGCTCCACCACCCGCCCCCAGAACCTCAGCCTCCTGGCTCTGCCACCGCCCGCCCCCAGAACCCCGGCCTCCCGACCTCCTGGCTCCGCCGCCGCCCGCCCCCAGAACCCCTGGCTCCACTGCCGCCCCCAGAACCCTGGCCTCCTGGCTCCACCGCCGCCCACCCCTAGAGCCCTGGCCTCCTGGCTCTGCCACCGCTGCCCGCCCCCAAAACCCTGGCCTCCTGGCTCTGCCGCCCGCTACCCAGTGCTACCCTGAGGCAGGTCGCAGTGGACAGCCCTCTACCCTGCTGGAGCCAGGGGAGGCCACTGGCACCCCAGGCAAGCTCCAGGGCAGGGATGTGCTGCTGACTTCACCCACCTTGATGATGTTCTGCACAGCGATGACGTAGCCAGCATGTCGCAGGCCCACTGGCTGGCCGGGCGCCAGCCGCTTGTAGCCTTTGTCCACCACCTGCAAGAGCAGAGCACATTAGCCGAGCAGCGGCCCCACCTCCTCATGCAGACAGGCTGGGCATTCTCGGCCAGCACTCACACACACTGGCCCACCCCACTCCCTGCCTGTCCCCCGTCCCCCATGCCCCATTCACCGTGGGGAGGAGTAGCTCCTGGGAGCCCATCTTTGCCTGTGTGAAGCCCTCAGCAGCCCCCTCAGGCCTGGCTTACCTCCCGGAAGTCGGTCTGCTCAATGTAGATGTGGGGCTGGAAGGGAACGCTGTGGAAGCCTTTGGTCTCGTCAGCGGGGAAGTTGGGCACAAGAACTTCCAGGGCCTGGTGAGGAAGCAAGCAGGTCAGCGTCCATCGCATCCCTGGCCTGAAACGGGGAGCACCCCTGCCTCATCAAGCCCTCAGTGGCAGCCCTGGCCGGGTCCCTCAAAGTGGCAGCCTCACCTTCTCGGCCGGGAAGTTGGCGATGGAGACTCTCAGGGGCTCCAGCACAACCATGGCCCGGGGGGCGCGCTCATTCAGCACCTCCCGCACACACGCCTCCAGCTGGTGGGGCTCCATCGTCGTCTGGGCCACCGTCACCCCCACCTGCAGGTACAGGCAGCGCTCAGCTCCCGCCCACAAGGGCACCCTTGTCCGCTCCCCAACCCCGGAGCACCTACCCGTGCACAGAAGGCGTTGATGGCCTCAGCGGGGAACCCTCGGCGGCGCAGGGCAGTCAGCGTGAAGAGCCGTGGGTCGTCCCAGTCCCTGAAACAGTAACGCCCACAGTGACCGGGAGGAGCAGCACAGAGCCAGACCCCGCCTGCCCCAGCCCCTGCCCTGCAGCCTCACCTGACGGCGCCCGTCTCCACCAGCCGGATGATCTTCCGCTTGGAGACAACAGTGTAGAGCAGGTTGAGGCGGCCATACTCCCACTGCACGGGGCAGTACACATCCAGCGCGTTGCACAGCCAGAAGTAGGAGGAGCGACTGGGGTGGGGGAGTGTTGTATGTAACTTCACGGCCCCCTGCCAGCCGGGCACAGCTCCAGGCACTGCCCCCCCCACAGCCACAGGTACTGCCACCCCTTGCTGCCCCACACCGTTCCTGACTTCCCACAACCACACTGAGCTCCTCCCCCCCAGCCACCGCCATGCTGAGCTGGACCCATCTCCCCACCAGCCCCCAAACCGCACCGAGCTCCCTGCAGCAGCCTGCCCCAGACTTCAGCACAGCACCTGGGATCCTGCCTAGCCTGAGGAGACTGTTCCCTCCCAACCTGCAACCGCCCCCTCCCCCAGAGCTGCTCCCTGCCCCACTCCAGGAAGCCCCCCGCCACGCCCCACCTCACCGGGCCTGGAACTCTTTGGTGCAGAGCGAGTGGGTGATGTGCTCAATGGAGTCACACAGGCAGTGTGTGTAGTCGTATGTGGGGTAGATGCACCTGAAAGGCAAGGCAGGCCTGAAGGTGGGGTGCCCTCATTGCCCCAAGGGCCCAGTCCCCAGAACAGCCCTTTGGACACCCCCCCCCCATCACAGGCACCCAGGCTCCACTCCCATGCAATCAATGCAGTTGCTCCCCACACCAGCCCTGCCACAGGAGCCAGACCCATGCCTTCCCCCCGCTCCTGGATCTGGGGCAAGCAATAGAGTGCTCGTCTGGCCCTCACCACCGTTTGGCCCCATCTCCTCTCAGGCAGGGTCCCAGCTCCCTGCACCAGCCAGTGCCGAAGGGGAGAGCCCACGGCCGGCAGGCAGCCCTGTGGGGACCCAGCATACCATCTGTCTGCAGTGCGATGGTGAGGTGTGTATTTGATTCGATAGGCAACAGGGTCCATCTTCCCATCTTCCATCACCAGCTTCATTCGCAGCGTGGCCTCTCCCTCCTCAAACTTCCCCTTCCTCATTCCCTGCAGCCAACCCAGAAACCAAGGGGGGGGGTGTCACCCACAGCCTGCAGCCCCTCCCCACAGGACACAGGCTGAGGAAGGGGGAGTTCGCAGCAGGCAGTGCCCCCAGCAGAGAGCGGATCAGGGCGGGATGCTAGTTGGGGGGCAACACGCACGGGGTGCTATGGGGAGCAGGGCAAGGCACTGGATGGGGGGTGGGGCTCCCTGCAGGGGCCACCATGGGGAGTAGGGCAGGGTGCTGGCTGCGAGTGTGGCTTCCCGCAGAGGACACCACATCCAAGAATCCGAAGTCCCGTACCTCGAAAAGGAGGAGCGACTCTTCCACGGGCCGGTCCCGCCACGGGGAGGGTGGAGGATTGTGGCCTTTGATTTCTTCCACCCGCTGATGGCAGACATAGGCATGGCCCCTGAGGGGGAAGAGAGCCATTACACCCACCCCACACACATTCCAGCCCTCCCTCCCCCCAGGGACACAGCTGGCTCAGGGGCTAGCAGCTGGTCAGTGGGGGAATCCCCAGCCTGGCATGCCAGACAGCCCAGGGCCCAGCTCAATAGTGGGGAGCAGGTGGCTCTCAGAGCCCTCCCCCTTTGTCTCCAGCCAGTCCCCACAGCAGCCAGGCAGGTACAGCATGGCCCACCCAGTGTGGGGCCTGCCCCATGGATGCCCTCCCTGCTCACTCACCGCCTGATGAGCTCCACGGCCCACCCGTAGAGCTGGTCGAAGTAGTCCGAGGCGTGCGTCACGGCGTAGGGCTTGTAGCCTATGGAAAGAGCGAGCCCTGAGAGTGCCAGCTCTGCCCGGCTCCACCCCACCCCATGGCAGGGTCCCAACCTCACCGGCCCAGGCTGGCTCACCCCACCCCACTGGCAGCAAGTAGGGACCTTCTGGGTGAGAGAAATGTGTAAGGGCGCCCAGCCCCCACCCCCAGAGCACAGGGAAGGGCCAGCAGGACCCGTTCACCCAGCAGCTGCAGCTCAGGCATCTCCTGTAGGTACCCAGCCACTCCCCCGTCCCTGCCACCAACTTCCTACTCCCCATGGCCACCTGCTCTTGCCCTGCCTCCCCGGTGACTGCCCCCCACAGCCCCCCCCACCCCCGTGCCCGCCCCGCCTCCCTACCCCCCCCCCCCCCCCCCGTACCCAGCCACTCCACCATTTCCCGGATGGCGGTGAAGTACTTCTCCTCCTCCTTCTCGGGGTTGGTGTCGTCGTAGCGCAGGAAGCAAATGCCCCCATTGGCCTGGGGGAGCAGACAGCGCTGTGAGCCCACGCCCCCCCCCCCCCCCCGAGAAGGGACGTGCCCACCCTACTCTGCAGAGGGCACTGGGAAGGAGCCAGGGACCCGTTACCAGCAGCCCCAGGCACTGGCAGGGCACAACACCCACTCCTGAGCCAAACCCCCAATGCCCACTTAGGTTCCAGGACTGCCTCCCAAACCCCGCTCCCCCCCCAGCTGCCTGGAGCTGGCCATGTGGGGTGGAGGGGCTGAGCGCAGGCTGGGACGTGGGGGTGGGGAAGGAGCGCACTTCAGTGTGGCCGGGGAAGTGTGTGGCTGGCCTGGAGGGGCGGGGGGCTCACCCTGGCATAGCCGAAGTTGAAGTTGATGGCTTTGGCATGACCGATGTGCAGGATCCCATTGGGCTCTGGAGGGAACCGCGTCCGCACCTGAGGGGAGAGGGGTTCACAGCCCCAGTGCCCACAATGTTACTGACTTGGGCCAGGCCACGCGAGGCACCAATGCATCCCCAGGGACCCAGCCCCCCAGGACAGTGGACTCTAGTGAAGGACCAGACCCCAGGCTCTCCCGGCAGGGGCAGGGCTGTGCCGCTGGGCTCCCCCCTTCCAAGCTGCTCCCACTCCCCATTCGACCTCTGACCTGTGACATCAGCAGCAGGCAGGGTGTGGTGGTGTCTGATGCCCCCTCTTCACGGACCTGGGCAGACAAGGGTCCGGAGGGCCAGGCCCCTTCCTGGGTTCTACACCCAGCTCTTCTGCTAACCTTGCCACCAAACTTCTCCCACCCGTGCCTCAGTTTCCCCCATGGCCTAATGGCCTCCCAAGGCCCATGGTGGGGGTTAATTAGCAGCTGTCCAGGCTCCTTGGTGTGGTTAAGGAGTGACAGGGGCAGGGCTGGGAGACAGTGCCCAACCCACCTGCCCACCAGTGATCTCCAGGTGCTTCTTCAGTAGCTCCATGGTGTGGGGCGTGACCACATAGCCTTCTGTCTTGTAGTTCTCCCCTGGGAGCAGGAAGCTGTGAGCACATGGCAGGGAGGGCCGGGGGGGCCCTGGGCACAAGGCGCTGGCAGGGAGAGAAACGTGGGCATCCACACGCACACCCCTCTGCTAATGGGTCTGGCTGGCTGCACCCTCCTGTGCAGGGACAGGCAGCCTGGCCAGCCCCTCCCCCAGCAATCGGCCCAGACTCCACTAGGCTGGCCAGCTGGGCTCGGTGAGTGTCCCCCCAGCACTCCCACACACACCACTGCCCAGCTCCCAGGGAAGGCCCAGGCAGGAGCCACCGGCAGCAGGATCTGGTCCTGCCAAAGCCGAGCCCAGCCCAGCTAGAGTCGAGCCTCTGACCAGCTCCTGCCAGGTGAGTGCCCCAGGCCCCGGACATGCCCAGACCAAGCACCTCCAGCCGGAGCAGGCCAGCACACTCACCCGGCCTGTGGAACTTGAGGGCTTCTCCCCTCAGCTGCTCCAGCAGCGATTTCGTCTCCAGGGCCACGTCTCCTGTGGGAGCAGGGGCGAGGTACGTGAGGGAAGCAAACCTCACTCACCCCCCAAGCCTGGGACCCTAGAGCACTGCCCTGCCAGGCTCCCCCAATTGCCGTCAGACAGGCATGGGGCTGGCATGCAGGGCACTGGCAGCCAGCTAGGGAAGGCCTTGCCCATCTCCGCCTGCCCCACAGCCATCGACGCCTGGAACAGACGAACCAGGGAGGCCGATGGCGCTAGGCTGCGGGAATCAGGGCCCAGGCAGGGATCCAACTCCCAGTGGAAGGCAGGGGTGCAGGCCATGGGCCCTGAAGACATACAGGACATCAGCCCAAAGGAGCCTGCATGTGTGGGGAGCACTCCAGAGAGTTGGCCCCAGAGCTCTGCAAGGCCCAGAGGGCATGGGTGAGAGAGGCAACTCCACAGCACGGGAGGAGCCGTCCACGGCTGGGGGTGATGGGTGGGGGCAGCCCCACGGCCCGGGAGGAGCCGTCCATGGCTGGGGGTGATGGGTGGGGGCAGCCCCACGGCCCGGGAGGAGCCGTCCATGGCTGGGGGTGATGGGTGGGGGGCAGCCCCACGGCCCGGGAGGAGCCATCCGAGGCTGGGGGTGATGGGTGGGGGCAGCCCCATGGCCCGGGAGGAGCCGTCCATAGCTGGGGGTGATGGGTGGGGGCAGCCCCACGGCCGGGGAGGAGCCGTCCGAGGCTGGGGGTGATGGGTGGGTGCAGCCCCATGGCCTGGGAGGAGCCGTCTGAGGCCGGGGCATGCGCAGTGAGAATGCAGCGCACCAGGAGGTGTAGTCTGACCTGGCACTGTGTGGTTCAGGGGCCAAGCACTAGGTGTCCTCCCCAGCCCCATGGTGGATAAAACACTGGCCCACCTGCGCAGGTCCTGACAGGTGAACGGCAGCACTGGGGCTCAGGGTTCATCTGACTGCAGCCAAGAGTGATGTAAGTGCCCCGGTCCTGGCAGGAGCAGGAGCCCAGTGTCTGCAGCGTGACCTATCCAGGGGAGGGCGCAGGCCGACTGGACGCTCCACAGGGCAGTGGCGCTGCCTAGCTCCAGAGAGCTCAGTCTGCTCCCCGGCCAGGCACAGCCCTTTTCCCGCAGGGGACAAAGGCCCCCCCGTTGCAGCTGCAGGCCTCGGCCTTCTGACAGGCCTTGCTCTAGACAAGCCCCTCCCTGCCCTCGGGAGGACTCCAGTGGCTCTTGGACACCCCTGGAAGCCAGTCCCTGCCCACAACAGCCGCTCAGAGTCAGGAGGGAGGGATGGGCCAGGCCGGGCTCCCCGCAGTAGCCACAGGGAGTGAGCAGGCCATGGAGAGCGAACTCCCACTGAGCCCCGAGCGCTCCTCCCGCCAGGGCTGCACCTGCTCTGGGCCAGGGCTCCAGCTCAATAGCTACCAAGATGCCACAGACGAGGGCATGCGGCACCCCCTGCCCCCAGGGCCCGCATGTGCAGCAGGCTCACCGTTCTCCTCCACCGCCGTCTGCTGCTTCTCCCCCTCGACTGGCCTGGCCCTCCCTGCCTGCAGAGACAGAAGGGGAGCGGCCCTCAGCACCAGGGGCCCTGCCTGCCCTGTCCCAGGGCCCTGAGCCTGGCCCACATAGCTGCCTGAGACTGGACAGGGGTGTGGCCCCATAGGGCCCCCTCACCCAGGGCTATTCCACCCGCCATGCTGGCTGCCCACACCCCGAGCAAGCCACGGAGCCCTGCCCAGGCAGAGACACCAGCACTGGGGAAGAGCTCTTCCCCCTTTAGTTCCAGTGACCTCCCAATGGCCCCTAGAGCCCAGGGCACCGCTTACCACCTGCCCCCAGCAACTGCCCAGCTCTCCCCCACCCAGCATCTCCAGTCAACCCCACCTCCCATAGCACTGCTAACCACCCACTCTCCCCTCCCCATAGACCACCTAGCCCCACCTCACCCCCAGCCCAGGGCACTGCTGACCACCCCCCGCCAGCTAGCCAGGCTCGGGGAGCCCTCATGCTCCCATGGTACCTTCGGTTTCTTTTCCAGATCAGCTTCTGTCTTTGGGCCCAACAAGTGCAGTACCTGCAGCACAGGGGAAGCCTCAGCAGGGTGGATGGGGGCAGAGAGTCTGGGCAGAGCCTCCCCCCACAACCCCAAGCATGGCTGAAGAGAAGCCAGTATCCCCTGGGCAGTGCCTGCATTCCCGCCCCGGGACACACGGTGCTGCTGGGCTCAGGAGCCCGGCCCTTCCCACATGGCACACGACAGGCGCAGGACTCCTGGGACCAGTGCCGTGCTCTGAACTCAAAGGCAACCGATGGACATCAGCATCCTGGAGTAGCTGCTGACCTGGGCTTCAGTGGCACATCATGGGCGCAGAGCCCTGCCCTCACCCCACCTACCTGCAGATCCACTTCATTCTTAATGCTCTTGCCATCCGCCCACCTCAGCCGGCCACGTGCCTCACCTGGAAAGGGGCAGACAGGGACAGCCCTGAGCAGGAGACAATCAGGGGTCCCAGGATTGGCAGAAGAAAGGGGCCGTCAGGAAGCATTTCTAGTGGTACCCTCGAGAAAAGGGGCGCCCATAGCTGCACTGCCAGGGAGCGAGCCCTAAAACGAGATCCCATCAGCCCAGCCAGCCAGAGGGCTGGATCCCACTTGGCCAGAGCTGATCACACCCCTCATCCAAGACAGCCCATCAAGCATTTCTCCAGAGAGCCAGGGCAGGCCCTGAAGCCTGGGCCCTGCTGCGTGTGCTCTGGCCATGCCTGCCAAACTCCTGAGCAGCAAGTCACCAGGGCAGCGCTCACAGCAAGCACCAGAAAATGCCTCCCACGCTGCTCCAGGCTCCAGCCCCCCGAAACAGTGGCAGACACTATGTCTGCATAGGCAGGCCCAGGTAGGAGCAGTGGGGATTTCAGGAGAATACCAGAGACCAGGGAAAGCAGGCTGCTCCCAGGAGGGGCTCAGAAGAGGCAGAAGGGCAGGGGGTGCGAATGATATGGGCACGGGTGCTGAGCATGGTCGAGCAGAAGCACCGGCCAGGTGAGGACAGAACAGAGCCAAGAGAGGGGCAGAGCGTCTCAGGAGCCATGCCAAGGAGGAACACCCCAGAGACCTCGCCAGAGCCGCACTCACCCATCAGCAGCCCCATGTTGAAGTGGTATCGCTCCAACAGCAGCTGGCCTCTGTGCTTGTTGATGGCAGCCTCCACCTAGAGCGGGCAGGAGAGATCCAAGAGGTGAGGGGGAAGGGAGCTCAGGAGCAGTGCCGAGACTAAGGAGGACAGAACTTTGGGCCCACAGCTCCTGGAGCCTGAAGCACAGGAAGGATGGACGGACACAGCTAGGGTGACGCTAGCTCTTCATGACACCCACAGTGACGCCCCTGGAATGTGGACTCACTACAACGCTGGAAAAGCTTTTCCGCTGCTGCAGCACACTCACCCCCTCTAGAGGGGACAGCCAGGGGAATGGAAGAATTATCCAGTCAGACTAGGGCTGTCCACACTGGGGCCTGGAACGGCGTAACCACATCACGCAGGGTTGAACTGATCACACCCCTGAGCCATGCTAGGCTGTAGAGCAGGCTTGAGCCAGCATAAAACGACAGCAGAGCAGGGCTGGAGTGGAAGGGGCGGGGAAATTTCCTTTGAGAAACCCGCCAAATCCCCCAGGAAACGGAGGAGAGGGTGGCATTGGCACATACAGAGCAGGGCCCCACACTGGCTGAGCACAGACACAAGGAGGTTCCATTGCAGCAAGGGCCCTTCACCCTCCTCTGGAGGGATCCTGGGCAGGAAGGGCTACAGGCCAGGCAAGGCTGGCTCATCCTCACTGGCAGGGCTTTGCCATGAACCTCCATGGCCACTCTTGGGATTTCTCTGCCGGGACTCGCCACAACTCTCATAAGAACATAAGAAAGGCCGTACTGGGTCAGACCAGAGGTCCATCTAGCCCAGTATCTGTCTACCGACAGTGGCCAGTGCCAGGTGCCCCAGAGGGAGTGAACCTAACAGGCAATGATCAAGTGATCACTCTGCTGCCATCCGTCTCCATCCTCTGATAAACAGAGGCTAGGGACACCATTCTTAACCCCTTTCTGGCTAATAGCCATTTATGGACTTAGCCACCATGAACTTATCCAGTTCCCTTTTAAATACCGTTATAGTCCCAGCCTTCTCAACCTCCTCAGGTAAGGAGTTCCACAAGTTGACTGTGCGTTGTGTGAAGAAGAACTTCCTTTTATTTGTTTTGAACCTGCTACCTATCAGTTTCATTTGGTGACCCCTGGTTCTTGTATTATGGGAGTAAGTAAACAACTTTTCCTTGTCCACTTTTTCCACATCAGTCATAATTTTATATACTTCTATCATGTCCCCCCTCAGTCTCCTCTTTTCCAAGCTGAAGAGGCCTAGCCTTTTTAATCGTTCCTCATACGAGACACTCTCCAAACCCCTAATCATTTTAGTTGCCCTTTTCTGAACCTTTTCTAGTGCTAGAATATCTTTTTTGAGATGAGACCACATCTGTACACAGTATACGAGATGTGGGCGTACCATGGATTTATATAAGGGCAATAATACATTTGCAGTCTTATTTTCTATCCCCTTTTTAATGATTCCTAACATCCTGTTTGCTTTTTTGACCGCCTCCGCACACTGTACGGACATCTTCAGAGAACTATCCACAATGACTCCAAGATCTTTTTCTTGACTCGTTGTAGCCAAATTAACCCCCATCATATTATAGGTATAGTTGGGGTTATTTTTTCCAATGTGCATTACTTTACACTTATCCACATTAAATTTCATTTGCCATTTGGATGCCCAATCACTTAGTTTTGTGAGATCTTTTTGAAGTTCTTCACAATCTGCTTTGGTCTTGACTATCTTGAGTAGTTTAGTATCGTCTGCAAACTTAGCCACCTCACTGTTTACCCCTTTCTCCAGATCATTTATGAATAAATTGAATAGGACTGGTCCTAGGACCGACCCTTGGGGAACACCACTAGCTACCCTTCTCCAATCTGAGAATTTACCATTTATTCCTACCCTTTGTTCCCTGTCTTTTAACCAGTTCTCAATCCATGAAAGTACCTTCCCTTTTATCCCATGACAACTTAACTTAGGTACCAGCCTTTGGTGAGGGACCTTGTCAAATGCTTTCTGGAAATCTAAGTACACTATGTCCACTGGATCCCCCCTGTCCACATGTTTGTTGACCCCTTCAAAGAACTCTAATAGATTAGTAAGACACGATTTCCCCTTACAGAAACCATGTTGGCTATTGCTCAACAGTTTATGTTTTTCTATGTGACTGACAATTTTATTCTTAACTATTGTTTCAACTAATTTGCCCGGTACCGACGTTAGACTTACCGGTCTGTAATTGCCGGAATCCCCTCTAGGGCCCTTTTTAGGGCCATGTGACTGGAGAGGGCACCTGGTACCCTGCTCTCAAACTGGCATCAGCCTCAGGAACAAGGGAAGTCCTGACACAGGAGCTCTCTCTCCAAGGCCAGCGAGGGCAGCCCACTAAGGGAACGGCCTCCTGCCAGCCACAACAGAGCTAGGTGCAGGGACACGGCCCCACGCCCTCCAGCGCTGCACCCAGCTGAGAACGTACTGCCTGTGGTGCTCGTTAGCAAAGCACCTGGCACCATAAACCACAGGCTGCCCTTCCATAACTCCACGTGGCCCAGCAGGTCAGGGGCCTGATCGGCTGGTTCCGACCCCACACTGGTACTCACAGCCTCCTCTATCTGCTCCGGGGTCACGACCACCCCCACGCCACACTCGCGCTCAAAGTCTGCGGTGTCAATGGGCTCCAGCGGGTGGCTCCGCACATACTCCAGGGCGGCTGGGGGCAGGCAAAACAGGCAGTTCAGGGGCAGCACAGGCAGGTTGGATTTTCACACCCCACAGGTGGGTGCTTCACCAGAGCACCGGGGGTCTCTGAGTACCTCGAGGGGCTTCACAGACACATGCCTGCACCCAGTCAGCAGCAGCGGCTTTGTCCGCCTGGGACTTCAGGGCTCATAGCGGCCACCAGGGCGACATTCCCAGCTGTTCAAGTGCAGACAGAGCGGCAGGTGAGGCAGGGCATAGGCCAGCCAGCTCCTGCTCTATCGCCTCTTGCCGCTGAGCAATGAACTCGTCCAGCCCAGGGCCATGCCCCAGCTCATGGAGTGCATCCCCCACTGCCCTGGGTCGCAGGCTGACCGTAGTACTGCACTGGCCCAGCACATTCCCATTACCATAGGGGCCAGCGCCACCAGAACTTGGGCCTCCGATCAGACCCTTCCTGAACCCTGTGGCAAGCAGCAGAGGAAGCATTGCGCAAGCACACGGAAGCACACTGGGATCAGAGGCCCTAGGTTGCCCAGGCCAGGCCAGGCTGGCTCCCTGCAGCCTGGTTTCAGGCCTCTGTCCTGTCCTGCCCTGTTTAAAGGTAGCAACAGAGGCTCCCCTCCACTTCCTGGGGAGACCATTCCACAAGCAAGCAACCCACGGGGAGGCACTTCTGGTGGGTACTGTGGGCACAGAAGAGCAGCCCCCAAAGCAAGCAGCCTTGGGGTCTGGCAGAAACCCATCACAGAGGAGCCTGTTCAGCACCTGCCTTCCCTCACCATCTGTGCCTGGAGCAGCCAGGCTAGGCTGTGGGATAGACTACTCGAGCAGATAAGGGAGAGAGAGAGCCTGAGGTTTGGGAGGGAACACACCCTTTCCTGCTGGACAGGGTGGAAATGGCTGATTTATACTGGGAATTACCCCCATCCTCCACTGAAACCACAGGCAGCAGGGGGTGAGGTTCAGCCTTGTCAAAGAAGGCTCTGGGGTTATGACTTTGTGCACACAGAGTGCAGGACAGCCAAAAAACGGAAAAGGAGCAGGGAATTCAAATTAGGCTGAGTTGCTGGATAACCAGAGGTGGGAGATCTCACACCAAGGCTGAGTCAGCAGTGCCCACGTGGCACTTGGGAAGAAAGGAGAGCAAATCTCACTGCCAGCCTCTTGGATTGCACAGGGCTGACATACCATTGAGCTGCAAGTCTGTGACAATCTTCTTGCTGCTGATGCAGCCCACGAGGAAACGAAGATGCTTTTGGTCCTTGAGACGGGAAGCCACATTGTATAAGAGGGTACCGGTCGCCTTGTCAACAGCTGGACCCAGAATTCCTTGAGCCTAAAGCACAGGATGGAAGAAAGACATGTAGTGAACAGAGGGCGTCACTCTAGGCGCTGCCGCAACAACAACAACGCCACTGCTGTCTGGACTCCCTCTGGAAGGAGCTTTTCTGCTGCTGTAGCAAATCCACCCCTCAAGAGGGAGCAGCTAGGGGATGGGAGAATGATCCAGTCAGTCTACTGCTGTCCACGCTGGGGCTTGGGGCGGCTTGACCACACCACTCAGGGTTGAATCAGTCCCACCCCTAGCTTTTCAGTGTAGAGTCAGCATGAAAGAGGAGCAGAGCAGGGCTGGCAGGGAAGGGAAAGGACACCTCTTTTGAGAAACCCAGCATGAAACAGATCCGCTCAGTTAACATGGTGGGTTGGGAAGAAAGACAACGAAAGTCGCCCTGTGGGGCACAATGATGGATCCAGGAGACCGCTCAGGTTCAGTACTGCCTTGGGAGGCTTTGGTGGAAGTGCTCCAATTAGGAGCTGAGGGCACAGCCTGATAAGCAGCTCTCCCTGTCGTCTACTCCTGGCCTGCAGCACATGCACCCAGGACACGCAATGTTGCCATTAAAAGTCAGCCGTTCCCACCGAGTGCTACCTGAGACACTGCTGTCCCCAGCACAGGGAACCCCAAATGCAGCTGTGCAGGGACGGCTGAATTTTACAGGCCATCTGAGTCCTACAGGCAGGAGTTAGTTTCAGTTTCTGTTCGTTGCAAAAAATCCTCTTGTGCAATCAAACAGCCCAACTTCGCAAGCTCAGAGACCCATCCCCAAGTTGAGGGGCCCTGACATGCTAGGGAGAAACTCCAGCTTGCCACTTTCATGGCAGAAACAGGAGCATTCTGAGAATCGAGGCTAACACCACCTCACCGATGGGGCACATTCAGCTTCTGAATGCTGTCTCTTTCCATGTCCCTGACCGCATGTGAAAGCGCCAAAACTCAGGAACACCACACAACCAGGCCCCTGCTTGTGCTCCCTTTCTGCCAGTCCACCTCCCCACGTGGGCAAGTAAAAGCCAGCAGTGCAGGGCGTGGTCGTGAAGGAGAAGGGGTTTGTGGATGTTTGGCGAGAGAAGCATGGCGGAGTGGCGAGGATGCCCGATCGCCGCCATCAGGGCCAGCTAGAGGAGCGGGACGGAGGAGCAGGCTGAGAGCGGGGAGGAGGAAGCTGCCCACCCGGGAAGTTTGAGGAAAACCTTCTCTGCTCCCAGGCAGGCTCCTCAGCAGCCCCGAGGGGCGCCAGGCAGGCTCCCGCCTGGCTCTGCACCCACACCCGGCCGAGAGACGCGGGGCAGGGGCCCAAACCTGGGCTACCCCCCCCCCCCGCACGGCCCCGCCCGGAGCCGGCTCTGCTACTGGCGCTGGGTCACGGCCACGGCAGGAGGGGCTGGAAAGGAGGGCTTGGGTTAGAGGTGAAAGGTCAGAGGGCAGGGGTCAGCAGGGGGGCCGGGATCAGGGGTCATCGGTCAGGCACAGCTGGGAGGAGCTCGAGACGAGGGCGGAGGGCAAAGGTCAGGGCGCGCTCAGGAGCCGGGCGGGGTCAGAGGTTACCTGGGTCACGGCTTCCCGGAGCAGCGCGCTCAGCGCCTCGTTCTTCAGGGTCTCGCGAGCCTTGTGCTCGCTCAGCCCGATGGCCGTGAACAGGCCCAGCGCGTCCGGCCCCGCCGCCATGCTCCTGCCCTCCGCTCTGCCGGCCACGGCTGGGCGGGGCCGCGCCGACCACTCAGCGAGCGGGAGGCGGGCGCTGCGCAGGTCTCACCAATCAGAGGCCAGGACGGCCCAGCTGGCCAATGGAGGAGCGGTACGGCGGGCCGGGCTTCCCGGCAGCACAGCGAATGGGGACGGAGGGGCGGAACCAGGCTTGCTGCAGGTTGCATCATTTAAAGGGCCAGGAAGACACAGGACGCACGTGGTGCCAGTGTCACGGGGCGGGGCTGGTGCCTGGGGGCGGGGTCCAGTGTCAGGGGGCGGGACTGTTGCTGGGGGGCGGGGCCGCTGCCTGGGGGCGGGGCTGGGGTGGGAGGCGGAGGCAGTCCCCGTCCGCTCTGCTTTGATTTGCTGAAACAGGCTGACCTGATCCTATGACTTAACCCTCCCTGTATTTATTTTCCTCGCATTCTGTAAATTCCACCATCTTCAAAGCGTCTCGTGAAGTGGGATTTTCTCCCAGGAAAGCTCATGTGATAAATAAATGTATTAGTCTTTAAAAGTGCCCCAGGCCTCCTTGTTTCAATGGACACGTTGACTTGGCTGTGTCCACATGCAAAAAAGTCCCATGGCAGCAAGACGGAGCCCTGTTCAACAGCGTCATTCTCCTCACCCTTCCCTGACACCCTCTAGCCCTGGATTAGCTCCTGCGAGTTGGGCTGATCCCACTGAGTTATATTCAGACAGCGAATATTTTCATGTTATCGCCATCCCATTCCGTACGTACCCTACAGCTAAATCGCCTCTTTGCCCACAGCTGCATCCTGAGCAGAGGTCTTTCTTGAGTTGCCCATGGTGATGGTCGGGTCCACTTCCCGAGCTGATGCAGTTAATGCAGAGCCCTGTAGGTGTGCACGGACTATGCTTTTCCCTTCCCAGGTGCGCTGATTGGCAATTATCAACACTGACTTCACCCGCCTTCCTGCTGCTCCTTCACCAAGTTTGTCCTGGTCCCATTGAAGTTCCTCACACTCTTCTCTGGTACTAGGCCAAATAACTTGGTATCATGGACACGCTTTGCTATCCCGCTTTCTAGAGTAATGGACTGAGGAGGGGACCTGAGGGGTGGCTGGGGCCCTACTGTAACCTATTGCCAAGAAGGAAACGGACCATGTGTGTGGTCCCCGAATGGGGAAAATCCCAGCTGCTTTGTTTCAAGGTGTGACCAGACAGGCAGGTGATGAACATGCCCATGAACCTTGTGGAAGCAGGGAGGGCAGGAGAGGGGCAGGAGGCTTGCATTGTGAGGGACACACAGCTGCAGGGAGGGGCCAAGTCGTGGGAGAAATGGGTGTGAAGGAGAGCACGTGCTTTACCGGCGGGGGGGAGACGAGGTGGCACAGAGCTGGGAGAGGAGGCAGAGAGGACAAAGGAGGCCACTGCAGGAAGCAATGCCTGGTCCTTGAGGGTGGCGCTGAGATGCGGCGGAGGATGCCTGAGGAGAAGCTGGGTGATGAGAGCAGAGAGGGAGGATAGGAGTGCAAAGGGTTGAAGCGGGAAGACTTGCAGAGCTGGGCAAATTAAGGTCTGGCTTGGGTTTCCAGACTCAGCCCTGCAAGCAGCTGTCCAGCCCCACTGCTGCCCCAATCCTCCTGTGAGCCCACTCCTCAGGCAGCCCTTGCCTTAGCTGGGCCAGCAGCCTGTTGCTGACAGCACAGACAGATGTGTGGGCTCGAAGTGCAGGGATCCTCCTCCTCAATTAGAGGGGTTTGTTGAGGCGGGCCCCCCCTTCGCCCCAATGAAGTGGTCCCGTCACACACTGAGGCCCTGCATCCACTAGCAAGTTGGATCATGGTACCTGGCCTGTTTTCTTTAAATACAGCAGACGTGCCAAACAGGGAGTGGGGCCACTGGGTGGTCGTGATGCTAATGGAGTGTGCAGGGAAGACAAGGCCATCGTGGAGAAACGAAATGAATCTGTCTGCATTGCAGAGGATGTGAGCGATTCCCACACCTGAGCCATTCTTGTTAGGTGACACATCTGAGGACCTGTCCCAGATTGAGGTGTCAGTAGAGCAGGTTCTGGAACAAACTGATAAATTGCACAAAGAAGTCGCCAAGATCAGATGGTATCCACCCATTAGTTCTGAAGGAACTTTGACATGGCCCCTCACCAAAGGCTCTTAAGCAAAGTAAGCTGTCAGGGATGAGAGGGAAGTTCCTCTCCTGGCTCAGTAACTGGTTAAAAGACAGGAACCAAAAAGTAGGAGTAAATAATGGTCAGTTTTCAGAATGGAGACAGGTCACTAGAGGTGTCACTCCGGGGTCTGTACTGCGACCGGTGCTGTTTGACATATTCAGAAATGATTTGGAAAAATCATGGGTAAACCCCTGGGTTTAGCCCTTGGGAAAAGGGGTAAATGGTGGAGTAGCAAAATTTGCATGTGATATAAAATTACTCAAGATAGTTAACCCAAAACAGACAGTGAATAGTTCCAAAGGAATCTCACTGAACTGGATAACTGGGCAACAAAATGGCCGATGCAATTCAATGTAATAAATGCAAGTAGTGTGCATCAGAAAACACAGAACGGTGGGGTCTAAATGAGCTGTTACCATTCGCGATCTGGGAGCCATTGTGGAGAGTTCTCTGCAAATGGGCACTCAATACGCAGTGGCAGTCAAAAAAGCTCAGCAAATGTTGGGAATCATTAGGAAAGGGATAGATAATAAGACAGAAAATATCACAATGCCCCTGTATATATCCATGGCACGCCCACACTGTGAATGTGGTGAGCAGTTCTTCTCCCCCCACATCTCAAAAAGATGTATTGGAACTGGAAAAGATACAGAGAAGGGCCACAACGGTTAGTGGCATGGAGCCATCTGAAGAGAGATTAATAATTAGCTTGGAAAAGGGACGACAGCGGTCTATCCAACCCTGACTGCGGGACAGTGACCAGGGAAGTGCTATTTACCCGCCCCAGACAGCGGGGCCAGGGCCCAAGGACGCTAACAGGCGGCAGGTTTAAACACAAGGACGTATTTCTCCACCCAGCACAGTCACCCTGTGCAGCTCGTTGCCAGGGATGTCGTGAAGGCCAAAAGCACAAGTGGATTCAGGAACCAACGAGGAAACGTCTTGGAGAACAGGTCCATCAACGGCTATTAGCCAGGATAGGCTCTGGGTGTCACTAACCCTCTGACTGGCAATGCCGGCTCTGGCCGTCCGGGGTTGGATCACTCCATAATTGCTCTGTTCTGTTCACTCCCTCAGAAGCCAGGACCCTGGGCTAGCTGGACCTCGGTCTGACCGATGTGCAGTTTGAGGGGTGCCCCCCTGTATGGGGCAGTCCTGCCAGGAGCAGGGTGTGGGGGAGCTGTCCTGCTATTGGACATCACTCCAGGCTCGGCCTGGCGTAACTGGAGCAGTAAAAATGCCAGCGCCGGACCTGACAGAGCCCAGCAGCACCCGTCGGTAAGGTGAGGATTGGAGACCAGCCGCCGAGCAGGGCCTGGGTGAAACGGCCACCGTCAGGGAGAGGAGCCTAGAAAGGAAAGAACTAAATCCGCCCCCAGCCGTTGGCCTCTCCACATGCCCTCTGCTCCCAGCGTTTCGATTTGCCAGGCGCCTGCTGTGCTCGGCCCTGCACGCACACAGAGCTAGAGGACGGTCCCTGCCTAGGGAATTACTCGCGACTGGGCAGTGAAGAGAGACAGACAGCTGTCCTGCTTCCCCTGTGACGTGCCGGGCTACAGTTCAACTGGTGAGCAGCCGTGCCAGCCTGGCCCATGGGCACCGTGCCAAAGCAACTAACTCTTGGCCACTCCCAGATGGCCTGCCAGCGGGCAAGCCACGCTCTGCATGCCTGTCTGTAACTGCAGCTTGCCAGCTACTCCCTGGTATGCTCCAGGGGACCCCAACAGCAGCCCTCATCCTGTGCTGCCTGGCCAGGAGCATCGTTCTGTTATTTTAGAGTAACAAGCACCCAACTGTCCCAGCTGCTTCCATTCAGCCATGCTGTGCAGATGGAAGAAGTTAAGAACGAGCACATTTATTAACTACAGAGCACAGTTCGAACGGGCCCATGCAACGAGGCCTGAAGTCAGAAACGGTTACAGGAAACTAAAGGTCAAACACTGCTGGGGCCTGACTTGGACTGCGTCAGGGGCAAGCAGATTTCTCACCAAGCGATCTCAGCATCTTGCTGGCCAAAGCCTCCAGCCAGGATGAGACCCCTTTTCCCAGAACGCAACACCGGCTTCCTCTGTCCCGCCCAGTGCAGCTCAATGGGCGTGGGGGGATCTGGAATGTTTGTTCCGCCTTCTTTGCGTTTCTGGCCCCTTGCAAGACCCATTTCCAGCTGGGTACAGCAGACAAAGTCTGGGTGGAAGGATGTTCCCTGCTGCTGTTTCCTCACCGCTCTGAGTGCCCTTTGTTCGCCCTTCCTGCATGACGACTCCATTTACTGGTCACAGACAAAGGAAGCAGCGCGCGCACCCAGCCCTCGCTTGTGGCAGACCTGTTTGCCAGCCTGAGGCTGGAGTGTGTTAATAACCCCCTGATGGCATTGTATTAGTTCACACGCAACGCTGAGCGCATTTAGCAGGACACATGATGAGTTTTCAAATGACACCTCACAAGACGTGTGTGCAAAGATTTTCCCCTGGCAGTAGGGTGTGACCGCTGGGGTACATTGGGCACACCCACTCACAGATGGCACTTGCACATAACGCCCATCGAGAACTCGCTTTGACTGGCCCTGGGTGAACACCGGGGTCCCGTTGGCATTCCCTGGGGGTCAGACCTGCCGTGGTGACAAAGCTGGTTCACAGGGCGCTGCCAGGACGAGGGGATTGGCCCCCCCATTTTCCCATTAGCCCCGCCCCCACCCATCACTTCTAGCCCCGCCCACCCACCCCTACCCATCACCTCGAGCCCCACCCCCCACCTATGTCCCAACCTATTTCCCACCTATGCACCCTACCCATCACCCCTACCCCTAACCATTGCCCCCACCCCACCAATTACCTCTAGCCCTGCCCCCACCCATCACTTCTAGCCCCGCCCACCCACCCCCTACCCATCACCTCTAGCCCCACCCACCCACCCCCTACCCATCACCTGTAGCCCCACCCCCCCACCTATGCTCCAACCCATCTCCCGCCTATGCGCCCTCCCCATCACCCCTCCCCATCACCCCTCCCCCTAACCATTGCCCCACCCCCACCCATTACCTCTAGCCCCACCCCCCCACCCCCTACCCATCACCTGTAGCCCCACCCCCCCACCTATGCTC
>ML685770.1:27680592-27697847 GCA_007922175.1 Pelusios castaneus
TCCCACCTATGCGCCCTCCCCATCGCCCCTCCCCCTAACCATTGCCCTAGCCGGGCCCACCCCTGAGGTTTAGTCCAGCTCAGTGCTGGGAGGAGCTGTGGTCCAGGGCCTGGGGAGCAGTGGCAGGGTGCTCACACTCCGGTGCCGGGGCTGGTTTCATGGTGTACTTGGTGCTGACGGCATGCCCTGAGACGCACCGGTACTCCCCCAGCTCCGTCGTCGTCCGCTCGTTCTGGGTGATGGTGAGCTCCACGGGCACTGAGATGGTGGCCTCCTTCCTCACCACGTGGATGGTCAGCTCCGTGCGGGGCGGGATCTTGGCCGGCAGGAGCACCTCCACCCGATCCCGCCTGGTGCTTGACTCGCTTCGCCCCTTCTCCACGGTGAAGACGTTGGCAGCCTCCACCGCCAGCGTGAAGGAGAGCCCGACCCGGAGGCTAGTGGCGTTGCTGAAGCGGAAGCTCTGGAGCGTGGTGGTGATGTACTCTCGGCTGCTGTTGGTGGTGAACATCTGCTCCAGCTCTGTCGTGTTCACCCCCACGATCTCGTCGATCAGCACATCCCGCTCCGCCTCCACCTTCCTCCGCTCCCACAGGATGCGGGTGCTGACGGCGGGCCGGCCAGGCTTCAGAGGCCGCAGGTGGGACAGGCAGTCCTGGAAGTCGATCTCAGCCTTGTAGTCAGGGAGGCGCTCGCCAGGCCAGGCGATGTGATACCAGCCACCGCGGTCAGGATGCCGGTAGAGCAGCCAGACGCCCCGCTGCACCACGTGGGAGGAGACCCGGTCATTGAAGTATCCGTAGGTGAGGTTGGTCTCCTCCGTCACCACCTTGCTCTTGCCCGCGTAGTCTGGGTGCTCGTACAGGGTGATCTGCGGCTCGGCCAGGTCATGATGCACCAGCCGCAGCGCCGAGAGCGCGTTGCTCTTCTCCACCGTCCTGTACTCGCCTTCCTCGAAGGCGTAGGCATCGCCTTCGTACTTGGGGGCGGTGTAGGCGATCCACGGCTGGCCGATCACCCTCAGGGAGCAGATGCAATTCCCAAAGTCCAGCTCGTGTAGGTCCGGCACGTCAGACGTGAATTCTCGGCTCAGGCCC
This sequence comes from Pelusios castaneus, assembly GCA_007922175.1. Classification (NCBI taxonomy): domain Eukaryota; kingdom Metazoa; phylum Chordata; order Testudines; family Pelomedusidae; genus Pelusios; species Pelusios castaneus. The sequence continues at coordinate 27,681,690 of ML685770.1, forward strand.
TCGAAGTCCGCATGCTCATAGACCACAATCTTGTTCGTGCTGGGCTGGGCTGGGCACAGCAGCTCTGCCTGGCCTGCCTCGCTGCAAGCCACGGTGGCCAGCTGGATGCTGGGCAGGGCCATCTCGTACACTAGCTCTGCTGGGAGGAAGACGTAAAATGTCAGCCTCCATCCCCGTGGGGAGGGTGCAGCTCGGTGGGGCCCTGCCTGCAGAGACCCCCATCAGATCTGTGCTCTGCTTCACCAGCGATTCGCTCCCTCTACCCACTGCTCCGGCGCTGGGAGCTGGGGTCCACTCCCTCCGGCCACAAGTGTCATGAATGGGTGGGTCTGAGCCCAATTTCTCCTCTGTGCCCATCTATGCCCACAGGGTGCGGTGGGCACAGTGCGAGGGCCAGGCCTGGGAGGGAGAACAGGTCTTCTCCAGTCCCGACCCAGCTGGAGCCCATGCTCTGCACAGCCCTGCACCCCCAGCCTGGGCAGCCCTGCCATGCCTGCGGTGAGCAGGGCGGAGTCCTGGAGGAGTGGATCTCACTGGCTCTGGCCACGGCAGTCCCTGGGCAGGTCAGACAGGCCTGTCTGGCCTCTCAGCCTGTGACGCACCTCGTCATTGCAGAGGTTGAACAGCACAGGGCTCCTCAGGGACCTGTCCCATCCTGCCGTGCCTTGCTCTGGGGATCACCCCCGGGCTCAACTGGCCAGTCACCCCACACGCTGATTTGCCCCCCCCGCCCTCCGCCGGGCACTCAGAAGGGCAGGGTAACCTGATAGGGGCTGGCGCCTGCTCCCCTGGGGTCAGCTCCCCGGGCTCTGGCCAGGCCAGGCCGGCATTGCTCCAGCCAGGAGCCCCCAGCCCTCCCCAGGAGCTAATGACCCCCCCCCCTACCAAAGCCTCTTTCCTGAGGTGCCTGGGCACAGCTAGCTGGTATGAGCAGCCCATGGCCCTGGGGCAGCTGGCTCCAGGCACCTTCCCCATTGCTATTGCCAGTTCCCGTTCCCAGCTCCTGGTGGGCTCATGCACTCGCTCTCACTCGCCCCAGTGCAGCTGGCAGCTCCGTCGCCTCCAGGTGTGACGCCACACCAGGACCGTAGCCGGCTGCCCCATTGCACTCGGCTTCCTTGTGACAGGATCAGGGCCTCCCAAGTGTCCAGTGCTGCAGCCCGCGCACCCCAGACACGGCTCCCTTTGTGGGATGGCTGTGCCTGCGGCTGGCCACGAAACCCTGGAGCCAGAGGGCCCCTGGTCCCTGTCGAGGCTGTCCTGGGGGGTGGCAAGCCAGGCCCTGCATCCTCCCCGCTGCTGCCCTGGTTGGATTCCTGGCTGAAGCAGAGCAGATGCAGCCGTTAGGGGCTTCTTGCATCTGTCCATCCCCTGCAGGCTCCTTGGCTCAGGCAGCCACCTGCCCCTCACTCTCCCTCCATTAAGGCAGCTCCCAACCTTCGGGGGCCCTGTGCCCCCCCCCCAGCAGAAGGGGCAGAGAGCGGCACCTTTCCCCCACATGGAGCAGGCTTTGCGGCAGGACAGGAGGCAGCAAGAAATTAAGCCCACTTTTCCCTGCACTGTTGGCACTCCCAGTTCAGTGCTGGCCCCACGGCCACCACCCACAGGAGCTGTTTCCCCGTGGGGTGCCACCGGGTGGGACTGGGCAGGAGATTGCTCCTCTACAAGGTACCCACAGCGCCACGTGCTCCTCCCGCCCCCAGGGAACCAGCCCCTTCCTGGAGTCCTGGAACCGACCGGCTGCAGCATTTCAGCTCCTGGGGTGCTTGGCCCTCGCTCAGCACCATCTCCTGGAGCAGCCTGGGCTGATCCCACTGCCACCAGACCCCACGACCGTGGCTGGGCCGCGGCTCCCAGCAGAGGAGGATTTTCTGCTGCCTGGCGGGCTCTGCAGTGCTGTGGCCAAGGGCCAGGCCCAGCCTGAACTTGGAGCTTAGAGATATTCTGGCCTGTGGCCTCTTGCTGGATAAGGCTCCGGCCCTCAGGACCACTCACAGTGCCTGGCTCCAGCGTGGGGCCGCCCCACTGCTCCCCCGCCAGCCCCAGCCCCGCCAGCCCTCTTACCTTGTGCGATCGCAGCCCTTCTGCCCCACAGGCCACCAGCCGCACTCAGCCAGCCGCCCTCCGCGCCCCATTTAAAGGAACGGGGCTGGCTTTGAACTTGTCCGGACGTGAATCAAGGCCTGCTGACGACATCCCCACCCACACTGCGTGGGAGCTGCTCGCCACACCCTGGGGAGCAAGGTACCCCGCAAGACCCGGGCAACCGGCCGGGCCAGCACCCGGCGCTTCTGCTGCCGAGCCTTGAGCAACATTGCACGTGTGGCCAGGTGGTGACCCGGCTGAGTCACCAATGTAGGCCTGGCCTGTGGCACGCTGCCCACGCGCCCTAGTGCGGGAGCTGGGCGCAGGAATTAGCAGCTGCAGAGCAGTGTGACTCTTACAGGTGCCACAGCCAGACACGCAGCAAGATCCCTTCACACCCCACCGCCCAGGGGAGCCTGCGCAGTGCTGGCCAGGGTGATGGGTGCAGCCAGCCTGGGCAGCGTCCTACCTGGCCGCAAGGTGTGGGCGGGGGTAGCACCCAGCCCCCAGTCCTGAGCAAGCACTTGCTCCCCCAGACCTTAGCCATGGGGCACCGGGAACAGGGGGAGGGCTTCAGAAATGGGAAGGAGGAGGATCCGGGGAACTACACGCCATTGTATCATGTCTGTGGTGTACATCCAACGATGTCTAGTAAGTAATTTTATTTTTTTAGCTCCTTTTGCTTTTTAGTATTTTTGAGGGGGCCAGAGTCTCAAACTTTATGAATTTTATTGAAGTTTGGTGTTTACTTTTTAAGATTCTGACAGCTACACGCTAGATCTGAGCCATCTTTAATTTTACCCCTCCCTTATCTGTTAATTATAATTATCATTTTTTTTAAACTACTTTTTTTTTGAGCCATGTGACATATACAAAACTGGACGTGATCCACAATGGATTAAAAGAGACTCGGATTTGTGTTTACTACACATTGAAAGTGACCTCACTGAAGGCATTACCCCCAATCAGATCATTGAGGCCTATGCCGCAAAATCTGGTGTAGGGTCTGGGTCAGCCTTGGAGCTGCCTTCCCCAAAGGAAGCTCCAAAATCCGCAGCATGCTGGCTAGGGCATTGGGTGCATCAGAGAGTGATCAACGCTCGACGTCTAGTTGGCAGCTGGTAACAAGTGGAGTGCCCCAGGGTCGGTGCTGGGGCTGTTGTTGTTCCACATCTTCATTGGTGATCTGGAGGATGGGGTGGAGGCACCCACAGCAAGTTCACAGGTGACACTAAGCTGGGGGGAGAGGTAGATATGCTGGAGGGCAGGGATAGCATAGAGTGACCTAGACAATTGGAGGATTGGGCCAAAAGAAATCTGATGGGTTTCAACAATGTGACCGGGGCCTCCTGGGATACCCTCCTGGACGTGCAAAAATCAGGGCAAGCTGCAAAACCGGGAGCCGAACTCCCCAAACACTGATGGGTGGTACTTAAACCAGTCTCCCTATCAGTCACAAACAGGCTTCTGGTTCCCCACACCGGGTACCAAGAAGTCCGTCCAAAATAGAAACAGCTCCCTTTATTGCACTCCAGCTCCTCTGGCTCCCACCTAGCCGCACGGTCCCTTAAAGATATAGGTTCTCCTGACCCCAAAGGGCCAGCCACAGCACACAGAACAATATAGGTTTGGATCTTACCCAAAATACCACACTGGTAGCCAATCCTTTAGCAACTACAACTAAAGGTTTAATATAAGAAGAAAAGAAGCAAAATATGAGAGATGTTAAAGGGTCAAAGCGAATCACATACATACAAATGATTTAAAGTTCATGAAAAGCAGTTTGCAGGCTTGTTCCTCTGGTAAACACCCAGCACCAGGGTGGGCCTCAATCCTTTGTTCAGTCTCAGAGGAATAGTTCCAGAGATGGGTGTTGGCTGTAGACTGGGGACTTGAGAGCAAGATGGAGTCACCCAAGAAAGCAGGAGACCCCCCCACGAACACAGCTGTCAAGGCACCGCTCAGCCCCATGCTGGCCTGATGTAGGGACTTGGGGGGTTCAGTCAGCTGAGTGGCACCCAGTGTGGGGCCCAAGCAGTCCCCCAAGCACCAGAGATGGGAGACCGGAAGAGTTTCCCCAATATTGAGACTGGCAGAAGAGGCTTTGGGGTGACAGGTGCAGGGGGAAGCACCTTGAGGAAGCAGCTGGGGGTGTCCTTGGCCAGCCGGGCCTGGGGCGGAGAGAACAGCAGAGGACAGGGAGTCAGAGACCCAGGAACACTCAGACACCCCCGAGATACAGACGACCGTGAGACATGGGCACACAGACACCTCCAGTGAACACACAGATCCCAATGGACACAAAGATCCGCTCTGGCCACCTCCAAAAAGACCAGCCCCTCCAAGACAGCTGCTCCGCGTCACCCATGCAGACACTCCCCAAACCGTACAACCTCCCCACCGCAAAAGAGCCACCCCCACCATGAAGGTGGGAATGCTGTTACGAGCTGAACACGTGACTCAGTTTCCCCAGGCACTGCCCTGCTGCCCTGCGTCAGGCAGCTGGAGTAGTGCATGCTGGGAGATCTGATGGATGGTGGGAACCCCTAGAACCAGCACTGCACCCCAACCAGACTACAGGAGGCTTCAGTGGGGGGGCCCTCCCTGGCGCTGCGGGCAGAGAACAAAGGGGGTGCCAGGGAGTGTGAAAGCACAGAGCGTGGCAAACCTCGGACACGGAGACGTGGGACCGGGGCAGAGGAAAGAGGCCGAAGTGGCTCTGCGTGTGCTGGGGATGGCCAGGCTGGGCTCCATGGGACCCTCTGTGTCTCCCGGCCTGATGCAGTGCCAGAGATTGGAACCCGGGGGCAGCTGGCGGGGCAGAGGCAGGGCTCTGAGCGGGGGCTGAGCAGGCTCCCGGCGAGAGGCCGGAGCTACGCCTGGAGGCTCATGTCGAGAGGAGCAGGCATGTGGCCACCCTTGCCCGGTGTGTGACCCGAGAGGGCTGGGTCAGCACGTAGAGCTTGGGGACGCTTCTACCCCACCGCTGGGAGGTGGACACAGGACAGCACCTCATCCCTGGGGCACCCTCACTCCGCAGCTGCTGTGCCCCTCCCCAGAGGTAGCTGCATGGCTGTTGCAGGTGAAATAATGCCTGACAGTCACAAACAGGAGAGGAATGGGTGTGGACGGCGGCTCTGCCCCCAACCCCTCAGCCCCACCACAGCTCCCTGCCCCCCAGAGCCTCTGCGGGAGGGGACACAGCACAGAAACCCGGAGCAGCCCCTTGCTGAGGCACCCGAGACGCTGGGACGCAGCACTGCAAAGGCCTGTGGAGCCCCGCGGCCCCTCCAGCCCCTTCTCCTTTGGCCCGAGTCCCTGGCCAAGCTCGTGGGGATTCCTGAACTCAGCCCAGCCCAGCTCAACTCCTCACCAGCCTGAGTCCCTGCCTGGCCCCGTGGGGAGTGAACTCAACCGGCAGGGCAGGCCCGGGCCATCATGGGGGCTGGAGAGGTCATTCCAAACGCCAGGGGCGCACGGGGCTTTGGCAGGGACTCAGCATCTCGTCTGCCCTGGGGCCAGCCTGGACCAGTGCGGGCGTCACGACCTCTGGTGGCCAGGCCTGTTGGGAGCTCGGGCCAGCTCATGCAGTCGCCTGGAGCCTGGGATGGACATGGCCTGACTCCGGGGGCCGAGCGGGACCCCCAGTGCCTGCTGCATAGCAGGACGCCAGCCTCTGCCCAGCAGCATGGGCTGGCAGGAGCGGGCACTGCATCTCCCTGGCGCCTCAGACCTGGCAGAGTCCAGCTGTGGGAGCAGGCGCCAATGAGCAGCCCTGGAGCGCTGCAAGCCGGGAGGTGCCTCCCTCTGTCTCCGTCCTGCAGGCCACGCTCAGAGAGGTGGAGGAGCAGCAGGAACCAAGCGGCACCGCGCCCTGGCCCATTCTGCCCGCATGCCAGCACCACTCGCTCCTTCAGCACCTCAGCGAGGCGGCGCTCGGCCCCATCGCTGCCTGCGGGCCGGGCCCAGCGGCCCTTGGAGGGCTCCACCCAGGAGTTGTGGATGACGGCGCCCCCGGGCGCGGGGTCCACCTGCAGCACCGACACCACCCGCTTCTTCCTCTTGCTCCTGAGCACGGCGCGGGCTTCTGGCGGGCGAAGGCGTAGAGCAGCGGGTGGAAGACGGTGGTGCCGTAGGCCATGGCCAGGAAGCAGAGGCGCAGTTTGATCAGAAGGCGGCTGGGTCCCCGGCACAGGGCCAGCAGGTTGGCGATGGAGAGGGGGCCCAGCACAGCAGGAAGGTGGAGACAATGACGAGCGACATCCGGAAGACCCGCTTCTGGTGCTCCCAGTGGCGCTTGACGGCGCAGCGCCGCGATGACAGAGACCGAGGCCCGCACTCGCATGGGCTGGGGACGCAGAGCACCACCTGCGATGGTCCCTTGGCCTCTCCCGGGCCGGCCCCTGGCTCCGAGCCTTTCTTGCGCTTCCTCCTCTGGCTCTGGTAGCGCTGGAAGCGGCTGTCGACGTGCAAGGCCCGCAGGATCCTGGCGTAGGCGACCAGCATGGCGGCCGCGGTGGTGAAGAAAGCCGGGACCTGCAGCAGCAGGTGATAGTAGAGGCCCAGCTCGGCGCGGTACTCGATGACGCTGACGCACAGCGCCGTGCGGTTCTGCCGGGTGGCAGCCGGGGCAGGGCTGCGGAAGAGCTCCATCTCCAGGAAGGGGAGGAAGAAGCCGAGCAGGGCCAGCAGCAGGGCTGTGCAGCCAGGGGTCAGCACGCGGCACCCCAACATGTCGTAACGGTCCAGGCTGATGAGCAGCAGGTGACGGCCGTGGCGACGCTGCTGAAGGTGACGCAGCACAGCAAGGCAACGTCACAGCCCAGAGGCAGCCACACCACGCCGACGGTCAGCGGTGCACACACCACGCAAGTGAGGGTGTCCAGCACGTGCAGGTTCATAGTCACCATATTGCTGAGCGAGTCCTCCAGGCGCCGCAGGCCGTACAGCACCAGCACTGCCAGGTTGCTGCTCACGCCCAGCACGATCTGCAGCAGCAGGGAGCTGGCGAGGGACACTTGGAAGCCCAGCGGGTCGGGCAAGTACCAGCCAGCCCTGGTGCCAGCCCCGTCCGTGGGGTCCAGGACAGTGTCATACATGTTGCTCTCCATGGTGGACAGCAGCTGCTCCTGGGCCGGGCTCCCTGCAGAGGAAACAGACGGGGTGTCAGCCCCCCAGGCAGAGACAGCGCTCCGACACGCCCCCAGCCATGCTCACAGGTTGGGCCCACTGCCGCCCTCCCACTCCACGCAGAGCAGGGGGGCCTCCCGGCCGCCCAGGAATCCACGGCTGAGACGGCAGCTGCCAGCTGGAAGAGAGAAAAGCTCCCTGTGGAGGGGGGAACTAAGTTGCCCAGTCATGTCCCCCCCCGCCGGCTTTGCCTTCCCCTCTGGGTCCCACGGCCTCCCCCTACTGGGTCACCCTCTGGTTGGACTTCAGGGGAGGAACCACCGCAAACCCAGTAACTCTCAGACCAGGCAGGATGGGAAAAGCTTCCTCACGGAGCCCCGCACTCCCGACCTGCAGCCCCTCAGGGCTGGAATAGCAGGGCACTCGGGACTGAGGCCACCAGCAGAGCTGGGAGTTTGCACCGTTCAGCCTGGGTGATGCCCGTGCTGGAGAGGGCAGGGTCCTGCTCCCACCCACCCAGGGACGCCACATCCTCACCTGGGCAGTGCCAAGGGAGGGGCCCCGTGGACACCTGGCCAGGGAGAACGAGGCCCCCGCGGGCCACGCACAGCCACATGGGGAGGGAGCTGCTGAACGTGACAGACAAGGATGCCCCGTCGCTGGGTCACATCACGCCAGCGAAGCCGTCACGGGAGGGCCCTCGGACATGCGAGGAAGAAAAAGAACGTCCATCCTTGTCGAGATCTTTCCTGTCCCACAAGCAAAGCTGACGAGGCTTCTGGACGTGAATGGCTGGTGAGTACATGGGTGGGACACTGGTCCCCTTTGTTCTGCGGGGAGAGGGGCTGTACAGCCTGGGGGGTTCCAACCTCCTCAGGGGAGGGCTGGCGAGAGAAGTCAGGAGGTGTTGAACTGACAGAGTGAGTGATCGTGACTTGAGTAAGGGCCAGACCAGGAGCACGGACGCACACTGGGTGCTTTGACAGGGCCAGACTCACAGACCTGACAATAGCTACGAGCCAACTCACATGGGAAGAAAAGTGGCAACAGTAAAACATGAGTGATAATTGAGAACAATCGAAGAACAGCACACGAGGGGCCCGAAAGCCACAATCCCACAACAGAGAAAGGCTGTGTTGGTTCCAAACCCAGCCTGCTTTACGCAGTGACCGAAGGCAGGTGTAAAAATAAAAAAAGATTATTTGACCAATGGAGCCCGGGGAAAGTTGATAGAAATGAATCCAAATCAGAAGCTAGGACGTGTAGAAAATAACAGAGAAATCTGTGGCCAGCCCAGCTAAGGACAAGAAGGGCATTTTTAACATATATTGGGAATAAAAAGAGCCCTGAGAACAGTATTGGTGGTCTCTCTTTCCACCAGCCATTGGCTCTTCTGGAGGGTGTTAAACAGAAGCTACTAAAGTCAGATCTTTTTAAACCTGCAGGTCCAGAGAACATGAAGTGAAGAGTTTTAAAAGAGCTGGCTGAGGACTTCGCTGAGCTGTTTTCAAAAAGTCTCAAAGCTCTAGGGAAGTTCCCGAAGACAGGAAGAAAGCTCACGTTGTGCCTGTTTTTCCAAAGGATAACTGGGACAAGCCAGGTGATTATAGCCCGCCCGTCGGTCCTAGGCAAGAGAATGGAGCAGCTGGTACGGGACTCGATTACCAGTGAATGAAGGAACCGTAACGGAAGCAATGCCAATCAACATGGCTTTATGGGAAAGCGCTTCTGTCAAACTGGCTGGTCCTAGAGGAGATGAGCTGTCTGGCTGGTAACGGTGCTGACTAGATTTCTGCAAGGCGCCAGACGTGGTGCCGTACGGCATGTGGAGAACGATATAAAAGTAACATGGATTAAAAACTAGTTACCGAATGGTCTCCAAATGTAACCGTAAATGGGGAGTCCCCACAGAGCAGGTGTGCTTCCACCGGATCCCGCAGGGATCGGTTCTATTTAAGGTTTTTCTCAATACCTGACAGAAAACAGAAAATCATCCCTGACACAGCTTGCCGGCGACAGCTGAACTGGGGCCACGGGGAATTAGGAAGAGGACAGGTCACGGAGAGAGCGACTGAGATCACGTGGTGACCTGAACACATGCATTTTACTCCAGCTAGATGTAACTGTACCCAGCCAGGCACAAAGCAGCAGCCACACGTGCCAGGTGGAGCCCTGGGGAAGCCGTGCGGCTGAGTCGTGGTGGGCGCTCAGCTGAACACAAGCTCCCACTGACACTGTGCCCAAAGGTCCAAAATGATCCTGGGGCGTAGAAACGGGACATCTTGGGAGAAGCAGGGAGGCCATTTTACCTGTCTGGCACGGGTGTGATCGTCACTGGGCTCCTGGCTGCAGGGCTGGTGCCCAGGGTCCAGCAGGATGCTGAGGAGCTGCAAAGCCCTGGGAATGAGAAAAGGGTGAGAAAGCCCAGGGAGCTAAATCTGTTCAGCCTCACAAAGAGAAGGTCGGATGGTGACTGCCATAAATGCTCAGGCTAACAGATCCAGGCGTAGCCTGATCCGTGGTTGGACATTGAAGCCAGCCAGGAAAGAAGGTGCTGAGCAATTAGCCATCAAACAATGTAGCCAGGAGGGCGGGGGGGTGGATTCTCCGTCGCTGGTAAATCAGGAGAAGCTGTTTTCTGCTCTAGGCATTTTAGAGGGCAGATCTCTGGCCTGGGCTGTGCGAGGTCAGACCAGGGTCCCTGCTGGCCTGGGAATCTACGGAGCAGCTGCCTGGAATATCACGAGGACAGGGCACCCTGCGCCTGTCCTGGGCGAGCTCCATCAACTTGTCCACAGCCTACTGCCAGCCTCCTGTGGGGCAGCTGCCATGGCGTCTTTCTCTGGGCGAGGCATGGGCCCTGGGGGGCCATCAGCAGGTGCAGCTACGGACCGTTTCCCAGCTCCCAGGTGCCTGCACCTCACCTCTGGTCCCGCTGCCCCTGATCCAATTCTGTGTGCTGCCCCAAGCCGAGAGCGCCTGACTGCATTCTCTGTGGGGCACCAGCCGTGGGGAGAATGGCTGCTGGCCAGGGCTGGGAGCGCAGAAAGAACAAATAAACCCTCCTGGGGGGCCGGATCGTCTAATTACAGCCCCAGCTGGGCTTGTCTCCCAGATCTCTGCTGCGCATGTGGGACGCAGGGCAGGGCGGTGCTGGGCGAGGGGCTCCCCCAGCGCAGGCGTCCGGGGGAGACAGATGCAGGCAGTGAAGCTCTGTGGTTAGAACACAGTGCCTGAGGGTCCCAGGCTGGCTGCACTTGCCTGCTCCGGGGCATCCCGAGCGGAGGACAGCTTCCTTGAGCCGGCCCACCACGGCTGGGACCCTCCCAGGCCTGATCAGAGCCCAGGGCCAGGGAATGGCTTTCCTCCGGGGACCAAGCTGCTCATGCCAGCTGGCCGCTGGCTCAGCCCGGCGATCTCACATGGCCGGGGGCCCACAGGGCTGGGGGCTGAGCAGCTGGTGATGGAGAGGCACAGCTGGCTGGCCCCTCGCAGCCGGGAAGGGAGACCAACCTGGCCTGGCTCCTACTTCCCGGATGGGAGGTTCTTCCTGGACGTCCATCAGGCTGGTGGCAGAGGTGGGGCTGTGCATTGCTGGGGCTGAGGGGCCCAGGTGAACTGGCAGGGCCAGGGCCAAGGAAGCCCCCAGCCAGCAAAGACCAACTGGGAGCCGTACTCCCAGCTTAGCCTCCTGGAAAGGGACTTGGGGGCTGGGCCTTCTGGCTGAGGGAGGCAGGGCATGTCGCCCCTGCCTGCCCCCAACTGCAGGTCAGGCCCAGGTCCCAGCGGGCGCAGGCCCCTGCTGACAGCTCCTAGAGAGCTCCCAGAATCCAGCTTGCATCAGCAGGCACAGCACCAGGAGGCCCCGTGGACAGGACAGGCCCAGCGGGCGATTGCTGAGTGCAGCTTGCCGTGCAAGGACAGTATTCACATTGCAGTATGTCTGGCCAGGGACCAGCTGGCATCACTGCTGTCGCTCCCAGGGCAGGGGCAGGAAGGCGTGCAGGCGGGTGGGGACGCCTGATGCGCAGCTGTGGCCCCAGGAAACGTCACGCTGGCCACCAGGGGACCCCAAGAGGCCACCTAGGCACCAGGGGAGGGACCGTCCCCTGACGGCAGGGGGCCAGAATGGCTGTGGCACTCCCAGGCCGGGGATCAGCGCCTGGCGCCTGCCCCTGGCCGGGGGCTGGATGGTCAGACGCCCGTTCTTGCTAAGCAGGAGCAGCCATACGTCCAGTCATGTCTTCCCAGCCCATCTAAATTCCATCGAACATTGCAAGATCGGGCTGGTAAGATCCTAATAAACCGCCCAGCGGCAGGTAAACAGGCGCCAGATGTGGAAAGGAAACGTTTGATAGGCAGCAGGTTCCAGGGGAGCCGTGTTAGTCTAGGTGAGCAAGACAAACAAGGAGTCCTGGGGACAGGATAGGGCCCGGGGAGGTGGTGTAGGCCTGGAATTGGGCCCCAGGGGTGCAAGGTGTGGGCCAGGATTGGTGTCAGAGGGTGGTTCGAGGCCAGGAACGGTGGTGGGGTCTGGGATCAGGGCTCTGGGGGGTGGCGCAGGGCCAGGATCAGGGCTGGGGACAGTGTAAGGTGGAGGGGCCAGTGCAGGGATGGGATCAGGGAGGCACGGAGCTGGGAAGGGGCTGGGGTCGAGGGAAGGGGAGCACCATGAGGCCAGGACTGGGGCAGGGAGTAGCCCAGGGCTAGGATCCAGTGTACGGGGAAGGGTTTGGGAGCTGGTCCAGCATGGGGCGGGGGGGGGAGGGATTAGGAGCCCATGAGGTTGAGGAGAGAGGAAGCAGCAGGTCCCACCACCCAGCGACACTGTTCCTCTGCGCTCCCGGCCCACCCCTGCCATCCCCACCCTGTCCTTCCTGCCATCCCTGCCCTGCCCTGCCCCTGTTCCCCATCCTCTGCCTTGCCACCCCTCCCTCATCCATCCAAAATTGCTCACCGGCCCGAGTGAGTAAAGAACTGAAATGTGGCCTGACACCCCTGAGCTACAGCCCCTCCCACACTCTCTTCAGTTTCGGGCGGCAGACCTCCCTTCGCTCACAGACAGCCCCCAGCTTCAGCAAGTACTCACAGCAATTCCAGACCGTACAGAAACACAGAGGCAGGCACCTATCCCTGCAACAAACCCCGTTGCCAGCTCTGCCCGCACACCTACTCCAGTGACACCATCCGAGGACCTAACCACACCAGCTACTCCATCAAGGGCTCATTCACCTGCTCACCCCCCAATCATGTGCCAGCAATGCCCCTCTGCTGTACACATTGGCCAAACCGGACTGTCTGTGCGTAAAAGAATCAATGGACACAAATCAGACATCAGGAACGGTAACATTCAAAATCCAGGAGGGGAACATTTCAACCTCCCTGGATGTTCTGTAACAGACATGAGAGTTCCAGGACTTCAACAGGAACAACTTCAAATCAGCAAACAAGGAGTCCTGGGGCACTTTTAAAGACTAACAAATTGATTTCTCGCATGAGCTTCCCTGAGAGAAAATCCCACTTCGTCAGACGCCTGAAGATGGGCAACTGTGAGAATGGGAGGAAAATAAATCCAGGGAAGTGTATAACATAGGGTGAGGTCCTGTGACTTACCCTTCCCTGCATTTATTTCCTCCCATTCTGTAAGTTCCCCACCTTCAGGTCTCTGACGAAGGGGGGTTTCTCCCAGGGAAGCTCATGCGAGAAATAAATGTGTTAGTCTTTAAAAGTGCCCCAGGACTCCTTGTTTGCTGGCCCAGACCAGCACGGCTCCCCTCTGGAATCTGTTTGCTAGCTTTCTGTCTGGCAAGCAATCACTTATCAACAGCTGTGGCTGTAAACGACTCGGTATTGCTTGTCGGATGGGCCCCACGTCTCTGATGGTCTTGGAATGATTTCTGGCCAGCTGGCTCTTTGATTGGTTCTGTCTGTTGCATAACTAAGTGTGCAATATTTAAATCAGCGGAGGCGGTGGGGTAGAACTGGTTTGTAATGGGCGAGGATTGGCAGTCTGCAGTACTTTCGTTTAAAGCGACTGGTTAAGGTACAGCTGAGCAGAACCCAAGTTTTGGCTATAGAAACTGGGGTCCAAAAGGAAGTTCTTTGGAACCTATCTCCAGGACACAGCCCCAGGTCAGAGCTGCCGGACCTCAACTCCCTGCCAACCAGACCGCGCAGCTGGAGCCCCCAGATGATCTCATCCTGACGGGGAGTGGTGAGCACGGGATGCTGAGTGTGTCTCTTCTGTGTAGGTAATTGTCAACAAATAGAGATCAAGGACATTAGGGTGTACGGCTCCTTCCCTGGTAGAAGGCCCGGCAAGCCCGCAGAGAATTACACCTGGGACCCTGCAAGCTGGGACTGGACCCCACGGCCTGGGAATGGGTGACCCGGCCTGAACCCTCGAGTGTGGTTTGGATAAGGTGGGAGCACTACGGCTTGGGGCAGAGGGCTCAGTGTGGGCGTGTTCCCCTGCAAGTCAGGGGGACTCTGGTGCTGGGGTGGTGCAGTCTCAGCCGAGGGATAAAGCCCAGGGCTTGGCCCCTCATTAGCCCCACTTGTCTCCCGGCTCCTTCCTCTGCCAGCCAGCAATGTAAACGCTTCAAGTCCCATCCCACCAGCCCCACGACCCCAGCACCACACGCTGACCCCAGGCTGGGACCCTAGCAAGCTTCCTCCCGCCGCTAGCTCTGGGGCTGCCCCACATTTCCCCAGGCCAGGCTGCGCAAGGAACATGGGAGGAGATGGAGGGGCAGCAGGGTGGGCCGAAGGGGATCATGGCTGGCTCAGCCCATCTGCCACAGCCCAGCGGGGTAACAGGGTCACCTCTGCTCCAAGAAAGCCTAAGAAGGGGGGATGGAGTCGGGAAATGCCCAGGTTCTCCGGCTGAAGGAAATCTGGGGGGGGGATTGAAAAGGGAGGCACCGAGCGATGAGCCAGGGAACGCACTGCCCCAGCCAGAACACTCAGGAGACTCCACCAGAGCTGGACCCCCAGGGTTCATGCCAGCATCCGTCAGAGACAGGAGACCTCGCACCAGACGGACGGATCTTCCTCTGCTGCTGGGAGATCCTGGCCCCTGCAGCGTCTGGTGCTGCCATCTCCAGAGCCAGGCCGCTGGGCTGGACACTCCTTGGCTCTGAGCTGGATCCCACCCTGGCACTTCCCGCCATCACGAGCTCCAGCTCTGGCCTGCTGTGCCCAGTCCGAGGTGTAGAGCAACAGCCCACTCCAGTGAAGGAGCAGAGATGGCCACGGTGCTGCCACGGGACTGGAGCCTGCAGGACACGACCCCTTCGCCACCACAGAGGCAGGAAGGGCACCAGCGCCGCCATGCGCCAGGCAGGAGCGTGTAGTCCAGAGTGGACCCGTCCCCTTCTGCTGGGGCGCCAGAGACACGCCAGCATCGCAGCCACCCACCTCCCCTCCGTGCCAGCAGCGATGAAGCGGCCATAATTAGATTGCTCCAACCACGCCCGTCCAAGCCTCCATCACCTTCCGTCCCAGACCTCAGGAGCGTCAGCCAGCGGGAGGCAGCCCCGCCCCAGAGGCCAGGACAAACCCAATGGCCCAGGAACTGCAGTGACTTCCGGCACCTCAATTCCCAGGGGCTTTCCCAACATTGCGACCCCTCCCCAGCCACGCTCATGGCGCCCTCAGGGCTGGGATGGCCGGGACTGTGGGGCACCGGCAGAGCTGAGCCAAAGCCCTTCTTTGGGAACAGGCGTTACCTGGGGCTGAGCCCCATGCTGACGAGGCCGGGGATATTAAGAGCATCCATCCCCCCACAGCACTGGAAGGAAGCAGGGGCAGCTTGTGCCATTTGCCAGGCGGGGGCAGGGAATGTGCAGCCTGCTCCTGGCCGGACAGGGTCACCAGGACACTCGCACACAACGCAGGCCCCAGCGGCACCTGGCAGCTGCCTCCCAGGTCCCAGTCGACCGTGCAAGGACTCCAGAGTGATTCTGGGCCAACTCCTGTGCCAAGCGGACCAGGCTGACCCACCAGGGCCCAGGACACAGCCCGTGGGAACAGGGCCAGACTCCCAGAGGAGCTCACACCACCACACGGGGCACAGCGAGCCCAGCGCCCGGACACTCCACAGCCAAGCACTGGGCACTGCCCGTCAGTGGGTAGCGCCCAACTCAGCCAGCGGCAGCAGGAGGGGAAAGGCCTCGTCCCAAGTTCAGCCCTCAGAGGTGCCCTGACCCTTGGGCCTGGAGATACCCCACACCCATCAGGTCGCTGGCTTCTTTCCTCTGCCCCACAGGGCCATGCCGGGCCTGCTCCAGGTGTCCTCAGCACCCAGACAGCCCCCGCTGTCTCAGCAGGCCCCCATCTTTTCAGGTGCACTTTGTTTGCAGGGCTGGGCAGGCCACAGGGCAGCCCCACGGCTCCCAGCCTCTCTAGGGACACAGCACCCCTCCAGGCCAGCGGGACCCCCATTCCGAGGGAAGCCTGTCACTCACCAGCACTCCAGGGGACAGCCGGGCCAGGGCCCTGAGAGGAGACCGCTGCCCCTTAGCTCTGCAGAAAGCTGTGCCAGCCTGCAGGGAGATGGCACCCACTGGCAGGGGCCCCGCTCTCGCAGGGCACCACAGAAGGCCGGGAGCTCATCGGTCACCCAGCCGCCCCCTGCACCCTGGGGAAGCCGGCTGGCAGAGCACGGAGCAGTGCTGACGGGCCCAGGTGGCACCGGCCAGGCGAGGGCTGAGTGACCGGGGATGGATCCCAGCAGCTGGAAGCCCACTGGGGGAGAAAGCAAACCAGACCCGGGGCAGCCGCCAGCCGGGGCAGTCAGGGCGTTTCGTGGCGGGGGCCCAGGAACCTGCAGGGCCAGAGCCGGGCTCCCTGCCGCCCCTGTGTCCTCACAGCCCGGGGGCCCCGATCCCGCCCCCACGCTGCCCCCCCAGGGAGGGAACCCAGGAGTCCTGCCCCCCCCCC
>ML685770.1:27702847-27737568 GCA_007922175.1 Pelusios castaneus
CCCCCCCCCGCTGGGCCAATGGCCCGGCCCTTTCCAGGCCAGGAAGGAGACCACACCTGCTCCCAGCCGCAGCTGCCCAGGGGCTCCCCTGGCTGGATCCGAGGCCCCCTCCAGCCCTGGGCACCGGGCGGAGCGGCTGGACGTAAGCCAAGTGTGCAGCGCGGCGTGCTCCCTGGTCCGGTGTGACGCAGCTCACCAGCCAGAGCTGCCCTTGGGTTGCCCGGCTGTGAGTGTGCGCACAGCCCTGTGCACGAGTGTGCAGAGATGGGGCGTGTGCAGACCTGGCTGGGTGTGGCACATGAGCGTGCTCCTCTGGGCGCGTCCTGGCATCTTGCACATGTGCCCCAGCGGGCGTGTCATGTTTACTTGCAGCGCGCGTGTGGGTGTCTGTGTGCATGCGTGCAAGCAAGCCTCTATGGAGATGTACAAGTGTGCGTGTGTGTGTGCCAGGGAGCGTGCATGTAGATGTGAGCGTGCACCTGCATGCACGAGCACAGAGCTGTGCAAGTGTGAGCAGCCACGCTCCCGGCGCGCTGTGCCGTGTGCCCAGAGCCAGAGACACGCCCGGCCGGGCACACACACGTGACACCCCCAGCCAGCCGGTCACAGCTCCTTGAATCGACAGGATGGGGCCGGCGGCACTCAGAGAAGGCGGGGCCCAGCAGGGGCCGGGGAGGCCGTGGCCCCGGTGAGCTGGAGGTTCAGACAGCGCGCGAAGGGCGGGGGCGCGCGGGGGGGCTGAGTGAGGGGCCCACGGACGGAACCAGCTCTAGACACCCTGCAGGGGACTTGGCTGCTTCAGTGGGCGGAGCCAGCTGGCAGGCTGCCTGGTCCAGTGGTTACAGCTGGGCAAGGCTGGGGCCCCACCCCCAACAGCTGGATTGGCCCCGGCTGCACATCTGGCCCAGCTCTGGCGCTTCTGCTCCCAGCTGTCTGGGAACCTAGGGCAGGGTACACCCCAGCTGGCCAGCCTGGCCCCCAGCTCCCCCAACAACCTGGACGTTCCCACTGCGACCCCCTGCTGAATTCTTGCACTGCAAAGGGCTGGGGCTGGTGGGGCAGCCCAGGACCGAGCCAGGTGTCAGAACTGTGGTCAGGTGCCAGGAACCAGAGCCATCAGAATCAGGATTGAGGCAAAGGAGGTGGGGAATGGAGCCGGGCGCACATGGGGTCTAGGAGAAGGCGGGCAGGAGCTGGGAATGCAGGGGTCCCAGGAGCAGCCTGCCAGGGGGTCCCCTTGCTGCTCAGATGACTTAGTTCCTGTGCCTGGGGCCCAGCCAAGGAGAGTGGGGGTCCCCTGTGGGCTAGAGAAACAAAGGAGTCCTGGGCACTTTCAGAGGCTCCCCAATTTATGTGCCATGCGTCCATGGGAGAAAATGCCCCTTCGTCAGACACCCCCAGGAAAGCGTGAGTGATAAAGCAGTGTCGGTCTTCAAAGTGCCACCAGACTCCTGTGTTTTGCTGAGCGAGACTAACACGGCTCCCGCTGGCACTTGTGGGCGAGGTCTGCCCCATCTCCAAGGCTGTGCTGGGACCGGGCAGGTGGGGGCCATGGGCCCCCAAGGGGTTTGCCAGGCTGGCTGGGGAAAGCTGTCCGTCCGGCAGACATGGATGTTCTGCACTGGTGTCAGGTCTGGAGCTGTCCTAATCCTCCAACTGCCAGAGCCCCCCTCCCACACTGGCACCAGGGACCCCACGGGGACACGGGCTGGAGCTGGGCGCTCACCGTGGGGGAATCCAGTGGCGGGTGGGTGCCCCCCACTCACCCAGCTGCTCCACAAGGCTCTGCACCCCATTGGGGACAGTTCATCCTTGCCCTCATCTCATTGCAGGCCGTGCCCGCGCCCCCTGGCCCTGCTGGAAGGTGTCCCATTGGACAGAACTGGACGGCTGGTTGCCAACCAGGGGAAGCCCAGTGTGCCCCCCCCCCCCGGCCTGGTTGGACACACGCCTGTGGCCAAAGCCAGGATCTGCGGCAGAGCCGAGTCCCGCAGCCTCAGCAGTAGAAGCGGCTTCGGTTGAGGCACTTGGGCAGACCCAGCCTGGGGCTGTGTGGAGCTCCGTCGGGTCTCTTCGTGGCCAGGGGCTGGCCGGAGAGCCAGCTGGGGCAGGACCTGCTGTGGGGTGGACAGAGGATGTGGGCACAGCCAGGTGCTGGGAACTGGCAGTGGTTGGGCTCGGGAGCCAGGCAAGGGGCAGAGCCCGCAGGAGCAGCGAGCCCAGGGCTCACCTCACTGCTCGGATGGCTCCTGGGGCATGTCCCAGCCATGCAGTGGGGCTGGGCCCCCCCTATGCTCAGGAGGGGGCAGGGCTGCCCCAAGCCTCACACACCTCTTCCCTTTCCCCCAACATGTCTCGGGGGGGGGGGAGGCTCTGCCTGCCCCAGGAGGCCAGAGCAGGGGGCAGCAGCTAGCCAGAGAGAACAAACAAGTGGTCCTGTGGCCTTTTTACAGACTAACATTTATTTAATGCACAATCCCTCTTTGCCAGGTGCAGGAGGTGGAAAATACAGTGTGGAGGCTGTAGCGATATAGCGCCAGAGACAGACAGACCCAGGGGGACAGACTGCTGGCCTCTCTCTGCAAAGAAAACAAGCTCTTTGCATTCAAACTGTAGGGAGATTTAACTTGTTCATGTGGCAGAGACAGGTCAGCAGTCTGTCCCGCTGGGTGTCTGCAGTAACCTCGTGACTCCCGACCACGCTGTATTTTCCACATCATGCATCTGGTGAAGTGGGATTGTGCCCACGAAAGCTCATGCAATAAATACATTTGGACACTGTTGAGCTACCAGACTGACGTTGGCTCCCTCTGGAACCCGTCAGTCACAGGCGGGTTTCCCCGCAGACCCCCAGGAGAGGCTGAGCCAACAGCCCTGCCAGGGGCCCTTGTCTGCAGCTGGGGAGGGGCAGGGGGGCAGGAAGGGGGCGAGTAGCATGCGCCTCCGGCCCCAGGGGCCGCGCTGGTTAGGGGCTGAGTTAATTATCCCCGTCCCTGCCTGCTCTGCCTGTGCTCACGCCCAGCACACAGCACCGGATAGCCCAAGTGCCCCCCCACCCCCGAACCTGGGCTCCTGGTGCCTGTTCTCTACAGGCCAGGACTGGGGCAGGGGGGCCAGGACGGGGAAGGTCTCCATGCACCGAGGAAATGCCCCTTCCCTCCCCACCCTGCTGTCTCCTCTGGGCCTCATGGCTGGCTACACTGGCCCCAACCCAGCCCGGGAACTCTCCCTCCACCACCCCCACATGTGCTCGGTGTTCATCCCAATACACGAGGGAGCACGGAGCAGCAGGGGGAGTGTCCTGTGGGGGAAAGGATGGGGGAGAAGGGTTGTGTGGGTGCTGGAGAGGTGCTGTGGGGGGAGGGTAAAGACTAGACAGGTCTGTGTGCAGGATGGGGTGGAGTGGGGAGATAAGGATTGGGGAGAAGGGTGCCAGCCTCCTCAGGGGTCTGCATCTGCACCCATGGCTCCTTGCAGCCTCTGGCTTTCCCCAGGGGATCCCCTCTACAGCTGCAGGGCCGGGTGCTGAGCCCTGACACAGGTATGGCCCATGAGGGAGGGCAGGCTGGCCTGCCCTGCCCGCCCCAGGTGGGGAGAGGTTCCCAAAGCTACTGTCAAACAGCATGTGGGGGGCTCTGCCAGTGCTAGATCTCAGGGGGACCCCTGGAGTACAGAACTGGGGGTGCAAACACTCCAGAGTCCCAGGGTCCATTCTTGAATGGCTAAAAGTGCACAGGGGACCTCCAGAAATACTCCCTTGCTAATTCCCCCCTCTGGGGGGGCAACAGCCCCTCATGACCCTTCTGCTCCATGGGTGCCCATATAGGGCACCCTTCTGGTGTCCGGCAGGGACCAAGTGGGATTCACCCGGGAAGGGTGCCTAGCCCCCCAAGCAGGTCTTTGACGCCAGGGAGGAGGCAGGAGTCACCCATGAGGGTTGGGCGCCCACCCAAGATGACACGAGCAGAATGAGGCTCTGGTGCGCACCCAGCCCCCCTGTGCTACACAGGCAGGATGAAATCCACCTAGGTCACCCCTTGGGGAGGGGATGGATGGGGGGCACACAGACCCCTCCAAGGAGGCAGTGATGAGCCCCACCCAACCTCAGCAAACCCCAAATGGCCACTGGCCAGAGAACAGGAGGCTCCAGCCAACCCCAGGGACCCTAACCCAGCCCCACTCAGAGGCCCAGGGAGCTCTACCCCCAACACGGGACTGGGGGGTCAGTACCAGGAACCAGCTGTGCTGTCTGCTAGCCCAGCCACCCTCCTGTCCCACCTCCAGGATTGCCCTTGCCCCACACTGCCCTGTGTGGGAGAGGCTAGGCTGGAAGCAGGAAGCTCCCAAGAGTTTCTCTGCCCACCCCAGGCATCCCCTGGCTGTGATGGGCCCCACCAGCCCCACACGGAGAAAGCCCTCCAGCACCCAGCCTCCTATGTGCAAGCCACAGGGTCCTCAGGCCAGGGTCTTGCTACAGGGCACCTGAAGCGGGCAGCCCAGTGCCCCCCACGGCAAGCCCCGAGGCAAACGCCACTGATTGCCAGAAGTGCAGGGCCCAGGGCAGCCCCCCAGTGCCATGGAGCAGACCCGGCCTGGGTCCCTGGCAGTGCAGCAGAATGTGACGACCCAAGAGTGAAGACAAACACCAACTTTATACAAAGTGAGAGCAGCCGTGCGCCAGGGCGGGAGGCAGCAACATGGCCGGCCACCAAGGATGGTCTCATGGAACAGCAGCAGTTGTTGCCCAAGGCCAAACAGGGAACAAAATTCCACAAGAAAACCCAACACTAATGCACATGTGAAGGGCTGGGGGGAGCGGAGGCAGGCCAGGGGGCAGGACGCTGCCCTGCAGCGGAGCAGGCAGCACTTGGCTCCCATTCTCAGAGGTGTGTGCTGGCCCCCTGCTCCCAGGAGCACAGCCTGCATGGAAAGGGCACAGATACCCTGGCCCCTGCAGAGCCATCCTGCCTTGCCCCCTGCCCCCCACCTCTGAAAACGGAGAGGAGCAGCCGGCTCTTGCCTGCTGGGGCTATAAGTGGATGGAGGGGGGCTGGGAGGGGCCAACGCAGGCTGCACCCCAGGCCCTGGGTGAACACCAGTACATGCAGAGCCCTGGCGGGCAGCCCAAGAGACCGGTACCCAGCAGGGCAGCGTGTAGGGGGCAGAGTGGAAAGTGCTTGAGAAGGGGACAGGGCAGGTATCCCAGCAAGGGGCCAGCCCAGGAAAGCCACAGGACAGCCCCCTCCATATCCACCCCACCCGCAGCCAGCCGTGCCTCAGTCGACTTCCTCCATGTTGCTGTAAGAAGGGGCAGGGTGCTCGGTGGGGCTGGCCAAGCGAGCCGGGAGTCCGTCTGGGGCCAGCGAGGGGCCTCCATCAGGGGTGACGCTGGAGCCAAATGATGCGGGGTTCACGACCTGCAAGCAGAAGGAGGAGATCAGAGAGGGCAGCCCAGCACCCCACACGCACCCTGGGCCGCAGGCCTTTCATGCACCTGCAGTGAATAGGGGAGCCCGGCTTGCCTGGGGGCAGCAGCGACCTGGGCAAGCTCTTCCCCCTGCCCCCTCCTGCCCAGCGTCGTGCACTAAGGGCCCCTGGCGGTGCTGGGTCGGCAGGAAGGGCTGGGCAGGCCCTGATGGGCTTCACGCAGACACCCCCCGTGGCAGGAGTGAGCAGGCTGGGAGCAGCTGCCCACAGTGCCAGCTGGTAGCACGGCCCTGGCCAAATCGGTGCCACAGCAGCACCGTCCAGGGTGGCCCAGGGCAGGCCAGGGCCGTGAGCCTAGAGTGCCACCAGCAGCAGCGCAGGGGCCTGGGAACAGGGCAGGGCACTCTCCACCCCGCTCCTCTGGGGCCTGATGCCATGGGGCAGAGGCCAGTTCCGTGGGCAGACAAACCCCCTCGGGCCGGCACAGCTCGGGGGAGTCCTGGCCGGCTTCCTCCACCGAGTGACTGCAGACAGGGTAGGGTGCCAAGGCCAGGGCACAGTGCCAGCTGGAGCCTCCTGGTGCCACTCCCAGGTTACAGGCCAGAGCGCCCTGCTCCTGAATTCAGGCCTGGCCCGTGCGCTAGGGAGGCAGCGTTCAGTGACCGTCTCTTCTCTCCCTGCTTGAAGAGGGAGCTCAGAGCTGCCCCACCGAGCGAGCTCCGGGAGCCCGGCCCTTTGGCAGCAAGCACCTGGCTGTGGAGGAGCATTGAGGGGGCACAGCAGGTGCCTGGACCAGACTCCCAGCCCTGCCCACGAGTGACACGCTGAGAGCCACGGCTCTCCAGGAACAGACCAGGGCTGTGCCCCACCGAGGGATAGAGGAAACCCAGCTTGCGAGGCGGACCCCTGGGAATCAGGCCCCCCGGAGTCCACAGTGCAGCATCTAGAACGCAGCTGTGCCAGGGTAACCCGTGACCATTCCCTAGCTGCAGAGCAGTGTCCAGCCTGAGAGAACTGACCCTAACCTGCCGCATTTCGACAGTGAAACCAGCATAAAGTCCAGCCCAGTGATTTGGACACACTGGTGCTTTGAAAGCTGAGAACAATTATGAGCAGATCAGCTGAGAGGAAGAATTCGAATTAGAAAAACACAAATGACAACTGGGAATTGTTTATAAACATGATACTTGACACCCAAAAAGCCAGCATCAAGAAGAAGGCTGTACTGGCTGAAAACCTGACCTGGTTCAGAGAGGAAGTGAAGACATACCCTCCCCCAAACTCCCTATTCAACACAAATGGAAGAAAGGGGAAGCTGATAGTAATGAATATAAATCAGAAGCTAGAAACTGTAGAAAACCGATAAGGGAAGCAAAGGGACATAAAGAACAATCTGTTGCTAGAAGTCTTAAGGACAATCAGAAGTTTATTAAGAACAAAAGGAATCCTGAAAATGGCATTGGTCTGTTACTAGATGGAAAGGGTAGAATCATCAATAAATATGCAGGAAAGGGAGAGGTGTTCTAGAAATATTTCTGTTCTTTATGGAGTGGACGACGACAATAGATGACGCACTCTCACTGTATGGCGTTAACACTCCTTCCACTCTACTAGTATCTGTGGTTGGTTTGGTTTGAAGGTAAAGCAGGAGAAAGGCTTAGTCACTGACCACATCATTTCAGAGCATGAACCATGTCCATGGCGGTCACCATCTTCTATTTCGTCAGTGTAAGTAATGGCGTCACCTTGGATCCCATTTCCTAAGACGACTTTCCGCATCTCATGGACCTGTTCGTAGATCAGCCCAGAAATGCCTGGCTCGTTGTGAGGACGTACAGTGTAACAACCAGCCGGTTTCATACTGTCACAAAGCCCTACGAGATGGTGCTTAGCACCCCCTTTGTGAGCCCTGACATGCTGCTACCGTTCAGAAAGTAGTACATCTGGAGATGTTAAAACAGTCAAACTAGCAGATCTAGAGAACTTGCAACCAAGAGTTTTAAAAGAGCTGGCTGAGGAGCTTGCTGTTTCATTAATGTTGATGTTCAGTAAATCTTGGAATAGGGGGAAGTTCCAGAAGACTGGAAAAACGTGACACCCATCCCGAGAAAGACAATGGGGTGTCTGAAACAGAACTTGATTAATAATGAATTAAAGGAGGGTAATATTATTAATGCAAATCATCATGGGATTATAGCAAACAGAACCTCTCTAGCTAACTTGATTTTTCTGAGATTACAAGTTCGATGGATAAAGGCAATAGTGTTGATGGGAGGCAACATTTTGAGTCACACACTAGAGTGATATAAAAGTAACAAGGCACCCATTAAATGCATTAAAAGCTGTCTGATCGGTCTCAGCATGTAAGTGCATGCAGGGAATCACTGGGGTCCTGCATGGATGGGTTCTTGGCCCTACGCTAGTTCACATACTTATCTGGGATCTGGAAGGAAACTAAATCGTCACTGAAAGGTTTGCAGACGACCAAAATTGAGGGAAAGGTAACTAAGGAAGAGGACAGATCACTAGTACAGCAAGCGGGCAGGCTGGGGCTCCAAGAAATGAGATCCATTTTGCTCCAGCTAAACAGACATCTCCAGCTGAGAACAACGCCTCACGCCAGGACTCTGGTAATCCACTGAACATGAGCTCCCAGTGCAATGCTGTGACCAACGGAGCCAGGGGAATGTCGAGTAGGAGCACAGGTTATTTTATGTCTACATTTGGGACTGGCGTGACCACGGCTGGAACCGTGCGTGCAGGTCTGGGCCCACTGGGGATAAATGAGGGAGGGGCAGGGAAGAGCCAGGAGAATGGTGAACGGATCAGAAAACCAGCTCAGAGGCGATTTGGCAAGGATAAAAAAGGCGAAGGGGTGACTAACCCCAGATCTTCCTCACTCAGCAGAGCCAGGCCTACCATGAGCCAATGGCTGGCAGCGGAGGCTGGACACGTTCAGACTGGGAACAAGGTGTAAGCTTTTAACATGAGTGGAGTTAACCATTTCCCCAGGGCTGGGGGGATTCTCCATCCCTGGCCATTTCAGCTGCTTTCCTAGACCTGATCCGGGCGGTCAGACTGGATGGGCCAGCGTCCCTTCTGCAAGCTGCCTGGTACCAGGCAAGGTCACAGGGCCGGGGCAGCTTGCGCTTGCCTGGGCTGGGCGAGGGGCGGCTCTAGCGAAGCTAATGGAATCAGAAGAGGTGGCTCCTGCCTGCACACGTGTTTCTCCAGCCTGCCGTGGCATTTCCACCGGAGCTCCAGCCAGTCCGAAGGACTGACCAGAGCAAGAGCCAGGATCCCCTCCCCATGGCCTAGCTCAGAAGACCTACAAGCGAGGGGCCGGATCTGCTCTGGCCTGACCCCTGCGGTAGGTGTGTGAGGTCAAGGCCTTCACTGGCGTGAGGCAGCCCACCAGAACAGGCCAGTCTCAGGCAGCACGCTAGACCCTGCTGAGGTCCTGGGGGTGGGGCTCCAGCCACCCTCCACTGACAGGAGCTTGCTTCTGGTCTGGGTGCAGGGACTGCGGGCCACTGGGCCACACCACAGCACGGGCACACTCCCCAGTCCATCCCTTGGCTTGCTGGCCTTGGCTGCCTGCAGAGCCGTGCAGGTTGTCCCCCGCTGTGTGATCATCTAGTCCGGCTCCACTCAAGGGCCAGCACCGATTTCCCCAGCCACTGGGCTCCCCTGCACTAGCTCGTAGGGCCCTCAGACTCCGGGGAGGGGAGTGGATCAGCAACAGCCACGGGCTAAGAGGAAGACCCTAAAGGTCCTCCTGACTCTGAGCAGCCCCGTGGCTGGCCCTGGAGCTGGTACTGAGCAGCCCCGTGGCTGGCCCTGGAGCCAGTACTGAGCAGCCCTGTGCCCCGTGGCCGGTACTGAGCAGCCCTGTGCCCTGGAGCCGGCCCTCAGCAGCCCTGTGCCCCGTGGCTGGCCCTGGAGCCGGTACTGAGCAGCTCCAGCACCAAAGTAATGCTGGCTACAGGACTAGCCCCAGCCCTGTCTCCTCCTAGAGAGGACAGAGGAACTGTGGCTCAGGCTGACGGAACGGGGCCAGTCTCCCCGTGAGGGGCACACCTCAGCTGGCACAGACTTCAGAGGAGGTGCCTCCCTCACAGTCTCCAGGCCAGGGGCAGCCCTCAGGCTGTGTTCCCCTTCCCCAGCCCATCTCAGCGACAAGAAGCAGGACAAGCCAAAGGCACAGCCTGGCGCAGGATCCGCGGTGCAGAGTGCAGGTCCGACAGCAAAGCCAGATTCCTTCCAGCCAGCCAGGAGAGCCGAGGCCAGAGGGTTCTGCCATCTCCTGCTGTAGGGACACCAGCTCCTCCCCTCTGCTGGACTCGGTAGCACCAGGCAGCAGCACAGCGCACAAATCTGGGTGAAGCGGCAGACGCTCGAGCTGTGCTGAGTTCCTCCCTCTGCAGGCTAACAGGGCTTCTGCCTGGAGACCAATGCCCAAGCCCCACGTCTCCCCTCCCCAGCTGCCCTGGTCACGGCTCAATTGCAGCAGATTCCTGCAATGCAGAGCAGGTAGCTGAGCGGGGGAGCGTTCAGCTGCCAGCGCCAGAGAAGCAGGGCCCACAGGCTGCTGCAGAGCTGGGAGCGCAGGTCCCTCAGCGGGAGGAGCAGCCCAAGGTCCCTGTGCACTGGATGCACACGTGGGGCGGGAGGTGGGGCGACTAACGCCGGGGAGCAGAGATAGGGATGCCTGTGCCAGGTCCCTCAGACCCAGGCAACTCAGCTCTCTGTATGGGTCTCCCCCAGCAGACGCGAGGAGCGCGGAGGAAGGAGGCGGGCACACCTCTGGAACAAGCTGGCTTTATTAACATGTCCCATACAGTGCACAAGTGAGAGCTGCCAGCTCCCTCCCTCCTCGGACACATCCAGGACCCTCAGTAGCTGTCAAACCGCGCAAACCCCTGGACTCACCAGGGAGGCAGTGAGCCCAGCAGGCAAGAGCCCACGCCAGGGTCCGTGCCCGGCCAGCACCACGCCAGGTGCCACGGACACGCCAGGCCCAAGGTGCCAGCAGGAGGAAACGCAGGCTGGGAACATGAGGCAGTAACTCTGTAGCAGAGAAGGCCCTGCTCCATCTTCCCCGGCCTCCCACGGAGCAGAGCAGCAGGCCCTGGCTGCATGACGCTCGTCTGTCAGTCTGGCTGGCACAGCTGGAAGGCTACCCCTGCAGTCGGCACCTTCCTGCTCCCCAGCCAACGGGGCAGAGCCAGCTCAAGCCTGGCCAAGGACTCTGCTGGGAGCGATCCAGCGAGGAAGGGGTGCATCCGGGCAGGGCAGCCAGCAGGCCCAGTGGCGTCTGTCCCCCGCAGCGAGCAGGCCTGTGTCACAGCCGTGGGGCTCCTGGGCAGTGACGCACTTGGCACCTACCTGGCGAGGTGTCCCGGTCCCCTGGGCGCAGAGCAGCCCTCGCCAGGTAGAGGGAAGTGTTCGACCCCTCCCAGCTCACCTCCAGCGGGTCTGGGAGAGGAGCGGGTAGAAGAGGTTTAGGAAGAGCGCCACGACGGCCGCCATCGTGCCCAGCACAAAGTACCGAAGGCAGCCTTCATCAGGGTGCTGCTGGGCGGCCTGGCTCGCCTTCTGGCCATGGGGCCTCCAGGGAGTCCTGGCACGCCTCCCGCGAGGCTCAGCCTCCTCTTCCTCTTCCTCTTCCGCCTCCAGTTCCTGCCAGATCAGAGCAGCCTGCGATGTGGAAACCTGCGTCAGCACTTGGGGGGAAGGCACCAGGCAGCCCGCCTCGTTGGCCCCCTACAGGCACCAGCCCCCACCCCACTTGCATCTGCCCCCCGGCTCTTCACGGCTCAAATCCAGAAAGCAGCAGGCCCCGTGCCACGTCCCCTGCCGGCTCCAGCAGCAAGCCAGCGGATGGGCTCGACCTGGGGTGCTCGGCAGGGTCTCCGTGGTGAGCAGAGGAGCTGGGCTGGCGGCCAGTTGAGGCTGGCATCTCCCAGCGCCAGCAGCGACTGAGATTAGCCCAGGGTGCACGGAGCAGGCGCCAGCAATCGCAGCCAGTGTTTGCTGAAGGCAGGTGGCTCACTTGCAGCCCAGCTTTGGCAGGAGTGAAGGCGAGGATCAGTCTGACGACGGCCAATTATGGCCCAGCTTCGGCAGGTGCACAGAGCTGTTCCTGGGGAAGGCCAGTCACAGTCCAGTTTTTCTGTCCTCGTAGGCAGACAGTCCCAGCACGTTTCTGCAGGCGGGCACGGAGTGACCCTACGGCAGGGCGTCCGAGCAGGCACGTGCCCCCCACTGCAGGGAGCCAGAAGGGGTGAGAGGAGGTGCTCAGCCAGCACGAGGGCACTATGTGCTGCTCTCTTCCCCTTCCCTCCGGACGGCGAGTGCTTCTACGACCACCGCAGAGATGGGGGAGTTCCCCATCTGGGATCTGGGCCTGCTCAGCACAGGGCATGGCCCCCACTCCACACGGAGGGGCACCAGGCAATGCCAGGAGATGTGCAGGGTGTGCTGGGCAGCAGCACCAAAAGCCAGTGGCAGAGGAGGGCGTACGTGGCCCAGAGGGAAGAGGCACCGGCGAGTCAGGGTCTCTGGGCAGAGTTGATGTGGCCGCCTGGTGCATTGCTTCATGGCCCCGGCTGCCCACCACACAGCCAGCCCTGCAGCCGACTGTTCTCAGCATTCCCAGCTGGCACCCCCACCGCTGGTGCTGGCAGCCTCGGCCTGGCTCAGCCACACTCTCCGGCGCTGGCAGCAGGTGGCCCTGCCCCACTGGGTCCAGATCTTCCACGCTGCCCAGGGCTCACAGGGCTCCCTAACTCCCACTGTGCTTTCTGGGCTTCTCACAGCGCAGCCCCCGTGATCCCCAGCAGCAGCCTCCTCGCCTGCCCTGCCCCTCAGCTCTGCCCCGCTCCAGGCTTGGGACCTCTCTCGACACAGTCTCGCTTTTCCTTGAACACTAGTGTCTGCCAACCCGGCCAGCGCTGTGTCCCCGCCTACAGCAGCACTCTCAGAGCCCAGCTCCCAGGCACTCCTCCCAGCAACTCCCCCATGGGCAGGGGGCTCAGCCTGGGCCAGGTACCCCCTCCCAGGGGCCCGTGCCTGTCAGCTCCCTGCAGCTCTCACCTGGCTGGCGGCCACCTCGGCGGTGGAGGCCATGTCAGGCCGGTGCTCCGGGGGCTGCCCCTGCGGGGGTCTCTCCACGGGAGAGTTCCGCCGGCGATAGAAGAGGACGTAGGCGTATCTCGTCACCACCTGGCTCTCGTCCACGGTGGTCACTGTGCTGTCGTCAAAGAGCCGCCAGCCTGAGGGAAGAGGAGAGCAGGGTCACCCAACGCCCACGTGGCCCCTGGCCTGCAGGGAGGCAGCACAGCGCCGGCCCAGCTCCTCACCCACGTCGCTGCGCTGGCTGTTCTTGTCGCTCGGCAGCCGGGCGTAGGCTGTGTAGTGCCCACCGATCATCCCGCCGTAGTGGTTGATGACTGCATACAGGTCGTACGTGGGCGGCTGCTGCTCCTCCTTGTGGCCTATGCAGAACTTGCTCAGGTCCAGGCTTCTGGGGAGACAAAGCAGTTGTGAGAGCCGGGGAGGGGACTCCGGGGACCCCCGTCTTGGGGCAGGAGGGACCCTGGCAGGCTGGGCGTGGGTCGGCTCACCGGACAGGGAAGTCCACCATGTCGTTGATCTTGTCCCGCCAGATGAAGCTGCGGAAGGAGAAGCGTTTCAGCTGGATGATGAGGACGTTGGGCAGGCGCCAGAGCATCAGCTGCTTGGAGGCCTCGCGATGTTGTTTGCACTGCGGGCAGTACCTGGGGAGAGACGAGCCAGTCACCACTTGCCCCACAGCCCTGCCCACCCACAGCCACAAGCCAGGCACCAGGCGGTGCCAGGGTTTCTCAGGGATTGGCCGGGCTGCCAGAAGAGGGCATGGGCAGCAGTGCGCTGAATCCTGGCCTTCCCCACACCCAGCAGCTTCCCTGGCCTGCTCCAGGCGCCCCCCCAGGGACACTGGGAGAGCCGGCCCCTCCTCACCATGCTTCCTCAGGGGCCAGCACTTCAGGCTTGGTGAAGAGGTTGAGGCACTGCCCCAGCGTGAAGTGGCCGGCCCTGGCCGCCTCGCTGGCTGAGCCTGGGTCCTCCACGCACTCCAGCTCCTTGGACTCCACCAGCACAAACTCCTTCAGCCGCTCATTGTTCTTCCACACCAGGGCCAGCGAGCAGTCGTCCGTCAGCTCCAGCCGGGCCTCACCTGCAAGGGCTAGGGGCTCAGACATTGGCCCCACCCCGCCCTGTGTCCCCCCTGCAGGCCCAGGGGCTGACATTGGCCCCACCCCGCACCCCTCCCTGCTGGCCCAAGGGTTCAGACATTGGCCTCACCCCGCCAGCCCCACCCCGCACCCCTCCCTGCAGTCCAGGGGCTCAGACATTGGCCTCACCCCGCCCCTCCCTGCCAGCCCTGCCCTGTGGCCCCCCCGCCGTCCCAGGGGCTCAGACATTGGCCTCACCCCACCCCCCTCCCTGCCTGCCCAGGGGCTCCGGCTGCACCCTTCCCGCCCCGGGTGGCACCATGCCCTCACTGCCAGCTGGGGAAGACAGGTCTCCAGCAGCAGTGTGGCCCTGGGGTGCCCCATCCAGCTGGGAGGGACCATTCCTGGCACTTCTGCTCCCCCCCAGCCAGTGGGGGGAGGGGCCTGGCTCCCCCCCCACCTTCAGGCCAGCAGCAATTCCATGGCAACAGCTGCACCCAGGCCCAACTCCCTCTCTGCAGCTGGCCCAGGGGATGGAGGGGCAGCTCCCTCAACCCCGCGTAGACCAGCCACGCTGGGAACCCGGCTGCCAAGAGGCGTGTATGGAAATTCCCTCAGACCTGCTGGGGCGGGACTCAGACTCTAAGGTCAGAAGGGACCAGTACGATCATCTAGTCTGACCTCCCGCACAGCGCAGGCCTCAGAACCTCCCCCATCCACTCCCGCAATAGGCCACCAACCTAGGACTGAGTTATTTACCTCCTGAAATCCTGATTTAGGGACTTTCAGATACAGAGAATTCACCGGTAGGTGAACCATGCCCTGTGCTACAGAGGAAGGCGAAAAACCCCCAGAGCCCAGGCCAATCTCCTTTTGGACCCAAATATGGCGATCAGTTAAACCCTGAGCATGTGGGCAAGTCTCACCAGCCAGTTACCCAGGAAGAATTCTCTGGAATAACTCAGATCACCCTCCTCCCCCCATGTACCCTCCCTTCTTAGGCCACTGCACCCGTAGTCAGTTACCGAACTAGGCCGTCCCATCACACCAGCCCCCCACACCTTGATCATGCTCAGTTCTGAAAGCAGTTATGGTTTTTGCCCCCACAGCTCCCTTGGAAGGTTATTCCAGAACTTTACTCCTCTGATGGTTAGAAACCTGCATCTAACTTCAAGAATAAATTTCCTGATGGACAGTTTATAACCATTTGTTCTGGTGTCCACATTGGTGCTGTACTCAAATAATTCCTCTCCCTCCCTGATGTTAATCCCTCTGATGTATTTATAGAGAGCAATCATATCCCCCCTCAGCCTTCTTTTGGTTAGGAACAAGCCAAGCTCTACGTCACCTCTCATAAGGCAGGTTTTCCATCCCGTGAATCATCCTTGTTGCCCTTCTCTGGACCTGTTCCAGTTTGACTTCATCTTTTTTAAACATGGGGGACCAGAACTGCACACAGTATTCCAGATGGGGTCTCCAGTGCCTTGTACAGCGGTACTAACACCTCCCTGTCTCTACTGGAAATACCCCTTCTGATTCACCCCAGGACCACATTAGCATTTTTCATGGCCGCATCGCATTGGCGACTCAGTCATCCTGTGATCAACCAGTACTCCCAGATCCTTCTCCTCCTCTGTCACGTCCAACTGATGCATCCCCAATTTATAGGAAAAATTCTTATTTGTCCCTAAGTGTATGATCTTGCACTTCCCGTTATTAAATTTAATCCTATTCCTAATACTCCAGTTCAAAGGTCATCCAGATCTTTCTGTATGGTATCCCGATCCTTCTCCGTATCGGCAATACCTCCCAACTTGGTGTCATCTGCAAACTTTATTAGCACATTCCCACTTTTTGTGCCAAGGTCAGTAACAAAAAGGTTAAATAAGATCGGTCCCAAGACAGATCCCTGAGGGACTCCACTGGTAACCTCCCTCCAGCTTGACAGTTCACCCTTCAGTATGACCCGCTGTAGTCTCCCTTTTAACCAGTTCCTTATCCACATTACTATATTCATATTAATCCCCATCTTCTGTAACTTAACTAATAACTCCCTGTGTGGAACTGTACCAAACGCCTTGCTGAAATCTAAGTAAATTAGGTCCACGGCATTCTCTTTATCTAAAAAATCTGTTATTTTCTCAAAAAAGATCAGGTTGGTCTGGCAAGATCTCCCTTTTGTAAAGCCAGGGTGTATTTTATCGCAGGTTTATCGTTAACCTCAATATCCTTAAGTACTTTCTCTTTCAAATCTTTTTCCAAGACCTTGCCTACTACCAAGGTCAAACTAACAGGGTGGTAGTTACCTGGATCATTTTTATTCCCTTTCTTGAAAATAGGAACTATATTAGCAATTCTCCAGTCATTCAGTACAACCCCTGAGTTTACATACTCATTAAAAATCCTTGCTAACGGGCTGGCAATTTCATGTGCCAGTTCCTTTAATATGCTTGGATGGAGATTATCTCGCCACCCCTCCATCCCCCCAATTTAGTCCCATCAAGCAGTTTGAGTTTGGTTTCTACCTCAGATATGGCAATTTTCACTTCCATGTTCTCATTCCGTTAGCTATCCTACCTCTATCCCCCAGCTCATCTTCACTTTCATTAAAAACAGAGGCAAAGTACTTATTTAGATATTCAGCCATGCCTGGATTATCCTTGACCTCCTCCCTATCCTCAGTGTTTAGCAGTCCCACTTCTTCCTTCTTTGTTTTCCTCCTATTTATACGGCTAAAGAACCTTTTACTATTGGTTTTAATTCCCTTCACAAGGTCCAGCTCTGCCTGACTTTTCACCTTTCTCACTTTATATGTTCTGACCTCCAAAAGGTAGCTTTCCTTGCTGATCCCTCCCATCTTCCACTCCTTGTAGGCTTTGTGCTTCCTCCTAATCACCTGTCCGAGATGCTTACTTACCAACTTGGTCTACAACTCTTGCCTGTGAATTTTTTCCCCTTCCTCGGAATGCAGGCTTCAGACAGTTCCTGCAACTTTGACTTGAAGCTATTCCAAGCCTCTTCCACCTTTGCATTCATGAGTTCCTCAGTCCAGTTCACTTCCCTAACTAATTGCCTTAATTTTCTAAAGTTAGCTTTTTTAAAGTCAAAGACCCTAGTCAGAAATTTATTTTTGTTTATCCTTCCGTTTAGTTTGAATTGAATTAGTTTGTGGTCACTCAACCTAGGTTGTCCCCTACAACCAGTTACTCTATGAGGTCCTCACTACTCACTAATACCAAATCTAAGATGGCCCGCCTGATGCAGGGAGTGCATGCCAGCCCGGAGAAGAACCCAAGAGTCTGGGCTGCCAGCGCTGTGCACGGGTGGTGGAACTGTGCTTCGAGGAGAGCTCTGGGGTGCTTGAGGAGCCAAGGCAGGGTCGAGGGGTCCTGCGGAGGGATTCTCTGTCTGAGCAGCCAATGCCAGCTAACGGCCGCCACCGGCCTGTGACGCCCAAGGACCAGGCTCACCTTTTTCCTCCAGCTTCTGCTCACGGCTGGCGCCGTCGATCTTGTTGATGTAGAACTGGGTGGCGTGGGCGTTCAGCACGTCGGGCGCATGCTGGTAGCCGGGGATGGCCGCTGGGGACAGGAAATGGCAGCTGTTCAGGGAGTGCTCGGAGGCTTCTGGGCAGGCACAAGGGGCACTTGCCGGGTTCTGTCTGGAGCAGGGTAGTTCTGACCCCAACACAGCCTAGACCCAAAGGGGCCCTCCCCATGGCAGGTCTCTGCCCCTCCACCGAGTGTCCAGGGCTCTCCTGGCTGCCTGCTCTGCCCCACCACCGCCACTCCCAGCGGATGGTACCGCTGGGTGTGGGGGCTGCCCCAAAGTGGCCAGGGCTCGTGGCAGGTTCAGTCTGGCTCACTTGGGCCTGGGGCAGAGAGTTGGCTTTGGAGCTGTTCCCGTGGCTCCCAGCTGGCTGCAGGACACAGAGTGACAGGTGGCCTATGTGGCACAGGAGAGCAGGGTGCCCCAGGCTGCCCGCCCAGGGCATGAGCGGCCTAGAGGGCTTGCGGGAGTGCACTGTCCTGTGCCAGGAACCCAGTGGGGCTGGTGCCAAGTGGCCCCAGAGCTCTTACCTTCGGGCTTGTGGGCGCGTTCGTAGGTAGGCTCCTTCTCAAAGCAGCCTTCACCCTGCGCCTCCAGGGAGTGCTCCGAGAAGCCGGAATCCAAGCTCAGCAGGGAGCTCCTGGCCACAGGCACCTTGCTTCTCACTGTGCTGGCATCCCCCAGCTCGGGGGGCAGCTTGGGGGCGGGAGGAGACAGCAGCGGTTCCTGCAGAAGAGGGGCCCTGTCCCCATCCCCTGCCTCTGGGGCGGGGGCCGCACAGCTGCTCTTTGCAGGTGGTTCCAGCTTTTCGGGATGCAGGGGCTGGGGACCCTGCTCCGGCGACGTCCTGCCTAGCTGGAAGGGTGGCTGGAACACGCTGACCGAGTACCTTGCAGGAGGGAAGGCTCGTTAGCACACAGGCCCCGCCATGCCAGGGAGCGCAGACGGGCCTGGCTGGGCCGTGCCGGAGAGCGGCTGCCCTTACCTCGCGTAGCCTTCCAGGAGCTGGGCCAGGCGCGAGTAGGTGAGGCGCGAGTTCGGCACGCTGATGAGGAAGGGGAAGCCGATGTTCTCGGGGCGGCAGAGGGCTTTATGATCCGGCCAGTGCGTTTTCTGGCACACCCTGTAACACACGCACACCCCGCTCAGTCCCCTCTGCCCCAGACAGGCCAGCACGGCCCCACAGCTGCTCCGCAAGCCTGCCCCCCATGTGCCAACTCACACATTGCAGTAGCCCACGCGGTAGCACCTAGTGCAGCGCCTCAGCTTCTCGTCCTCCGACTGCTGCTTCCTCTGGCAGGCCGCGCACTTGCTGACGGGGACGCTGGGCACCTGGGGACGCTGCGGGAGGAGGTTACCCAGTGGGTCAGCTGGTCTTGGCACAGGCCAGATCCACACAGCACCGCTGCCACGCAGGAGAGAGGTCGCAGCACATGCTGTGGCCCCCGCCTGTCTTCGGGAGCGCAGTGTGAGGCAGTCAGGGGACATTACACTCTGCTGGGCCCAAGCCCTTTCTTAGGGAACTGGGTGCTGGCTGCTCCCCGGCACGGCCCCTCCTTGCAGACGGCGGGGTGCTGCCTCCCATCCCATGGCAGGGAACAGCCCCCAGCCCCGTACCTGCTGGACCTGCAGAACCACCACAGGCTCCTTGGCCAGCTCTGGGGACAGCACCTCGAAGCACAGGAGAAGGTCTGAGGGGGAGACGGCGTCCAGCGAGTGCGACGGCGAGAACATGCGGTGGAAGCGGTTCTTGATCACCTGCCGTGGGAAGGCAGGGAGTGAGGGCTCCCCTCTCCGCTCGGCCCCAGACCCTACCACAGCTCCACCCTCAGCTGAAGGAGCAGTGTGCGAGCGGCGTGAGGAGGCTGTGTTTCCCAGGTCCTGGTGCGGGGCCTCTTCCAGCTCCTCTGGGACGTGCTGTCTGCTACCCACAGCGCCAGGGACGCTGCTCTGAGCGCAGGGCACAGCACCACTGCTTTGCAGGGCGGAACACGCCAGGATGGCGCAGACTGGATGGCCACCAGCATGGTGGCAGAGCCGCCACGGCTGCACTCACCTCTGCCAGGCGCAGGTTCTCCGGCTTGACATGCACACTGTGGGCCACCGAGTCCAGCACCTCCATGGCGCTGGAGTTCTCCTTGCTGATACTGATGAGGAACTACCAGGGGAAAGTGTCAGTCAGGGCACGCCCAGCCAGGAGCAGTGGTGCCCCGCTCTATGGGGGCTCCTGGAAAGTGCCCCAACAGAACCACTCCTGCCAGCCCAGCTGGCTGGGAGCAAGCAGGGCCAGCTCCTCTTACCTTGACCGGCTTCTTGTGTGGCTCCTTTGCAAAATAATAGACCGTCAGCACCTTCTGCTTCTGGGGCAGGGGCACCGGCAGGTACAGGAAGGGGTCGAACGTGATTGACACCTGCAGGCCACAGGACAGAGAGTCAGCCCTGCCCTAGCTGGTGCAGCCGACTGGGCAGAGCTCTGGGCTGGAGGCCCTGGCAGAAGAGGGGAGGGGTGGGAAGAGGCCCTGGGCTCAGAGGACATGGCACTGGGGCTGGAGGAGCAATTGGGATGAGCCTTGTGTCTAAGAGCCAGAGGACAGCTGCTGCCCCACGCGAGACAGCTGAGAGACCAGAGCAGTGCAAGCTGCGCAGAGGCCAGCAGGCTCCCCTCGTCCTACCTTGGAGCACACCGGGCACACCAGCTTCGACTTGTACTGGCCCTGGAAAAGGTCCACGATGAACGAGTCGTTCCTCATCTTGTGCCGCTGCCAAGCCTCCTCAGCCACCACCTGCGGAGCAGGAGAGGGTCAGTGCCCGGCCTGCGCCCCCAGCTCCCCCCAGTGCTGCGGCGCTCACCTCGTCAGGCCGCCCATCGGAGTCCACCGTCTCGGTGTAGGGCTTGTTCTGGATGCGGTTCAGGTCCTCGTGGAGGCCGTCGAGAAGGAAGGCCATGAACTCCTGGGCGTCGTGCTGGGCGTAGCCTGTGAACTGGCTGGCCTTGCTGGCCACAATTGCCTGCAGGGAGGAATGGTCACGCGTGGCAGCCCCCATTGCACCATCAGCACTGGGCAGGACCTGGCCTCGGCTCAGCACTGCAGGGCTCCCTCCTGCTCCAGGAACCACCAGAGGCGCCTGAGGGCTGTCTGGGGAGAGGCAAAGCCCTGCACCAGCGGCTAGCCCGGCATTCCTGGCTGCCTCCGGTATGGTTCTCCTACAGCCTGAGATCCCAAGGTCAGGAGGGACCATGGGATCACCTAGTCTGACCCCGGCACAGACGGCTAAGACCTGCTCCACCAGGGCAGAGCTTCCTCAAAACAACTGGCCCCCCAGGAGACTCCTCCACAACCCTTGGGACTGCTCCAAGGTGAATTCCCTCACTGGCCAAAGTCAGCCTGATTCCAGCCCGGACGTGTCCAGAGCCACCCTCCAGCCACTGGATCGTGCCAGAAGACAAGACCCATTTGGGAAAGTTTGCTCCCCATGTAGGTAGTCAAGCCCCCTTTTCTCCCTGGTAAAGTAACTAGCCAGAGCTCCCGAGGCAGGTTTCCAACCCTTCCCCGCTCCTGTGGCTCTTCTCTGGCCCTGCTGCCTTTTCTCAGCACCTTTCCTGGACTGGCCGTGGGATTCCAGCTCTGGCCGCACCAGCGCCAAACAGAGGCAAAATAAGCTCTTTGTTGCTCCACAGGATTGTGTCTGCGTGTCCCAGGATCGCATCAGCTCTTTCGGCCACAGCGCCGCGTAAATCTGATTCTCCCCCATGACCCCAGCGCAGGGCAGACTCCCCCAGCCGGCGTGCATTGCCGACATGCTTTCCCTGGACGGAGGCATTTACATGGGGCTGGAGAAAAGTGCACACTGTTTGCTCCTGCCCCATGTGATGTTGTCTGGATACAGGGGACCGTTTATGATAGTATTTCATAATTGCAGTAATCCAGAGGGGCTGTGCCATGTTTGGGACCACAGAAGGGTTGTAACTTGCTAGGAATGACTATACTGGTTATGTGTAGATATCATATTTGCAGAAGAAATCAAGAATACATTTGTTACGTCTCTGTTTCAACTTATGGGACTCTGGGGAACTCCCCAGACTGGATGTCTCCTGCCATTAAGGAGGGAACCACAGGTGCAATAGGCCTGGGGAGAAACCTGCTCAGTGAGTCACCCGGACTGACCATGTGACTCAACTCCATTTTGATTTGTAAAAACTCCACACAGCCTGGGCAAGGCCAACTCCAACCTCTGGATCTATTCATCTGTGACTGGACAAAGAACTGAGACCCACGCAGGAGCTACCAGAGAAACTGAGCAAGCCTGCAAACTCCAAATTCTACCAAGGATGTGCTTTACACAAACGCTAAATTATGTGTATGTCTGTGCTTCACTTTAACCTTAGAACATCTCATGTTTTGTTTCTTTCCTTTTTTATAAAAGCTTTTAGTTGTAGTTACTAAAGGATTGGCTGGCAGCGTGGTATTTGGGTAAGATCCAAACCTGCACTATTCAGCGAGATGGGGTCAGGAGAAACCTTTTTGGGATAAGAGCTTAGAGTTGTGAGCAACTCGTCTCTTTACTAAACCCAGTGGCTATTTGGGAACCAGAGGATGAAATGCAGTAAAGGGGCTCCTTTATGTTTCTTGATAACCAGTGTGGAGAATCAGAAGCAGGGTTTGTTACTGATCGGCAGTCTGGCTTAAATACCACCCATCGGGGGTCAGAGAGTTTGGCTCTCATTTTCGCAGCGTGTCCTAACCTTTCCGTATTCAGGTGGTTATCCCAGGAGGCCCAGGTCATGGCCCATGAACCAAGTGATCCCTAGTGCTCTGCCCTATTTACCACGCCCCTGTTTTTGTTCCCTCTGCAAACTTTAAGGCTTTAAGGGTTCCTGCAGGTGTTAAATAGCACAGGGTCAAGGATTTCCCTCTGTGTGGCCCCCCAGAAACAGCCAGCCAGGGCCTTCCCTATTTACATTTGGCCCTATTGATTAGCCCACTCTGAATCCATTTCATTTCATGCTGTTCTGATTTTTCACCGGAATGTCGTGTGGTACCAAGCGAAGAGGCCTTCTGGCACTCTACTTACATTATGTCCTCACTATTTCCCTTCATCAGCCAAACCTGTCACCTCCTCTAAGGAGAAATCCAGGGCAGGGGATGGTCAATTTTCCATAACCCACTGGAACTGGCATTAACTACACGAGCCTCCTCTACATCAGCATGACTTGGGCCCCGCCCCTGGCCTCCTGCGCCCTTCCTTACCTTCAGCTTGGAGGGCTGGAAGGCATGGTGGGTGCCCTTCCAGAGAGTCCGCAGGAGAACAGCGAAGCCAATGGCCAGGCGCCCCCCGGTCCCCAGCGGATTGTTGTAGTTGATTTCGGACTCGAAGGACCGATCTGTGGGAGACATGCGGGAGAGGGTAAGGACGGAGTCCCCAGGACACTGCCTGGAACCACTTTGGGTGCTGCCAGACAGGACTCTAGTGCTTCGGAGTCTGCCCCCAGCCCCCCCCCGACTCTGCCCGCGTGGCATTCAGCACCCCTGGTCTGCCCGACTCGCCCCGCTTGAGACCCCTGGCTGGGACTCTGGGGATCCCTCCACATCCCCAAGGGCCATGCACCCACCTAGCAGCCACAGCAATTCCCAGCCAGTGTGGGAGTCGGGGTGGCAATTAGCGCTCCAGATCACAGTGCAGAAAGGCTTTGTTAGCAGCTTCGAAATGACAGCAGAGACCTACTCCACCGGCCACCGTCAGACCTGTCCAGGCAAGTTGGCCACGTCTCCTGGTCTCCACCCACCCCAACCCTGGCAGCTAGCTGCTTCAGTCCTGTGGAAGTGTGGCTGGGGAAGGGCCACCCACCCTCTACTGACCTCTGCAACCATCACACAGCCGGGTCCCATCACTGACAGAGTAACACATAGGGACACAGCACTCAGAGAAAAAAAACCCCAAATGCCTCCACTTCGTCGCACCCCCACAGCAGCCACTGGCCCCGCTCACCATGGAAATAGTCCCGCAGCTCCCGCGTGTTGGACAGGGACTGGATGACGCTGTTCATGAAGCAGGTGTTCCCCAGGTTCACCAGCCCTGTGAAGCCTGGCAGACACACCTTCTTCTTCTCCTCCTCTTCTTCCTCCTCCTCCACGCTCTCGCTGCTCACTGGGCTGTGTGTCATCGGAGGCACCATGCACATTGGCTTGGGCTGCTGGCGTGGAAGGGGGAGACAGACAGGCCTGAGTGGGGCCTCTCCCTGCCAGGAGTTCTGCTGAGACAGGCTGGGAGGGATCTTGTCCCACAGCTAGCGCCCTCACCCCACCCCCTGCTGCGAGCCTCTCCCACCCACAGCCAGCACCCCGGGGCCAGGAGCTTCTCTGCCCCACAGCCAGCGCCTCCAGCATCTACAGGGAACCCACAGCACCCCCCAGGTACACCACTGCTCCTACAGCGCCCCTAATTCTAACCCCACAGCCAGCACCCCTGCTGGGTGCCCCCCCCCCCCCCCAAAGCCCCCCCCGCTAGGAACCCCCCCCCCCGGCGTTTCTCCACCCCACAGCCAGCGCCCCTGGGCTGCTCCCCACAATGCCTTGCCTCCTTTCCTCCCTGAGTGCCTGCCCTGCCCCGCAGCAGCAGGTGCTGACGAGAGGGCGTGCAGCCCTCCCCACGGTGTGCCCACTGAATCTAGGCTGCCTGCTGTCTCCCTGCCCACTCAGTGCCACAGCCTATCTAGCCCAGAGCTTAGCGCGGCACCCTGGTGCCTGGCCCCGACTCTCGTGTGCTCATGCCAACGTGCAAGCGCTCACCGAGGGGACATGCGGTTCCTGCTTCATTGTCATGTGCTCTGTGGTTGTCCGGGCCACGACGCCATCCAGGCCACCATCCTCTGCTCTGGGCTTCTCCTTCTCCCCTGCCCGGGCCTCCTCCTTACTGGACAGGGCGTGCTGGTTAGTGCCCGGCTGGCTTTTGTCCAGAGGGGTAGGGCTTGTTGGCATGGCAACCTTTGCACCACCCACTGCACCTTCAAAGAGGGACAGATGGGCCTGTGGTTAGCAGCGGTGTGGGTCGGCCCGGCTCATGATGGGGGGGACAGGGTGGAACCGGGGAGCGGGCTGCAGCTGACGGCTCTCCCACCCCTCCTCACTACCCAGCAGCCCATGGCAGCTCCCCCAAAGGCTTCCAGACGCATGCGTAGAGGAAGGCGAGGGGAAGCCAAGGTGCAGACCTCGTGCAGCCGGAGCTTCCAGCCCCCCCCCAGCGCTGGCTGTGGCGTTTCTTCAGGCAGATGTTGATGCGGGAGACAGTGAAGTTGTACGTGCACTGGTCCGGCTCAATGAGGTTCCTGGGAGACACCAGAGCAGCCTCAGCTTCGGGAGATGTGAGCCAGGGTTATGCTGCACCACGGCCCGGAGACACCCTGCAGCATTCGCAGGGTAGCTGGTCGGTGGTGCTCCAGGAATCCCACCACTGCTCCGCCTAGCCCCGTAGCAAGTGGAGGCAAAGGGATGGAGTCTGGCCCCCACAGGGCTTATTCTTGCCTTGGTCCCCAGACTCCCCACCCCAGGAGCGTGCGCCAATCATTTCCACTCAGCACAGGTGGTTGGGCACCCAGCGGCTCCCATCCGCCTGGCTGCCCCAGCTGGCGAGGACAAATCAGCAAGCCACAGGAATTTCCAGCTATCTGTTCAGCTCAGCACTGATGGAGCAGCCTCGCACAAGGCTGCTGGGGGGGGCAGGGACCCTCAACCCCTAGACGCAGATGGGGAACCCCAGGCTCCAACGGGGTGTGGCCTGCACAAGGGTGGACCCCAAGGCCCTGCCTCACTCCTATGCCTGCCGCTGCTGAGCTGTGCCTTGCTGCAGAAAAGCAAATGCTGCAGCAGCGGAACCCTGTGCAGGCCGGAGCACATGGCAGCGTCTGGTACCTGAGTTTCACCTGCCACCGGAACACTGTGTGAGGGCCACAGCTGGGGTGGAGGCGCAGGAAGTTCACGTCACTGCAAGGAGAGAAGGTTGTCAGGTGATGTTCAGGTGTAATGTATAACATCCAGGCTTAAAGGTGTCCAAAGGCCGAGGCCACAGGGCCAAGATCAGCAGTTTGAAAAACAAAAGAGTCAAAAGCATAAAGATGGGAGAGGCCATAAAACGGGTACATTAGATAATGCCAACTGACCAGTACAGAGGCGCAGTAAGCTAGCTACAGAGAGGAGGGGGAGGATGAGAGACCCCCAGCCCTCTGGCTAAATAACCGCAGAGACAGAGAGGGTCAGAGAAAGGGGCCTTCTAATAATCAGACAAAACAGCTGGACCCCAAAAGTGAAAAACACCACGTCACTGCGATCTTTTGGGCCATAAAAAGGCGGCTTGTTGGGGGCGGGAATTCGGAGTTATTTGTCTCAGTTTATTCTGAGGCGAAGGGGCTCTGGGACTGATCATCCCACAGCACTCCCCAGCAGGACATGAACGGGCCAGGTGAAAAGGAACCTCGAAGGCCTGGCCAGCTGATGGGAAGATCAGACCAGCAAATCTGATAAAGGAAAGAAACTAAAGTAACAAGAGCCCAGAGTAGTGCCTGGCTCTTAAGACACAAAGTTTTAGGTTTTTCCCAGCTTTATGCTGAGACTCTTAAGTAAAGGAACAAAAGCTGCATCAGCCTTGGGTTTGGAGTTGATGTAGGAACAGGGGAAGGTATAGCATTTTGCTTTAGGTATAATTGTGCTAGCGTTTCTGCTTCTCTGTGTGGCTTATAGATGCTCTTATTCCATCAATTATAATGTTGTGTTAGAGAGTGTGAGTGTGTGGTGAAATTATAAGCCAGTTACCAGGACTGAGACTACACCCTGATTCACAGCCGCACCAAAACCCCCAAAAGGCTTGAAAGCAAGGGTGGACAGGTGACCTCGTGTCCCACTGGATCCCCTTCTCGTGTGAGTGCATAAACGGGCGCCCTCTGTGCTTGGCGTCCGTCCTGCTCTAACTCTGCTGCAGGGGGGAGGAAAGTGTGAATGGGGGATAACCATTGACCAGGTCTGGGACTAAATCCTGTGTACCCCAATACACAGGTGAACCCCGTGACCCAGCAGGTGTGAATGGGATCCCTATACAACAGCACAAAGAGTCCTGTGTGATTGTGTTTTACATATGGGCTTGTGTTCTTGATTGCATTGGATTATGTGTGTATTGGGCTCTGTTACGCTCTCTATGCCATGTGTTTAGAGCCAGACTGATGTAAAACCCTGGATCTGCATTCATGCAATAAGCAGCCTTGCAGTTTAGAGAGTTTGTGGATATTGGGTGTTTATTGTACTGCTAATCACTGCCTTAACCTGTGTGATTGTAATCACAGTGCAG
Source organism: Pelusios castaneus (assembly GCA_007922175.1). Taxonomy (NCBI): domain Eukaryota; kingdom Metazoa; phylum Chordata; order Testudines; family Pelomedusidae; genus Pelusios; species Pelusios castaneus. The sequence continues at coordinate 27,729,376 of ML685770.1, forward strand.
CAATAAATGTCACATGCATGGTAAATAGACAGAAATAATCGTTAGTGGTGTTCTTTGCCTAGGGGCTTTGGGAGCTTCCCAACACCCGCGTTTAAAAGGACCGGGTATTTGTTTAGGCACCGTTTCCCCTTGCAGGGAATAAAGCTCTAACAAAAGCGATCAGACGGCATGCAGCCGTGAGCAAGCCTGACGCCCAGCAGGGACCTGGGGCGGCCTGACCACAGCCCAAGCGAGACGCCGACAGTACCTGGTCTGGAACACCAGCGTGAAGTCTTGCTCCCGGAACAGCACCTTGGATGTGTCCCTGTGGATCTCCTTCACGTAGACGTGCACCACCACCGAGTCGTTCCCCTTCTCGTACGAGTCGTTCTTCACCAGCGTCAGGCTCACAATGGGCTCCAGCTCTAGGAGAGGGCAAGCCCAGCTGAGGGGGCTCCGAGCCAGCGTGCCTGAGGAGCTGGGGGGGGGCACTGGGGAGGGAGCTAGCCGCCATGGGCTGCTCTGGGCCCAGGCACCTGTTGGCTGGGACAGCAGTGCAGCCTGCCAAGGGAGCTGCAGGCCGGCGAAGACGTGAGCAGGAGGTCCTGCAGAGCCATGGCTAGCTCTTGGGTTCCCTCTCCCTCTGCACTGTCTTACCATCAGCTGTTGCTTCCAGCGCAATGTCATCTTTGGACCAGTCTCTCTTCTCTACGTCCCTGCCTGGCGGGAGGTCGGCAGGAGCCAGGCCAGCCTTGGTGCTCTCTCCAAGGGCAGGCACACACTCCCTTCCCCCAGGCACCTCGGGGCCGGCTGGCTGCAGGCTGGGGGTGACGTGATGGGGGAGCCTCTCCGAAGGGGCAGCCAGCGGCTGCATCTCCACAAGCACGGGCTCTTTCTGCAGCACTTTGGTCTGTCCGTGAAGAGGAGGCAGTGAGCCCCGGAGCCAGGAGACCAGCTCCATGCAGAGCCCTGGTCACAATGACACTGAGCGGCCAGGCTAAGAGCTGGGCCTGAGCCACTGCCAGGCTCCTCTGACCCTGCAATGCCGCACTCATTCTGCCTGCAGGAGGGACTCCTGCCCGCACAGCTTCCCACCAGGAATGGGAAAAGAGGGCTGTGCTGAGCCAGGTGCACACTGGGCTCTGGAGCATCTCGACGCCAGGGCACGGTCAGCTAGCCAGGCTGGCCCATGGGAGACGGCCGGCAACTCAGCCTTGACTATGGCCAGCTGGAAGTGCCTGGCCTGGGGAGGAGGACCCACCCGCACTCTTGCGCTGACTTGCTTCCACCTCACACTGGGAGGTCCCAGACTCTGCAGACTGCCCACGAGGGCTGCCAGGAGGAGGCAGGCCGCTTTGCCCTCACATGGACCCGCCTCAGGGTGCCCGACTCCGCCCAGGCAGTGAACCCAAGCCAGGGGCCTCAAAGTGAGCAGCCAAACCACAGGGCTGGGCCTCACGACTCCCATCCTCCCCTTGGCCCCCAAACCTGTCCTCCCACTGCCAGGGATCCATGCCCAGCCTGGCCTGCAGGGGAGCCGTAGATGCTCCTGCAGCAGCACCCCAGGGAATGGCTGGGACCCGCCACCCCGCCCGCCCGCCTACCTTCCCCAGAGGTGGGCTCAGGTCCGTGGCAGCATCGCCCTGGGTGATTCGGCCGTTCGGTCTGCTGCTCCCTCTCCCACTGGCTCCGCTGCTGGGCTCCAGGCCCACAGGGACCCCATCACGTGGCTCCTCCTCTGTCCCAGCCGCCTTGAGGTACACAGCCCGCTTGGCAGTTGGCCCACTCTGCAGCCCTGGGCTGGCTGGGCTCCTCCCTGCCGGGGCCTCGCTCCTGCCCGGCGCTTGCTTTGAGGCTGGGAATTCCCGTTTGCTCCTCAGCGGCTCCAAGCTATTCTCGGCTCTGGGCTCCTGGGGGGTTGCCTGTGCTGGTGGGGGCTGCTCCTTCCCATTCTCCTGGCTCACGGCTACCTTGGCCAGCTCCTTGGGTCCATCTTTCCGCCTCTTCTGGGAAAGGCAATGGGGCATGTTGGGAGGGCACCTGGCACCCTGCCCCCTCCTGGCTGGGCAGAGCTGCCAGCTCAAGCCAGGTCTTCTCACCAGGCTGCAGGATGCCCCGGCAGGAAACAGCAGTGGTTGCGGCCTGTCACCACCCTGGCCCACCCTCCTGCACCCAGACACAGCGAGCCAGGGCTACACCCAAGGGCAGAGACTGGCTCCTGGAGGGGCCCGGCCAGGCGGGGAACTGGGCCCTTCTTCCTAGACCATGAGCCCGCACCCCAGCAGGCTGGTGCAGCTCAAAGGCGCTGCTTGTCTCAGATCCTCTGAGCCACTGAGACAAGGAGGCGGGGGCCAGGGGCCACAGCAGAGGCACCCGCAGTCTCCCACTGGCCAAGCCAAGGTGCGGCCAGCCACGCTGATGTGTGCACCCCTTCCCCAGAGCCGGGGCGCTCTGTCAGGCTGCTGACCAGCAAGCTGGGGATGAAGTGTGAGCTCAGCTCCCCTGGGCCCGGCGGTAGCCCTACCAGGAGAGATGCCCAGGTGTGCAGGGGGATCTTCTTCTGGAGCACCAGCTGCAGACAGTTGCCTTTCCTGCACTGGACTTTGCTGCAGGAACCCTCGATCTCCTCGTAGAACTGGCAGCTCCACCGTCGGCCATCTGTGGGCACACATGGGGACCGCAAAGCTGGAGCACACAGACCTCCTCCGCCAGCAGGGCCCAGTATGTCCTGAGGGGTTACGGGCATTGCACCCCCACCTCCCTCCAGGGACTCTGCTGAAGACAGCTGGCTTGCCTTCGCCGCTGGCTCCGCCAGGGCTCCCTTGGCACAGGGGCTGCCTGGCTCCCGGCCCGACATTTGGCACCAACCCACCTCAGCATCACCCCTCCCCTTTGGTACCAACACAAGTGCCCCCCAGCGATCCTGCCACAGCCCTTCACGGGGGCATTCCAGCCCGCTGGGCCTGGACGCCGGCAGCTGCCAGCTCGCGCTCTGACAGCGCAGTGTGCGGCCCTGCCTACCACGTGGCCCTGGAGCTCATCTGATCTCTGGCAGCCAGCCTGCTGCTGACAGGCAAAGCCCTTCTTGTCTCCTGTGGGATCGTCCCCCAAACCTTCTGTACCCGCTGCCACGCTCCCTGCCAGAGCCACCTCTCACCCTCACTGTCCAGCCACACTTCCTCTCTGGCTGGGGATGCCTGCCTCCTGGGACTTCTCTAAGGGGTCGGCTCTCTGCTGTCACCCCTCATGGGCCAGGCAGGTCCAAGGAGCTATCACTTCTTCATAACCTGACCCCAGCCCCCAGCTCGAGAGACACTCCGGAGAGCACACACAAGCTACCGGTAGCTGCTCCAAGCTGTTGCCTCTAGCCTGGTGGGCGGGCAGCAGGTCAGAGGGCGCCTGTTCCCTGGGACTGGGTTGGGCACAGGACACCTGGCACAGCGGAGAAGCCCGGTGCCATGCGCTCCCAACCCCGCACCCGTATGGGGTAGCTGCACTGCCTAATGCTTCCTTCTCCACCCACCCCTTTGGCCCTGCTGGGTGCAGAGGGCTCTGGTCAGCGGGGGACAAGGCAATGGCTCCCCAGAAGCTAGGGCTTGCAGCCATGTGGGACAGCGACTGGGTGGTCTGCTCATCTCTCTCCGGGAGCTCTCCCAGGCAGGCCAGCACTTACCTGGCAGTCTGACCACGCACTCAGTGTCTGTGAATGCAGCGTCCACCTCCTCCAACTTCAAGGGCCCACTGCCCAAGCTCAGCTTCACAATCACCTCATCAGCATTCTGCTTCCAGTCCAGCAGCAGGTCTGCAGAGCAGAGGGACAGTGTCACTCCCTCCCCAGGCAGCCCCTGAACCACCAGCTCCACACCAGCAAAGCAGAACCCTTGACCGAATGGGAGCAGAGAGCTGCACAGCACCCAGCACGCTGCGCCTTCAAGTAGGGCTCTCACAAGAGCCCACAGCCCACACCACGGGGAAAGGGTGAGTCCAGCTCAGCCAGCGTCACTCTCTTCCCTTCCCCATTATAAACAGACCTCGCCGCCCAGAGCTTACTGTTTCCCTTTGCTCCCTGCATGCAAGCTGAGCAATCACAGGCCAGGCGAAGCCAGCAGCACAGTGCCCCACTGACGACCAGCCCCCATAAAGGGGCACTCAGGACTGGGGGCTCCTTAGATTCCAGGCTCTGGAAGGCTGCAGACTATTAGAGGGGTACATGCCAGCCTCAGGAAAGGCTGGTGAGATGATGCACACATAGGGAGGGGTGAAGCCAGGGGCGGGAAGGCAACTTTTACACTCATTTCCGAGCAGAGCCCCTCACTTTGCATGGAGAGGGGTTTGCAATCTATTTCCTGAGACGGGGAGTTCTCCCATTTGTACTCACATCCCCCATTGCTGCCTCTAGTCTGCCGGCTGCCAGAGGACTCCAGCCCCAGTCTGAAGGCTCCCTGCCCTGGCCTCCGGAGACTGGGAGGCCAGTCGCCCAGAATGCTCCCGGTTCCAGCTCCACAGTGCGACTCCCACCTGGCCCAAGCACTTGTCACCCTGCAGAGTGCCTCACGAGCCGGTGGGAAAGCCACCGCCTGCCCAAGCCACGCTTTCTAGCGCACTCTGTCCAAGAACACCGGGCACTGAGCCGGGCTAGCAGCACTTCTCCCACTGGCTAACGTGCAGGGCCATCCCAAAAGGAAGGCCCAGGATCTGCACCCTCTTCTCAAATAGCTGATCAGCTTTTGCTCACACTTTTGAAAATCAGCAACAGGCTTAATGCTCCCACCACCGGCACACAGGGTGAGCCCACACAAGTCTGAATCACGCCAGGCATGCCGCATTGGCGCTCAGGGCAGGCACCGCATGCCCAGCCATGGCTGTGCTCAGCACCAGGCAGCACAGCTCTAGAGCAGGCAGGATGGATACAATCCAAGTGGACAGATCTCCCTGCCACCTCCTGGCACCACTGGGCCTTGGGCGGGACAGCCAGCCCAGTGATCTCCTGCGCTGGCCCAGCACGAATCCCAGCCTCGCCCCACGTGCCATAGGGAGCGCAGGTGACCCCCATGCCATCCTCCCATGCAGCAGACACAGAACTGAAGTGCCGTGTCAGCGTCAGCCCCATAGAGGGGAACCAGGCCGCTCTGGTGTTTCCTGCACAGTAGCCCACGCTCTATGCAGCTGTGCGGTCTACAGGGCCTGTCCCCACAGGGAGCTGGTCCAGGACAGTAATGCACACAGTCCCAGTCTCCTTCCCATGGTGGGGGCACACAGCCAGTTGTTACATCGGGGGCGCGTGGTCAGTGCCAGAGACCCTCACTGCCAGGAGGGGCAACAGGGGTGGATCACTCCAGCACTCTCTGGGAAGCTGTGGGACTGGCTGCGGGCAGAGGCAGGATCCTGGGTTGGATGGCACACGGGTGTGACCCAGCCTGGCCTGTTCTAATGAGAGCCTCTGGTCTCCCCCAACCAGACAGTGGAGCGACCCTATGAGAGGGAGCCCCTTGTCCAGCTTCGTCCACAGCCCAAGCAAGTGTCCCCCTTTCTCCCGCGCCATCCCCAAGAGTATCTGCTGTCCCAGCAGGGTCTGCCAACGCAAAGGCCCACAGCAGGGCTTGGGTTAGAGCCCCTCCCACACAGAGCCAAGCGCACCAGGGGGGTTCAGAGACTTGTGCACTCAGAGGAGCCCGTTACGTTGTTTAGAGGAAGCGATTTCCGAACACGCTCACCCTCCAGCAGGCTCCTCGGAGAGGGACAGTGCTCAGGGCCTACCTTTCTTAGGGTCACTGCCAAGGTGTCTCTCGCCCTCCTTGTTCTCCTGGTTGGCTCGGTCCTTCTGCTTCTTCTTGTTGGCTGCATCCTCCAGCCCCCGGGATGTTCTTCTCTGGCCTGGGGCACTCGCACTGCTCGACATCTTCAGCCGTTTGGATGAGACAAAGGGCCCGCCGGGGTCAGCAATAGAGTCTGGGTCAGGGGTTCGACGTTTTCTTCCTGGCCCAGCTATCTTGGCGACTCTTTGGGGTCAAACTCTCTGGCAAGGAACAAATGACCTACGGAGACAAGAGCACACACGTCAGCCAGGCCTGGCAGGGGCCGTCAGGCACAAGAAAGAGGCCCTGTGGCTTTGCCTGAGGGATGCTCAGTGCCGCTGACCGCACAAGAGCCAAGGCTTGACCTCCCTGGGAGTCAGGGCGGCACTATCAACAGTGAGCAGAGGCCACCCAGCCCCCTTTGCCACCGGGAAGGAGGAAGGGCTCTGCCCAGCCGCCTTTACCAAGCCCCAACCTCAGGGAGCAAAGCTGAAAACCTAACCAAGGTGGGGGGTCACGTTCCCCCGACACAGGAGGGCTCCAGAGCTGGGGAAAGCCAGACTCTCAAACCACGCAGAACCCAACCAGGCTAAGGGCCAGGGAAGTGCCATGGGAGCAGGTGCCAGGGCAATCTCAGCTGACGGGCCACAGAGGAGAGCTCAGCCGCAATCAGGTCGCGCTGTATGAAATGCACTGTGCTCTTCAGACACCGAGTAACTGAGTCTGGTCAGTCGCCTGGTGCCACGCTCACAAGGCCCTGGCACAGAGCTGCTGAGGAGCTAGTCTAACGGCAGGGAGCAGGCCCACAGCATGGGCTGAGTGCTGAGATGTCCCCCGAGGGGGCCCAGCTGCAGGAGAGAGCCGTTGGAGGAAGGAAGGATCCTAAGGAAACTGGATCCACAAGCAATGGGGGCAGATGCCCAAAAACTAGAAGGAAGGAAAGAAACCTTCTCATCCCTGCGAAGCCTAGTGGGGCGGATGGAAGCAGCCCTTTTCGGCAACAGGCAGACTGCTACTGCCCACACAGCGGGCACACCTGGCACACCTCATCCCCCTGGCAGTGACCAACAGACCAAGCAATAAGGAGACACCTCCAGCCCTGGCCAGGAAAGGCACCGAGGGCCCTCTGGGCATGTGGAGAGGCAGTGTCAGCACCTGCCACGTTCTGCACTTGGGGAGGTCACCCTGCCTCTGGCTGCCAGCCCCTGGTTTCAGTTTCAGCACTGAGAGGGGCCAGGCCTGGCCGGAACCGGGGCCCTGGGGGAACCGTGCTCACAGGTTCGGTACCAGTCACTGGGGGCCCTCCCAGCACAGGCAGCATTGGTATCACACACACTCCTGACAGGAATGCACACGTGGACCTGTCTGGGAGACCAAAACAAACACACACCACAGCTGGTGCTGTCCAGCTAGTGCCCGGCACTTGTGTTCTAGAAACGCCTGGGGCGCCGAGTGACACACCTAGTCTAACCCAAGGACAGGCCTGGACCCACAGCCAAGGGCCCGGGTGCTGCCAGCTGAGCCCCACGCCCATCCTCCAACTGACAGGCACCAGGAGATCACACTAAAGCCACCTGCCAAAGCCCTGAAACAGCCAGAGGAAGGGAGTGCGGAACCCGGTATGGCAGCTACCGCTGGGAAGAGCTGTTCACGATGGTGAGTGGAGTGAGATGCACGGCCAGTGTGACCGACCCTCGCTAGCAACGCTGCCACACACACCCCCCTGCCGGCAAGGCAGGGACAGCTCACGCTAACTGCCCAGCTGCACCAGAGAGCTCCCCCAGTGGGCCTGCTCCAGGCTGGCCACTCACTGCCTCTGCAAAGCCGCTGGCAGAGGCTGCACTCTGACTCCCAACAGTGCTCTTAGCAATGGTGGGTGGGAAGGGACTTCGGCAGTCTCCCGTGCAGACATAAGGCCTGCACGTGGAATAGCCAAGAGCAGCAGGATTGGCTCCCAGCCAACACAGGCCACAACGGCTGCCCCCTCCCAGCGCAATGCTCCAGCCACAGCCGCTCGCAGGGGGAGGCAGAAAGTCTGCCAGGGCCATACTCCCACCCCACTTGGGGCTGGCAGCTGCACTCACTGCATGTGTCTGGCAGCCATTCTGTGCACCGCTGGGGCTGCGCCTGGATGGCACCAAACACCCCTTCAGCCCAGTCAGCAGGCGGCACACGCTGCAAGCTAAGGGGCAGGCAGAGCTGCACTGCACCGTATGCAGCCCCTCCTGGCTGTCTCCCTGGCAGTGCCCGACGGGGGAACCTGCCCCACACAGTCGAGGTCGGCCTGGCCACTGTCCCCTTCCCGTCCTAATTACACAGCTCTTCTCCCCCCCGGCCCGGCCACTGTGTGGGACTGCCCATCCCCCCCCCCGGCCCAGCCACTGTGTGGGACTGCCCATCCCCCCCCCCCGGCCCAGCC
>ML685770.1:27757568-27768256 GCA_007922175.1 Pelusios castaneus
CACCCCACTCTCTGCCCCAAGCACCCCCCACCATGGTGTCCCTGCCCCAGGGTGCTCCCCCTCAGGCCCCCCGCCTCTGGGTGCTCCCCCCCCGGGGCACCCCAGACCCACCTGCAGGTGGCTGACGATGCAGTAGGGCTGGGCGCCATGCAGCCCGCACGTGGAAGAGGCTGTCAGCCGGTCCGCTCGGCCCACAAGCAGGTCACCAGTGGCGGGGTAGCAGCTGCCCAGGGAGCAGCCATGTGGGGGTTCGGGGACCTGGCACAGGGCCCCCCCCGTCACTGCGAAGAGAGGGTGGAGCTGAGCAGGGAGCAGGGAAGTGCAGGGTGAGGCCTGGAGGGTTGCGGGGCACCTCCCTAGTAGCCATGGAAGGCAGAGACCATTTGTCCCCTCCCCGCAATGTCAGCTTTGGGGCCCGGGAGGACAGCCCTGCCCGAGGCTGCACAGAGCCCTTCCGCTTGGGAACAAGGGGTGTCCTGGGGGATGCCCTAATATTGGGGGAGGGGCTGTCCTGGTGCCAGGGGCAGAGCGGGGACTGCCTGGCACTGATGAACACTGCACGTCTGCCACGCACCTTTGTTCTGCTATCCCCTGTGACTGGTGATCCCTGGCGCAAAGTGGGGCCAGAGCCAAGGGCTGGTGGTCACACAACAGGAGAGGGAATGGGGGGGCCAGAGACTGGCTCCAGGCTGCTCTGAGCCCCCCGTGGCCACCTGCCCCTCCCCCTCAGCAGGGCCAGAAATGAGGCAGGCTGAGCCCCTTCCTCTGGCACCCGGGACGGAAACAGCTGCCAGCCAGAAATAGCCAGGCCAAGCCCTCACCCTCCCTCGCAGGGATTCTGGGCCCAGCCGGGCAGGCAGCCAGGAGGTGGGGGGAAGTCTCAGAGGAGCTGCCACTTGCAACAAGGCCCTGCGTCCATGCCCCAGGGCCCCAGAACCCTGCCCCGAGCAGGACACTGGCAGTCCAGCCAGGGAGAGGGGGCAGGGATGGAGTGGCAGGGCCTGGAACCCAGGAGTCCGGGCTCCCTGATCGCCCATTGGTGACACTGCTGCATACGGGGGGAGCTCAGCACACTTCCTGTCCTCTGTGCTGCTGCTCACTCTGTGGGGGAGGGCAGAGCCCTGACCCCCACTCCCCTGGCAAGCTGTGCTTTGGGAACACCCAGCCTCACCTCCAGCCACCGAGCTTCAAAGGCTCCTGCTGTCCTGGGGGGGTCACGAGATGCACCCCTCCCCCCAGAGCTGGGGGCACAAGGGGCTGGCAGCTGAATGGGCAGTAGGCACCGGGCGTGTGGCCAGGACTGGGATCGGCAGCGGAAGGGCAAGGCAGGGCACCGCTGGCACTGGCCCGCAGGAGCCCCAGCGCGGGGCTCAGGACCGGGCTGGGGGGAAGAACCCAGGGTTCACCCCTAACTCCTGCAGGCTCCTCCCCACCCCACAGTGCCCTGTGGGGGATGGTGCCAGGCTGGGCACAGCACCCCCAGCGACAGCATGAGCCTCAACAGTGCCCATAGGGAATGGACCGAGCTCCACCCCATGGGGTGACGGCCTTCAGCCCCCACTGCCCCCCTCAATTGGGCTGGGCTTCAGACTGCAAACGGGGAGCACAGGGGGGCAGGGGATTGGGAGGGGGTTTCTTATCTGCACAGGGCAGCAGGGAATGAGGAGCCAGGCAGGAGGAGGGAGGGTGAGGGGGGAAGGGCAACTGGGGAGTTAGGTGCTGTGGGAACAGCTGCTCATCCCCAGATGACCCAGGAACCCCCCACCCAGCTTGCCAGGCCTCTCTCCCCCAACGGCCCATCAGGAACGAAATGGGCGGGGCCAGGCTGCACATCTGGGGGGGACGTGGCCAGGCTGCACATCTGGGGCGGAGCGGAGCCAGGTGCACACCTGGCGCAGGACCAGGCTAAATTCTCTATTCCCTGAGGATCCCTACCCGAGGGCTCGGGCATCCCTGAACCAGGCGTCCCGCGGATGAGACAGGGCGGTTCCTCCCGTGCCTGCCCAGGGACCAGAGCGGCCGCAGTCCGGCCACGGGTGATCGCCCCTACCCCGGGCCGGGCCTGGGGAGACCAGGCACAGGAGCCGGGCTGTGGGGGTCGGGGGGGACGCGACGGGACTGGGGGGCCTTTGCCCTACCCGCCCGGGCTCACCCGCCAGCAGCCAGCCCCACAGCAGCATCGGGCCCCTCCGATCTCCGCTCATCTGCGCCGCCGCCGCCGGCTCCTGGCTCAGCCCGGGCTTCGGTGAGCGCTGAAGCAGCCCCCGACCCCGCCCGGGACCCAAACTTGGTCTGGGAAAGTTGGCGCGGGCGGCAGGGAAAGTGCGGGGCGGATCCTGCGCCGGGAGCTGGAGCCTGGCGGGGGGCGCGGCCGGGGCTGGGGGCGGCTGAACCCCCAGCGCTAGGGAACGGCTCGAGCCGAGCTGCCCGCGGGCTGCGGGGCCCCGCGGGACTGAGCAGTGCGGCGGGGCCCCGGGTAGCCGGAAGCGGGCTGTGGAGCCCCCGAGGGCGGCCCTGGCTGGGCTACGGCCTGCCCACCACGGGGCCCCGGCGCCAATAACGGGTGCGGGCGGGGCCGAGCCTCCTCCCCGGGGTTTGCCGACGGACGTGGTCCTCGGGCGGCGCTGGCCGGGTGGGGTGGGGCAGTGGCCAGGCTTGGGACAGCCCCCACCTGGGGGCGGCCAGGCCGGATCTCAGGCTCTCGCCCCGCCTGCTCCAGGCCGCCGCAGGATGGCCCGGCCCAGGGACTGGCTCTGTAGCCGGGCGAGCAGCCCCCCTCCGCTCCGGGGGTGACTCACTCAGCCCCACTGAGCAGGGCCAGAGCAGGACGGGGGGCGGAGGGTGTTCCTAGAGCCGGGCCCCACGTCCAGGCCGGATCCCAGATGGCCCCGGGATCCCTGCATCCAGACCCCAGCTGCCCTAGTGCTCGGCCGGCCCAAGGGATTTGGGTGCCCTCGGCGAACTAGGACTGTGCCGCGCCCCCCCCCCCAACACATTATAGGAGACAACAGATTCATACATTTTTTTTAAAATAGAGAAAAAAATCACTTCTTGCTAATTTGGTGCCTCTCAAAGCCTGGCATCCTCGGCCTATATGGTAGGGCCAGGCCTGGCCCCATGGCGACGATCCTTGGGGCACAAACTGCCCGGGAGCTGTCCAAGGGGGTTACACGCTCTGCCGAGAACTTGCCCCTTCTCTGCAGTCAGATGGGATCCGCCCCCCACCAGCCAGCAACCCATGCCCTGGGCTGGACACTCCCTGGGGGGTGCTGACAGGCCAGGACCCAGCTCCCCCCCCCCGGTGTGGCTGACAAGTTTGCAGTGGGGCCCATGGGTGGAGGGGACACCAGGCAGCCTGGGCACGTGCTCCCTCTGCATGTTGGGGCAGCAGGGCCCCCCAGCTGGGGCCAGGCATAGACGAGGCAGTGACGTGGGTCTGATGCGGCCGCAGGCTCAGGCCTTTATTTGCAGAGCTGAGTCACTGCTGATGCTGGCTGGGGTCTGAGCCCGGCCCCTCACTCCCACTCCTCAGCACCACCCTGCCCACAGCACCCTGCCTGGCTGGGAGCTGGTGTAGCCCGTGGCTGAGGAAGGCACTGGTGTGATGCAGAGCCCAGCTCCTGGCTCCCCTGGGGCGGGCACAGGGTCTGGGCCTCTCTGCCTGGCCAGCGCCGGCCCATAACTCTCCCTGCTTGCCTGGAGCCCCAGCCCTGATCTCCCATGGAGGAGGGCTGTGTGGGCACTGCCCAGCGGAGTGCCAAGGTGCATGGCAGGCAGCTGCGAGCAGAGGGTTCCATTGTAGGACAAGGGCCTGTCCCCTGCTCCACGGGTGCAGCCTCCTGCTGTACCTGCCAGGCTGCACTGCAGGGACCCCGGAGCACAGAGAGGAGCCGTGATCTGGACAGGGGCACAGCGGGGAGCAGGCAGAGACCCCAGGGGGCCTTTCCCACGCGTGCACAGTCCCCTCCCCACAGCTGGCAGGGTCCCTGCACCACCCAAAGGGGTGGGGGTGGGCTGAGTGGGTTAGGATGGCTTAGGGCAGCACCCTGGCGTGCTCAGCTCTGGGCCAGGTCACACGGGAGGTAGGACAGGCACCAAGCAGGCCTGGGGACAGGAGCCTGTTCCCCCTGGCGGCTGCTGGGGGGAGCTTGCAGCCATCCCCTTGCAGCAGGGGGGCAGGAGACAATCCCATGAATGTCTGGAATGGGGGGGAGTAGGGACCTCTTCACATGGCCCCCTTCTGTGGGGCACGGCGAGCCTGACGTGTTCCTGGGGTGGTGTCTCTCCCCCTGGGCAGAGTCCCTCAGGATGGAGATGTCTTCTTCCTTGGGGTGGCCCTGTTGGGCACGTCCCTCTGTCCCGGGATCTCTGGGCTGGGGACCCTGGGGATGGGGGGGTGTCCTCTTCCTGGGGGGAGCCATGCTGAGGGGTAACACTGTCTCAGGGTCCCTGGGCTCCTTGATTTCGATTCAGGCAGAGAAGGGGATGAGCTGGACCCAAATCCTGTCTCTTTACCCCATTGGTGCTGCAGGGGGAAGGGACCCACAGTGCCCACTGAACCCAGCTGATGGTGGCCAGTGCCCAGCTCACAGGCCCGGCCTGCAGAGCCCAGCCAGTGGGTTGGCATTGTGGAGGGAAGGCGCAAAGGTCCAGGATAGCTGCCTGGCCCCACTGGCAGGCTGGCGAGGGGGCCGGCAGTGGGACACCAGGTGGGCACTAGCAGGTGGCGTAGGCGTTGGCTTTCTCCCGGATCTCCTCCAGCAACCTAGAGACCCGTCCCTCCAGCGCCTGCAGCTCCATGGCCTTCACCACCATCACCTTCTCGCTGTCCTCAAAACGCTGTTCCAGCTCTGCGGACAGGCGGGACTGAGTGAGTGGGAGGCCCGTGGGTGAGTCACAGCACCCTAGGGGGACCCAGCCCAGCCCATCTGCCCCATAGCCCAGCCAGCTCCCACATACGGCTTCTGCGCTGCTCAGGGGTGCCATGTGCCCATCCCCGCCACGGGAGCACATGGGGTGTGAGCAGGGGCATGCGGGCGGGGCTCCCAGGGGTGGGGGCATGGAGGGAGTCCAGGAGCAGGCTGAGGTGAGCGTGCTGGGCAGGCACGGCTCCCACCCCAGCTGCGGGGCCCCTCACCTTCCAGCTTCCGCTTGCTGCCACTGGCCTTGTCCAGGAGCCGCTGGGCGTCCTGCAGGAGGCGCGTCACCCGGCCCAGTGCGGCACCTGAGGCCCCGGCCAGCCCGCCCACCTTGCTTTTCAGCGCCGTGTACTGCTGCGTGGCCAGCGTCAAGTCCTGGGGCAGATGAGAACAGGCTGAAACAGCATGGCCCCCGCAGCCTGGCCTGTCTCGCTGAGCTAGCACTGGCCCCGCACTCCTAGGTGGCCCTCAGTGCGGGTGGCACCAGTGCTGCAGCGAGGGGAGGGGAACGGGTAGCCGGGTGGGGAGGGTGAGGTACCAGCAGGCAGGTGGGGAGAGTGCTGTGTGGGGCAGGGTGTGGGGGGAAGGGTACTCGCACCTGGCCCAGCATCTCTGTGGCCAACACAGCCCGCTCGGCTTGTTCCTTGGCCTCCTTGGCCAGGCCCCGGTTGGCCCTGGATTTCTCCCGCAGAACAGCCACGTCCTTTGCCAGCTCCTGTAGCAGGCTCAGCAGCTGCGACTCCTTCTCCTGCAGCCCTTGGAGCCTGCGCTTGGCCTGGGAGGAGACAGGGATGTGCCACAGTCACCAGCAGGATGGTGCCCCCTGCCCCCCAGCGTGGCAGGCTGTGGCCCAGGTCCAGCCCAAAGGAAACCCTGGCATTTGTGGGGCTCAGCCTGTGCCACCCTCCCTCCCCCATGGCCCCAGGCTCCTATCTGAGCAAGCGCACCATGGCCCGGACCCCAGAGTCCCCAGCAGCCTGAGGCTCTGGCGAGATCCCCTCAAAGCTGGCAAGAGCCTGTGGCCCGGCCCCCAGAGCATACGCCTTGGCAGCTGCTGGGGAGGGGAGGCTTCAGCCAGCATAGGTAAGGGGGGTGCAGGGCCTGGGGTACCCCTATGGGGGGGCAGAGCCTAGCTTGGGGGCACAGGAGGGTCCCCAGTAGTAGCCCAGTCCCTCACCTCCTTCACTCTGCTTTCCACGCCCCGGATCACCTCCTTGGTGCTCCTCAGAGTGCTGTCAGCCACCGACACTTGGAGCTTCACCCCTGCCAGCACCTCCTGTGTCTCCTGGATCACCCCCCTCACGCCTGCTGCCCGCTGCCTGGGGAGACACAGGACAGCTTCTGTCCCAGCCCCTAACCCTCAGGGCACCTGCCCCCACCATGCATCAGCCCTGCTGGGACACCCCCGCCATCACCCTGCCCCCACCCCACTGTGCCCCCTGCTCCTGCTCCACCGCACCCCTGGCCTCCCTTCCCCACTGTGCCCCCCTGGGACCCAGAGCCCCGGTAACTCACTTGGCCTGCTCTGCCTGTGTCAGCAGCTGCCTGGCGGTGGTCAGGCTGTGGGCCGTGCTGTTCAGGATGGCGTCCACCCCATCCAGGTGGCGGATGCTATCCTGGATCTCCTGCAGAAGGTGGCGGATCGTGCTGGGGCTGCTGGGGAGGGAAATGTTGAGCACCTGCTGGGACACCAGCTCGATGCTCTCTGGGTCGGCTCCTTCCTCTGCAGAGACAAGGCCAGCCTCAGCATGCAGGCAGGCAGGGCTGCGCATTGACACCCTGACAGCGGCCACCCATGCTAGCCCATGGCCCTGGGACGCCCACCACGCCGGGGCTCGGGGCCAGGAGGCTGCAACGTGCCAGATTTCCTGGGAACACCAAGGGGAGGCTAGAGCATGGCCACCACAAACTCTGCTCCACGTCCGTACCTGCCAGGAAATCTTTGATCTTCTGGATGAATTTGCGCAGCCTGGCTGTGGACTCCCCCATGTGGCCTCTGGCCACCTGGGCCTGGTCCAGCGTCTCCTGGGCTCGGTTCTTGGCGCCCTGGGCAAGCTCCTGGACCGCCTGCACCTGGAAGGGTGCACAGCTGATGGCTCCCAACTGGTGCCCCCTGGCAGCCCCACCCAGCATGGGGAATGAGCCGGGGGGGCATGCAGCTGGGCCCACAAAGGTGTGTGTATGTGCACTAAGCCGTGGGTCACGAGGGTGCCCACAGGTGTGCGAGGTGGGGGAAGGGCTCTGTGCTGGCAGACCCCATGAGATGCATGCCAGAGCAGACTGCCCCACTCCTCCCTGCTGACGCCCCCTGCCCCCTGGTACCTTGAGGGCAACGGTGCTGAGCTGCCCAGCCATGCTTTCCAAGTGGTGTGCGACATCGTCGGCTGTGCCCAGGGCCTGCGTGGAGATGGGCAGGGCCCCCAGGCAGCCTGGGCCCCCACACCTGCGCTGCCCTGAGTCTTCCTGGCAGGAGGCCCCTCCACAGGGGGCTTGTTCGCAGCCCTGATCTCCCTGCGCCCCACAGATCTGCCGGGCAGAGCAAAGACAGTGGGGTCGGCCAAAGAGCCAGCCAGCCCTGCAAGGCGCCAGGGACCCAGCCGGGAGGGGCGGAATCCCCGGCTGGCCAGTGTGCTCACCGGGGCGGGGGTGTGACAAAGTGGGAATTAGGGTTAGACTCCGCGTGGCTGGCTGGGGAGGGGAAAGGATGCGGTTTTCTCCCAGGCAGATTAAGGAAATTAAGTCACTGTAACTGCATCAGTCGGGCTGAAAAACCCACTCTGTGAGCGACAGCAAAACGGAGCCCGGGGCGTGCACGAGGGGGCGGGGACAAGCAGGGGTACAGGCCCCCAGTAATTGTCAGCCTCCTGGAACTCCTCTGGCCCGGCCATGCAGTGGTGGGAGAGCGAATGCCCCTCCAAAAGGGTTCAACGGCAAATTTTTGTACACACCCGCCCGTGCAGGCAGTGCTGGGCGCGGGAGCATTCTGCCGTCGCTCTCGCTCCAAGGCAGTGGGAGAGTGTGGGCCCATATGGAATGGGGGAGGCAACCTAGCGCCTGATGCTGTGGAAGAAGCTGATGTACTCAGTGCTTGTTTTCCTCTCTTGGCACAGACAAGGTCAGACTAACAGCAATAAATAAATCTCAGTCTCTAAGAGTGCCACAGGTCTCTTGTCTGTTTCTTTTCCCCCACCCAGGCTCTTGTGCCCAGGCCCCAGCCCAGCCCGCCCCCCAGCTCACTCTCTCGTTGAGCCCAGAGATGCTGAGTGCAGCTGCCCGCTTCTGGGCCTCCTGCAGAGACCTCCTCTGTGCTGCTGCGGTCCTGCGGAAGGCATCCCCTCTGTCGCGCAGCAGCCCCTCCGTGGCCTGCTGTGTGCGCTGGGCCTGGCCCACCAGGCTGGCTGTCCCCAGCACTGAGGAGTTGGCTTGCTGCGCCGCCTGCCTTGAGAACTCGAAGGAGCCCTGGATGCTGCGGTAGGACTCTGCCAGGGCACAGAAGCAGGCCATCAGGCTGGCACAGGGAGCTGCGCTCCAGCACTACCCAGGCCGGGGAGGGGCTGCCATAGGCACTCTGCTCCCTTACCGCCAAAGTCGGCACCCTCCCAGCTCGCCAGCTGCCCCTGCTGGCGGGTGAGGGTGCGGTTCAGTTCCTCCAGCTCACTGCTCAGGCTGGCCAGGCGGACCCCCTGTTCCTTGTCTGTCCCAGCTGGTGCAGCCAGACGCCCCTCCGCAGCCTGCAGCTGCTTCCAGGTTTTGTCCAGGTCCTCCCTGGGGAGACACAGCTGTGAGTGCATGCCGGGATGGCACCAGCCCCCCTGCTCCCATCCTGGGCCCCCAGGCATGCCACTGGCATCGGGCCGTTCTCCCCAGCATGGCAGGCAGCCCATGCCAGGTACCAAGGGTGCAGGAGATGGGCGGCCAGGGCCAGGTTCAGGGCCCCATCCCTGGGAGGAAGGCGGGCCCCATCGGGTGCAGCATAGTGCGAGCCAGCTGTCTTCGTGCCAATTGGCTCAGCTCGGTGCCCACACGGGTCCCATGGCCTGGCCCCCTGCCGGGCCTTCTAGCGAGGTGCCAGCAGTGCCAGCTGGGGCCCGCTGCACAGCCCGCCTGGTGCTGAGGGTGAAGGGATGCGCGTCTCCGAGCCCGGCCCACCCCTCTGTGCCCCCCCTTGCCTGGTGTCCTCCAGCAGGCCACCCAGCTGGCGCAGGAGGGGGGTGCCCAGGCTGCACCCGTCCCCGACCAGCCTCTCCAAGTGCCTCAGCTTGTTCTCCAGGTGCTGCAGGCGGCCGCTGCTGTGCTCGGGCCCAGGGCCTCCTTCCTGCAGTGCCTGTGCTTGCTCCCGCAGCTGTTGCAGCCGCTCCTGCAGCTGGGCAAGCACCAGATCCCACTGGGCGAAGCAGGGCGGGCAGCGGGAGCAGTGGGGAAAGTTGTCCTGGAAGCCGCGGAGGCACCGGTCGCAGCGCTGGCCCGTGAAGCCGGGGCGGCACACACAGTGCCCACTGAGGCGCTCACACTGAGGGCGCTCCGCCCCGGCCGGCTCACAGTCACAGGCTGTGGGGAGCAAAGTAGGGCTGTCACCCCAGCTGTGCCCACTGGGACGCCTGCCTGAGCCTGCCGGGCTCCAGTAACCTGGGGCAGGTCCCCAGCCAAGCCTCAGCTCTGCGGAGCTCAGCAAACACCCCCACTCTTCTCCGGGCAGGCAGAGGCTTGCCGCCAGAACAGCGTGCTCAGTGAGGGCACAGCAAAGCAGGCTGCCGAAAGCTGGGACACCCCCCCGGGC
Source organism: Pelusios castaneus (assembly GCA_007922175.1). NCBI lineage: Eukaryota > Metazoa > Chordata > Testudines > Pelomedusidae > Pelusios > Pelusios castaneus. The sequence goes on from ML685770.1 coordinate 27,767,265, forward strand.
TCACCCCCTGCAGCCCATCCCCAGGCTCCCTCTGTGTAGCCGCACAACGCCTGCACCGAGCCCCAGCCGCACCCCTCCCACCTGCACTCCCACTCTGCCCCCCGATCACACTCACCTGTGCACTCCCGCTCTGCCCCCCGCTCACACTCACCTGTGCACTCCCATTCTGCCCCCTGCTCACACTCACCCATGCACTCCCACTCTGCCCCCCCGCTCACACTCACCCGTGCACTCCCGCTCTGGCTCACCCCAGTGGTCCTCCTGGCAGTCGGCACAGGTGCGGCCCCCAAAGCCTGGGCGGCACAGGCACTGGCCAGTGAACTGGGGGCAAAGAGGACACTTAATTGGAGCAGGGGAGGGACTGGACACCCCAAGACACAGGCTTCCTGGGCCCATGGCTGGGGGCAGCGGGCGGCACAGCCCCATGGCTGGGGGCACTCACCACGTTGCAGCCCTGCTGCAGGGAGTGGAGGGGGTGGCAGTGGCAGGGCTGGCAGCCGTTCTGCCCCCCGAAGTCCCAGAAGCCGGGGGCGCACTGATCGCAGTTCTTGCCCACCACGTGGGCACGGCAGGGGCAGCTGCCTGTGAGTTGGTGGCAGTGGCAGGTGCTGGAGGCGCAGTGTTCAGGCCGCGTGCCCAGCTGGTTACAGGTGCAGCCTGGGAACGGGAACAGCAGCCTAGGCAGGGCTCAGCCCCCCACCACGGGCAAGCCCGGGCAGTCCCAGGGCTCAGGCCACCCTCCTCCGTCTCCCCACAGATACTGCCCCCCGCATTCTGCCATCTCCTGCAGCCTGCCCCATGCAGCAACTGGGTTCTGCGGGATCATCTCCGGTCTAGGGCCTGCCCCATGGCCGGGGGTACCACTGGCTGGAAGCCTGTGGGGCTTCATCTCCTTGTCCAACTACAGCCCCATTCCCTGCAATGTGATGCCAGGCTGAGCGCTGCCCCAGCCCTCCTCTCCCTGCCCCACTGTGCCCGGCCCAGCCCTCCTC
>ML685770.1:27768266-27785940 GCA_007922175.1 Pelusios castaneus
CCCAGCCCTCCTCTCCCTGCCCCACTGTGCCCGGCCCAGCCCTCCTCTCCCTGCCCCACTGTGCCCGGCCCTACCCCCAGCCCTGCCCCACTGTGCCCGGCCGAGATCCCTGTTCCTCCAGTCCACCCCCACTGTGCGCCTGCTCACGTCGGCAGCTGCGCTGCAGGGCATTGCCGTGGTAGCCGGGCTGGCACTCCGCGCAGTGGGGCCCAGCTGTGTGGTGCAGGCAGCGCAAGCAGTGGCCGCTGCGGGGGTCGCAGGCCTCGGGGTCGCTGGTGTCGATATTGTTGTTGCACTGGCATGGCCGGCAAGCCCCGCCCTCCTGCTCCGGGGCCCCAAAGTAGCCAGGGGAGCAGCGGTCACAGCGCGGACCTGGAAGCAACACCGGGAGACGCTCAGCCTGCTGGGCAACCCCCAGGAAATGCCCCGGCACCTGGCCGGGCACAGGGGTCCTGCCCTACTCTCAGGAACCAGAAAAGTCACAGATGTCCCCGTCTCCTTCCAACCCTGGGGCCACAAGATCCACGTCTCAGCCCTTGGGTCGCAGAAGCCCCTTCCCCACACTGCCCCCTAAGTCCCTGTCAGGCAGCAGGAGCCTCTGCCCTGCTCCCCCGGGAGCGGGTCTGGCACAGCAGCAGGCTGGTGTGGAGGGAGGCTGGCTCGCCTGGCCCCTTGTGAAGCCAGGTGCTGGATCTGGGTAGCAGCGGGAGGGAGCCAGGCCCAGCTCTTTTCTCCCCCCCCCAGAGCTGGGCACAGTCCAGCCCCATGTGGTGCCTCCGGCCCGGGCAGGCCCTCTCCTCCCGCAGTGTCTGCGGAGCTCTGGGCGCTGCAGCCCAGGGGGCACCTGCCGGGGCACTGCGCGGACGCCCGGCTTCCCAACGGTTGTGGCTCCTAACTACTCTGCCGGGCAGCGGCGGCCTTGAGGGTGCCCTGCGGAGCAGAAAGAAGGGCCATCCTTAATGGCGTGGGGCACAGCGAAGGCTGCGCGGGATTGCACGGCCCTTCTGGCACAGGCAGCAGCCGGCCGGGCGTGGAGGAAGAGTCCCGTGTCCTGTCCAATGGAGAGTGCCGGGCCGTGCTGGGGCCTCACCTGAGTATCCTGGCGCACACAGACAGACGATTTGATTGGTCTCCCGGTCGGCATGGCAGGAGTTGCCATGGTAATGCCGACTCCCAGGGTACCCAGGGCATGGGCAGGGCCGGCACTGCTGCCCAGAGCCCAGCACCGGGTTGCCATAGTAACCGTCCAAGCACCTGCCCAGAGCAAAGGAAGAGGGAGATGAATCCGGCCCGGAAACCATTCTGCCCCCCCCCCACCGCGCCTGCCCCCCAGCTACCCCACCCCGCCCCTGCCCCCCGCGCCACTCCACCCGCCCCTGCCCCCCTGCTACCCCACCCCACCCCCGCACCACTCCACCCCACCCCACCCCCGCCTCTGCCGCCCGGCTACCCCATCCCACCCCGCCCCTGCCCTCCGGCTACCCCACCCCCGCCCCCACACCTCTCCACCCTGCCACTCTGCCCCTGCTCTCCAGCTACCCCCACCCCTGGTCACCCTGCCCCCAACCACCCCACCTCCGGACCACCCTGACTCCTAGCCATAGCCCCCCCAGCCAGCCCTCCTGCCCCTGCTCCAATCCCTATGGCCAGCCCCCTGAGCCCACCCTCACTGCCTGAATAGAGGCCCCCATGGGACCGGCCTTTGGGCTGGGGCTCTGCTTCCCAGAGGGGGGCGACAGGGGGACCCCGGGACCCACACACCCACCTCTCACAGTGGCGTCCTGTGGTGGAATCACGGCACTGCTGGCACGCCCCACTGTGGGGGTTGCAATCGTCCGAGTGCCCGTTGCAGTGGCAGGGTCGGCAAGCTGGAAAGCCCCACTGGCCTGGCCGGCACTGGTCGCACTGGCGCCCCATGGCACCCTGCTGGCACTGGCACTGGCCGCTCACTGGGTCACAGAGTTGGGAGAGAGAGCCCTCCGGGGAACAGGCACACCCTGCGGGACAGACAGCAACCATGCCCTGAGCAGCACGCACCCAGACAGACGGACACTGGCAGGGAACTATGCCTGGCATCCTCGAGGGTGCTTCCCAAGATGTGTGGGGCAGCACCAATCCCACAGACCCGTGCCAGGGGCTGTCCCATTGTCTCAGCTCCTCTGCCAACGCAGGCCAACCTTGCCCATTCAGCCACTCAGCCAGCTGGGTGACCCCCTGCGGTCCCCCTGGTGCAGGCAAGTCTGGAGTGGCTCCGATGGGATGGGCGTCGCAGCCCCCAGGAGCAGGGGGTGTAACTAAGGCATGTGGGGCTGGATTTTTCACCGGCACATATCTACCAGTGTGTAGAGCAAACATGGCCTAGGTGTCCACGTCCCAGTCTCCGCAGATGATCCAGTGGTATGGAGATGATGGGCCATGCGGCTGGATGGCACCCAGCTTCTGTCCCCTAGACACCCTGAGCATACACACCTCCCCGGAAACTAAGAACCATGCAGCCCCTGTAGGGGAAACTGAGGCACACACAGGCCTCACCAAAATATTACAAGAAATTCCTCTGCCCAGCCATGGAGCCTGTAGCCCAGGGGGAAGAAAACAGCCACAGCCAGCGCCTGGGGCACAGGGCCTGCTAGGAGTGGGGCATGGGTCCTGCTAGGCTCTCTTGGGTGCAAACCCATTTGGCCCTGTGGGACGGAAGGGGGGGGCTTAATGCAAAACAGACAGGGACACATGCCCAGAGCACCAGACAGATGGACAGTGCCGCCCAGTGTGAGGCTCAATGCAGGCTGACAGACACAATCAGGGCCATCCCCCTCAATTACTCACGACTGCAGCCGGAGGGCCCAAATCCATAGGTGCCGGGAGCACACTGGTCGCAGCGCCGGCCAATCACGTGGGGCTTGCACTTGCACTGCCCCCCAACCGGGTGGCAGAGGCTGCTGGTGGAGCCCTCGGGGTCGCACTGGCAGGCTGGGGAGAGAGGAGATCAGTGCTACACATGGGGAAACTGAGCCAGGAGGAGGGGCCAATGCCTGGGCTCAGATGGGAATAGCCCCCCAGGTCTGGGCGCCACATAAGGGAGTGCCTTGAGCAGTGCCCAGTCAGGAGCTCGCTGCCATTCAACCCACCCCGCCCCGGGCACGCCCCACCAGCCCGCCCCAGCCAGCATCCGGAATATTGCGTGCAGTTCTGGCCCCCGTGGTTAAAAATTCAGACTGGAACAGGTGCAGCACCAGCAAAGCACGTATTAGAACTGTTGTCATGGGAAATCTCTATAGAATCAGGATCCTTTATAGTGAGGTTCTGCAGCCTGAAGCTAGTCAACATTTTCATCAGTGACTGGGGTAACTGGCTGGTGAGACTTGCCCATGTGCTCAGGGTTTCACTGATCGCCATATTTGGGGTCGGGAAGGAATTTCCCCCCAGGGCTGATTGGCCTGGGCTCTGGAGGGTTTTCGCCTTCCTCTGTAGCAAGGGACACGGTTCACCTACCAGTGAATTCTCTGTATCTGAAAGTCCTTAAATCCTGATTTAAGGAGGTAAATAGCTCAGTCATAGGTTGGGGGCCTATTGCAGGAGTGGGTGGGTGAGGTCTTGAGGCCTGCATTGTGCAGGAGGTCAGACTAGATGATCACACTGGTCCCTTCTGACCTTAAAGTCTATGAGTCTATGAGCACTCACCCAAAGCCCCATCATGCAGCAGGGCTGAGATGCTGCAGAGCAGCCGGGCGCAGGTCTCGGCCAATGCTGGCATCGTCGCCATGCGGAACGCCTCCAGACACATGTAGCGTTCCAGCTGTTCTCGCCGCTGCACTGCCCCCGGGCCACTGCCCTGGAAAGCCGGCAGCTCCAGCACCCTCGGCAACAGCACAAGCTGCGGAGGAAGATGAGACCTGAGTGCACACCTGGGGCCTGGGCTGCGGGGACTGGGCCGGGAGGGGACCATGGGGAGCAGGGAGCAGGCAGGGCTAGCCAGGCTGCAGGAGAGTCGGGGTACCTGTCCAGGCCTGGTGCAAGAGGGGTGCAGGCTGAGTGAGGCAGGCTGGGAGTGTGGATGTGCATGGGGGCAGGGCAAGCTGTGGGCTGGGGAGAGCTTAGGGTGCAGAGTCAGCAGTGGGGTAGAGGCCAGTCAGAGGGTGACATGGCATCGGGGAATGATGCAGAGGCTCCAGGGATACCCAGCCGGCCTGGAGCAGTCCCTGTGGCCCTCACTGCTCCATGCTGCTGCCCACGGCACCAGCCAGCCACAGAGTATGGGTGGGCAGCAGATGCCAAGAGCTGCCATGGACAATGGAAAGTCATTTCCAGCTCAGCAGGTTGTCAGCAGGTTTCCTGTCACCACAAGAGCTGGCCAGGCCCATGGGCTCCAGCCCCCAGTGCTGTGGGGCGCTGCCCAGCTGACTGAAGGGCCCCCCATCCTCTTCGAAGCCAGGCGAGGTGGCCACGGCCACTGGGGGGCATCTCCGTGCCCAGCCCAGGAGCGAGCAAGGCCCCATGCCCAGCCAGTGGCCCCGCATAGAGAGAAGGGGGATGGAGGCAGTGACACCACATGGGCACCCAGCAAAGAGCACGGAGGAGCTTGGGGGCCAGGCCCTGGTATCTGTGCAGCAAGCCGAGTGGGGGTGGGAAGTAATGAGGGCAGGCGGGGGCCCTCTGGCTCAGCTCTCGGCCAGCTCCTGCCCTTACCGAATCGATGAGGATGAAGGCAGCGGGGTGGCGCTGTGTCACGCCCGCCCGCTGGAGCCGCAGGGCGATCTCATATTGGTTGTGCGGCTCAAAGCAGAAGGGCCGAGGCAGCAGGGTGTACCTGAGGGCAGAAGACAGAGCTGAGGACAGGCCATGGGGGGCTGTGACTGTGACAGGCGTCTGGGGGGTGTGAGCCCAGGCCAGCTTATGACAGGGTTACCGGCTGTGGGATGGGATCAGCTGGCGTGGGCTGAGCACAGCTGGCTGGGGTGGCTCTCAGGCGGCGCAGCACCCAGCCACGTTTGCTAGAGCAGCCTGACAAAGAGCCCCCTGGGCATGCCCCAGGGGGGAGATGAGTCTGGGCCTGTCCCAGAACCCCGTCGGTTTCCCCGTCTCACCTCGCAGTGTGTGGCAGGCTCTCCTTGTACCGCTGCTCCGAGGGCAGCACATTCCCGCAGCGCGGGCTCACGGGTAACATCTGGGCGCTAACGCTGACCATGGCCTCCCAGTCCTCCGTGGACTGCGGGGAGAGGCAGAAGGTCAGGGAGCGCCCCCAGCTGGGTCCCCGAGGGCAGGGGCGGGGCGAATGCCTTGCCGGGCCTGCACCAAGGATGGCCTGGGGAGCCGGGCAGTCAGCCTGCGGAACTCCAGGCCACTGCACAGCCCAAGGCCAGCTGCAAGCCAGTAGCTGGGCCTGACACCGCAGGGATGGACAGCAGCCAACGGTCCTCAGGGAAGTGGGGCATGGCCAAGGGGCTGACCCATGCTGCTGCTGGGCAGGCTCAAGGGTGGTGTGAGGGTCAGGCGGGGACTCAGGCGCTGGCAGGGGAAGAGGCTTGGCCCTGAGTTGTGGGGGGCCAGGCAGCAGTTCAGGAACAGAGCATGCATGGGCCCCACAAGTGCTGAACACTGTCTGAGCCTGGACTTTGCACCCAACATGCTGCGGGAGCCCTGTGCCCGGCCGTCCCCTCCCCCATCAGCCCCACACTCCAGGGCAGCCTGGCGCCTGGCCATCCCCTCCCCCATCAGCCCCACACCCCAGGGCAGCCTGGCACCTGGCCATCCCTTCCCCCATCAGCCCCACACCCCAGGGCAGCCTGACGCCTGGCCATCCCCTCCCCCATCAGCCCCACACCCCAGGGCAGCCTGACGCCTGGCCATCCCCTCCCCTATCAGCCCCACACCCCAGGGCAGCCTGGTGCCCAGCCATCCCCCTCTTGCGCTGCCCACCTCAGGCTCGTAGCGGATCAGGATGTGGTACTCCATGGCATATGGGATGTCATCGATGTGGAAGGACAGGCCGGCCCCATCCCGCACACGGGTGAAGCCGGGGCCCGTCCATGTGATCATGTGACCCAGGTGCTCCCGGGACACCACCTCCACATCGGGCTGGGGGGCAGAAATGTGGCTCAGTGTCCCACCCCTTCCTCCACATCATTCCTCCTCCACCCCTACCCCTTCCCTCCATCCCCTCCTCCACCTCTCCCATCTCCATACCTCTAAGCATCCTTGTCCCCACAGCTCTGCCCTCCTGACCCCAGCCTGTTCCCGTCCCTCATGGCAAAATGGGCATTTGGTGTCTTTTTTATTAAGCTGAGGTGTACCCCATGTGACGCTGTCCAGATTTAGGGGACCATTTATGATACTTGTTCATACTAATATCTCATGATTGCAGAAATCCATAGGGGCTATGTCAGGTTTGGTACCAATAGAAAGGTTGTAGCTTGCTAGAAACGATTATTTTGTCTATGTGGTAAGTGTCATATCTGTATTAGAAAGTATGAATGTGATAGCTGTATCTGTATTCCCCCAATGGATGTCTGCAGCCATTGTCTCCTTAATGGCCCATAAAGGGAACCACAGGTACAATGGGCCTGGGGAGAAACCTGCTCAGTGAGTTGCCCAGACTGATTTTGATTGGAAAGAACGCCACACAGCATGAGGGAGGCCAGAGTGATAAAAGGAGCTACAGCCATCTCTGTTTGGTCTTCACAGTCTCCACTCCAGCCAACACCCACCTCTGGATCTATTCCTCTGGGTCTGGACAAAGGACTGAGGCCCACCCAGGTGCAGGGCGTTTACCAGAGGAACTGGACAAGCCTGCAAACTCCAAATTCTTCCAAGGACTTGCTTTACATGGGCTCTAAATCATTTGTATGTGCGTCATTCACTTTGACCCTTTAACGCCTCTCATATTTTGTTTCTTTCCTTTTTAGAATAAATCTTTCATTGTAGTTACTAAAGGATTGGCTGGCTGTGACTGGGGCCTCCTGGGATAACCTCCTGAATGTGCAAAACTCAGGGCAAGCTGCAAAACTGGGAGCCAAACTGATGGGTGGTACGTAAACCAGACTCCCTGTCAGTCACAGCCAGGCTCTGGTTCCTCACACCGGTCACCACAAAAAGTCTGCCCAAAATAGAAACAGCCCCTTTATTGCACTCCAGCTCCTCTGGCTCCCACCTAGCCGCACGGTCCCTTAAAGAAATAGGTTCTCCTGACCCCAAAGGGCCAGCCACAGCACACAGAACAATACAGGTTTGGATCTTACCCCAAAGTACCCCACTGACAGCCAATCCTTTAGCAACTACAGCTAAAGGGTTAATATAAAAGAAAAGAAACAAAATAAGAGAGATGTTAAAGGGTCAAAGTGAATCACACACATACAAATGATTTAGAGTCCATGGAAAGCAGTTTTCAGGCACAATCAGTTCCTCTGGTAGACACCCAGCACCCGGGTTGGACTCAGTCCTTTGTCCAGTTGCAGATGAATAGTTCCAGAGATGGGTGTTGGCTGTAGACTGGAGACCAGATGGAGTCGGGGCTGCTGTGTTTTATCCCCTCTGGCCTTCTCCATGCTGTGTGCAGTTCTTTCCAATCAAAATGGAGCTGAGTCACATGGGCAAGTCCCAGTGATTCAACAGGTTTCTCTCTGGATCCATTGTACCCGGGAGCTTCCTTCATGGACCATTAAGGAGACAATGGCTGTAGACATCCAGTCTGGGGAGCTAGTCAGAATCACACAGGTCGAAATATAGATTTAACAAACATTCTTAACTTCTAATGCAGATGTAATTCCTTCACATAAACCATATAATCATTCCCAGCAAATTACAACCTTTCTACTGATATCAAACATGGCACAGCTCCTATGGATTATTACAAATATGAAATGTTATTAATATGAGAAAACAATCATAAATGATCCCCTCAACTGAATAGCGTCACACTGGCAGCGTGATATTTTGGGTGAGATCCAAACCCATATTTTCTGTGTGCTGTGGCTGGCGCTTTGGGGTCAGGAGAACCTAACTCTTTGAGGGACCGTGCGGGTAGGTGGGAGCCGGAGGAGCTGGAATGCAATAAGGGGCTGTTCTATTTTGTTGTGCTTCGTGGCAATCGGAGGGAACCAGAAACATGGTGTGTGGCTGATTGAGAGCCTGGCGTACGTACCACCAGGCAGCGTTTGGGGAGTTTGGCTCCCGGTTTTGCAGCTTGCCCTGATTTTTGCATATTCAGGAGATTATTCCAGAAGGCTCCAGTCACACCTCGGTTTTCCCTTCTGCCCTGCATAGCTAGCCCACGGGGGGAGTGTTAGGGGTGTGCTACGGGGGCGCAGCTGCAGCATGGTGTCAGTGTGGCTCTATGTGCACCAGAGGGAGGCTCTTCCAGTGCCCTCGGTAACCTACCTCCCCGAGAGCTGGGAGCTGGGGCCAGGGAAGAATTCTCCCCCCCCCCCCCCCCGCCACTTGGCCTACTGCTGCATTGCTCTGGGCAGCCCAGCACCCCAACATCCCCTCCCCCCTCAGCCCCCCGCCCCAGGGCTGCCCTGATGTGCCCTCCCCCATGGGCATAGAGGTGCCCACAGCAGCACTTTGCCCAGCGGGCTGGATTGCTCGCCTGGGAGAGGAGAGTGGGACCTGGGGGCTGACGGACTGGCTGGGCACAACTCACGGGTCAGGCTGCAGGGCCAGGGCCGAGAGAGGAGCTTCTCCCATTGCCGCCATTAGCCCAGCGCCCCACGGGGCAGTCGCTGGCTCCGGAGAAGAACCTTCCCATTGGCCACAGCAGGGCAGGCAGCTAAGCAGATTTTTCACCCCCCCCCCCTCCCGAGTGACAGCCGGGTGTGGGCTTGGGCTCAGACTAGGCAGTGGCGGGGCTGGGGGCCGACCCTGTGGGAGGAGTAAGACTCAGGGACCCAGCTCAGGGGACCGTGGATCACTGACACCCAATAACCCTGCAGTATCTCTGCCCGCTGCCCCCAGCCCTCTATCCCCAGCCCCACATCCCAGGCCTTCCCTGCCCCATACCTTGTGCTGGGGCTGCCAGCCACGTCGGGGAAAGCCTCGGTGCTGCAGCAGCCGCCTGGCATTGCGCTGGCGCTGCGGGCGCTCCTTCCGCCCATCCCGCAGCTCGCTGTAATACTCCAGGCAGTCTGGGGGTGCCTCGGGGCGCAGTGCTCCCTGCAAAAGGGCCGGGTTACCTGGGTAGAGTGAGGGGGCGGCTGAGGTATCCCAGGGGGTGGGGGGCTAGCTGGGGCTTCCAGGGGATCAGAGGGGGGTGCAAAGAAGGGGCTGACTGGGGAAAGCAATGAGGGGGGCTGGGGTTAGCCCCAGGAGATTGCCAGGCCATAGCAGGTCGGAAGGGCCAGGGACGCCGGACCCGCTGCGCATAGTGGCAGATGCTGGAGTCCCTTGTTCAGCAGAGGGACAACTGTTGGCCCAGAGCCCGACCCTCCACGGAGACGGCGCCCCCCAGCCATAGAACCGCGGCGGCTGAGAGGACTCAAGTCCTTCAGTGATGAGTCGTTCCCCCCCGGATAGCTCCCCTCACCGCCGGGATCCCAGGCAGAACTGGGGGCTGGCTGCCCCACACTCACCGGCAGCGCAGGGTGGGGGGGTGCATGGCCAGTGGCATGCTCGGCTTCGTGGGTGTAGTGGTCCAGGGGGGCGCAGAAGAAGCCAGGCTGCACCTCATCACACTGGCGCCCAATGAGGTGGGGCCGGCAGGGGCACTGCCCATCCTCCATGGCACACCTGCAGGGCAGCACCACGTCTGTCTGTCCATCCCACAGCACAGGGGCCTGCTCTATCCTGTCAATGAGTCCGGGGGCAGCAGGCCCGGCCAGGTGACAGGACGGCACGTGTCGGGGTCTGTCCTGGGGCAGGGACTGTGGGGGGATCCCAGCACTGTCTCAGGCCCCTCCCCCAGCCACGGCCCTGCCCACAGTACCACTAATGCAGTGGGAATGGTCTGTGTTTCACATGAATGCGGGGCGTGCCTCAGTGTCCCCAGATGTCACGCAAGGCACTTGGGAGCTTCCTTAACATTAGGGACACAATGGTTGTAGAGGCTCCCAAGTACAATGGGCCCAGGGAGAAACCTGATGAACCAATAAGGAGACAATGGTTGTAGACAGCCTGTCTGGGGCATTTTCACAGACTCACACAAGTTAAAGTATAGATATAACACCCGATTATAACACCTAACTTCTAATCCAAATACAATTCCTAGACATGAACTATATAATCATTCCCAGCAAATTACTGCCTTCTATTGATACCAAACACGACATACCTGTTGTCATAGGCACCCCCGAAGTCACAGGTGCAGGGCCGGCAGCCGGCCACATCGTAGCTCAGGCCCCAGAACTCAGGCTGTGGGGAGAGCAGGGTGAGCCGCCTTGCGGGGGCCAGGCCTGGGGAGCAGGGAGCAAGAGGGGCTGGGGGCACTCACCAAGCACTGGCTGCAGTGCCGGCCGCTGACGAAGCGCTTGCAGTAACAATCTCCGCTGATCGGGTCGCAGGGAGAGCTGCCCACAACGATGCCACGAGGGTCACACCTGCAGGCTGGACACAGACCCAGCGGCTTAGCCGGCGGGACCCACAGGGAGCCCCCTGCGCCCCCCACCTAGCCCGCACTCACGCTGGCAGCCGTGGGGGTCGTTGCGGCTCAGCCCGTAGAAGGCTTCCTTACAGCTGTCGCAGCGCGCGCCCTGAATGTTCTCCTTACAGCGGCACTGGCCGGCGATCATGCCCAGGGCCATGTCCGTGTGGCTGTCGCACACCCCGCCACCCAAGGAACCCACCGGGTCACAGTCACAGGCTGCCAGCAGAGGAGAGGAGATGGGGAGTCGGGCCCCACGAGCCAGCGTGGAGCCCACCCCGGATGCCAGGGATGGGCATGGCATGACCCACAGCAGGGTGGTGCTGCCGGGGGTGTCTGGATTGGCCGTGCCAGGCAGGGCGGGTCGGAGGAGGGGAGCTACGGTTGGCGGGGAAGGAAAGAACAGCGGGGGGGGGGGGGGAGTCTCAGCACAGCCAGCCCAACGTTACAGGCCAGGGAGCACCGGTCCTGCGCAGTATGGCGTGGTGCGAGCTCCCCGCTCAGCATGCAGGCGAAGGGCTCACATGCTCCCTGGCCATGGGGAGCATGGCCACTGGGAATGGGGCCATCACCACACGGGAATGTGGGCGACACATGCCTCAGTTTCCCTGGCCAGGCACGGGTGCCACAAGAGGCGTGCCATGCAGCTGGCTGGTGACACCTGGGCAGTGAGAGCTGGGGCCCCAACGGATGGTGGGAACCCAGCATGGCACCCTAAACACAGCAGGCTCCGGGGTCAGGGGCTTGGGGACCTGATCTGTGATTCAGCGTCTGCCTTGCTGCTGGTGGGGCACCTGGCCCTGGGGGTCGTGTGCGGGTCCCAGTCACCACGGGGTGCTAACAGCGGAAGGAGGGCGCCGAACACTTCCAGTGCAGAGCCAAGGGGCGCTGAGGCCCCGTGAGTGAGCCCGGAGGGGAGTCGCTGCAGTGGTTCCTGGCTGGCATCCTTCAGAGCAGCTCTGAGCCCTGCCCCAGCCACCCGCTGCTAGGACACAGGGGAGTAGAGCCCCACGAACAGCTGGGCAGGATTCCCTCCCGGAGCCACGGGGCACTCACGGATGCAGGCGGTGCTGGCCCGGATGTCGGCCCGCGGGTCCCGGTAGTAGAAGGGTTTGCAGAGCTGGCAGCGGCGCCCCATGGTGCTGTGCTGGCAGTTGTCGCAGACGCCCCCGCTGACATTGCCCGTGGCCAGGTACACGGCCATGTCGAAGTGACACCGATGTGTGTGCTGGTTACACTCACACTCTGCCCAGAGGAGACGGGAACGATGGCCTGGGCACACCCGCCCCCCAGCCCCGCCCCCGGCTGCACCTGCCCCCCAGCCTGCCCCCGGCTGCACCCGCCCCCCAGCCCTGCCCCCGGCTGCACCGCCCCCCAGCCTGCCCCCGGCTGCACCTGCCCCCCAGCCCTGCCCCCTGGCTGCACCGCGCCACAGCCTGCTCCCGGCTGCACCCACCCCCCAGCCCTGCCCCCGGCTGCACCCGCCCCCCCGCCTGCTCCCGACTGCCCCTGCCCCCCAGCCCGCCCCCCGGGTGGCCCACCCCCCAGCCTGCCCCCAGGGGCACCCGCCCCCCAGCCCTGCCCCCCGGCTGCACCCGCCCCCCAGCCTGCCCCCTGGCTGCACCGTGCCACAGCCTGCCCCTGGCTGCACCCACCCCCCAGCCCTGCCCCCTGGCTGCACTGCCCCCCAGCCTGCCCCCTGGCTGCACCCGCCCCACAAGCCTGGTCCCCAGACACTGCCCCCAAGTGGCGCCACCCCATTGCTCTGCCCCCCCCGGGCACAGTGACCACACGAGGTGTGAAGGCAGGCAGGGGTCCTGGCACTGGACACGTGTGGGGCAGCGGAAAGGGGGCAGCCTGGTACCAGGGAAGCAGGCGGGGGCATTGAGCTCTCTCACCTTTGCAGGCGTGCAGGTGGGCACCCTCGGCAGGGCGCCAGGGCAGGTCCTGGTAGAAAGCCCGGCACCGCTGGCAGTTCAGGCCTGTGGTGTGGTGCTTGCACACGCAGTGACCGTGAATCTTGGAGAGAGGCAGAGACTGGGCTCAGCTCAGCGTGTGCCGGGCTGGTTCCCGCCCCTCCTCACTGGGCTCTGCAGGCTGGCGGGTGGGGGTCTGTCCATGCAGGAGGAAAGGGGACCTGTGGGGCTGCCCCCAGACCCAGGGGCACAGAAGACAGCCGGTGGCCGCCACTTGGCTGTGCCTGGACGCATTGTGGCCGTGCGGTGGGGCGCCCCTTACCATGCCCTCCACACCCGCCGGCTGGCCGGGCCCAGGCACGCACTGGCTGGCGTGGCCGTAGCAGAAGCAGTTCCCGCGCAGCGCCAGCTCGTAGAGGGCGTAGTAATACTTCTCCCGGATCTCCCGCCGCGAGTCCAGCAACTCGTCGCCCAGCGTGTGCAGCTTGGTCAGGTTCAGCCGCAGGTTGGTGACGCGCAGCAGATCTGGGGAGTTCGGGGGGCAACTCAGCACAGGCCCCAGCCCCCTGCCCTGCTGTGCCCCCAGCGGCCCCTCCCGCCCGCCCCCATCTCCAATGCTCCCAGGGCTCCATTGCTCCCCCTGGGGCGAGGCCCCGGCCATGCCCATCTCCCTGAGCCACCCGCAGTGCTGAACTTGGTACCCAGGGATTCCAGGCCGGCCCCCAGCTGGTGCCTCTGGACCAGGCCCCCCGCCATGCACCCCTACCCTGGATGGCTTTGCTGTAGGGATCCTCGACTGGGATGGACGGGTCCAGGACCTTGAAAATTACCTGGACAACAGGCGAGGGGCAGTGTTAGACATCAGAGCTGCCCCCGGCCCTCCATGCCCCACGTGAGGGGCACTGAGAGACACCAGAGCTTCCCCCCACCCACAGGCAGCCCCCGTTCCCCAGCATAGCGGCAGCAGTAGACACCAGAGCCGCCAGCCACCCATGCGCAGGCAGCACCTACCTCCCCGTGGCTGGAGGGCTCGATCTCAGAGTAGCGCTGGTCACACAGCACCTCGTCGACACGGCCCGAGGCCTGGACTGGGACGGCCGGGAACAGCCGGGAGCAGTTGTGGGCGAAGTAGCGATAAACCTTCCAGGTGCGGCCGAAATCGGCTGAGCGCTCAATCAGCATGGCTGCCGGGCGGAAAGTCTGGGGAGAAATCCGCAGCTGAGGGTGCCTGGCCTGGCGCCAGGGGGTGTCGGGGGCCCCCAAGAATGGCCCTGCACTGTCTGCAGACCAGCCCTGGGAACAGTGGCGTAGCGATGGGGGGGACAGTGGGGGCCCAAGCACCGGGCACCAAGCTGGGGGGGCTGCAAGGCATCGGGCACCCGGGGGGGGCACAAGTGTGTGCTTGGCCCCCCAGGCGTGGTGAGCACCGGACACCCTCACTACGCCACTGCCTGGGAACGGGTGCTCCTGGCAGGCTTGGCCCTGCTGCCCCGTCCCGTCCCGTCCCCGTCCCATCCTGTCCCCGTCCCGTCCCAGGCCAGTCACCTTAAATGCCATGATGAGGTGGGTGAAGTGGAACTCGGCCTCCAGATCCAGCCGGATGCTGACGTGCTCCACGCCTGCGGAGATGGGACAGGACGGGGTCACACTCATACCCCCGCCTGCTGGCACCAGCACTCTGCTCCCTCGTGTCAGCTGCGGTCCCAGCAGAGGCGGGCATGGGGCAGAATGGCTGCCCATCCTGTGCCCACAGCACGCCAGGGTGACCAGCCAGCCAGCCTGCGGTTGCTGAGAGTGGGCCAGGCCCTGCAGAGTGACCCCGCTCTGTGCCGTGCCCTCACCGTTCTCCGACTGCCACCAGGTGTGCTGGCCGTCCGGGCCGCCCAGGTAGATGACGTTCTGGATGTGGTGGCTGTTGCGCAGGGATGGGTCCCGGGAGTCGCAGATGAAGCATTTCTCAGAGTCCTGCAGCACAGAGACTGTCCCAGGGTGGTCCCTGCCACCCCCCCTCCCCCCGCGCAGCCCACCCAGCAGGACAGATGGACACACCGGAGCACCAGGAGCTGCTCAGACCTGGACCCACGGGTGCCTCAGGCCTCCTCAGCACATGGACAGCCAGACAGACTCACCGCCAGACACACACAATGACAAGTGGACAGACGGACCCACACACACACAGATCCAGATACACACACCAAGCAACAGACAGACAGACACATGGCTCCAGGCAGACAGACGGACTTTACTGTGATGAAGCGGGAGTGTTCTGTAACGTTTCTCCACCACCGCTCTGCAGCGAGACGGCTCTTTGCCTGGGGCAGGTTCCAACGCCTGCCTGGCTGGGCCTGGCCCCCAGCTTCAAGGAGAGGAGAGCCCTGAAGATGGGGAGTCCAGTCACCAGGCCGTGGAGGCCCCGTCTTCGGAAGCCAGCAACTGCAACCAGCTGTCGAAAGGCCTGAGGACTCAGGGTGGAGGGGGCAGGTTGCCCACCTGGCCTGGGACACAGCAGGAGCTCTCTGGGTGCCGGGAGCCGAAAAAGACAGAGAGCGGGGACGGAGCGAACAGAGCCGAGTGCGGCTACTGCCTCTCATTCTGACTCAAGGCGGTTCCGAGTCTTCCTGCAGGGACTAATCAATAGTCCAGCCGTCGCAGAGAGCACTGCACCGAAGAGGGAGGAAAGTCTCCTGGAGGAGTCTGGCTTGGCTGGAGTCACTGGCCCAATCTTCAGGTCACGGAGTTGCCCTGCGGGACGGCGTTGATCACATGACAGGAGCTCTCCATGGGACTTGTTTGGGCACAGATCAGGCCTGCGAACCCGCACGGCAACAACAGAATTCAGCTGAGACGAGAGTGGGGCCAAGTGCTGAGTATGTGTCAGGGACGGCAGGGGCCAGGTTCAGATGCCCTGTCCCTTCTGGTCCTAAACGCTCATGCTTCAGGGTCACTGCAGGGTCAGGAAGGAATTCCTCCCGCTCCCCCCTGTATTCTGGGAGGGGAGGGGGTTCTTTCTTTGGCTTTTTGGCTCCTCCTCTGAAGCTGGGGTGGGGGTGTGGCTGGAGCTGGGACGCTGGGCAGGGCGAGCAGTGCAGTGCGGGACACAATGCTTGGGGGTTGCTTGTCGCTCACCTGCTCAGTGGCTAACCCAGTGCCCCACGGGAGGAAGGGGGTGAGGGATTCTCCCCAAGTCAGGCCAGGAGTGACCTCGAGGGAGTCGCCTTCCTCTGCACCATGGGGTGTGGGACACTTGCCGGGAGTTTCTGGGTACATCTCACAGAATCGTTTCCCTGCACTGGGGGATCTCAGGCACCCGTCCCCTGGCGCACACGACGGCTGGTCTCCGGCCGCTGTAAGTCTGGGTCTCATTCCGGGGCCCAGGTCAGTGTGCAGGTGCTGGGGGGGGCAGACGGGCGGTCTGCTCCCTCCTGGCCGAACACTCCGACTCCATCTCACACACACATGGAGCCAGACAGACGGACTCACACGCAGACATATGGACTCACACACTCATGCACTGACCGTGGCTTGTGCTGAGCATGGCCCGGCCTGCCCTGGCCCAGTCTGCCAGAGGCCGGTCGCAGCAGTGAGAGTGCCCTGGACGGGATCCAGCCCAGCCTTGGTCATTGGGGGTTGGGGAGGGTTGGCAGCCCCGTGTGCAGGGGGGACAAAGGGCACAGACAGACGTGGGCACACAAGGGTGCTGCATGGGGCAGGCATGCACGTGCTGTGCTTGGAAATCAGTGCTCGGCCCTTTGTTGAGCCCAGCCACATAGTCTCCACGCTCAGCCTGGGGGGGCACTCGCTCTGCACGGGCACCCCTTGGCAGGTACCTGTAGGTGACTAACGATGCAGTACTCCTGGGGCCCCTGCAGTCCACATGTGGACGTGGCGCTCAGGCTGTGGGCCCGGCCGACGAGCAGGTTCCCTGCAGCTGGGTAGCAGCTCCCCACGGAGCAGCCGTGGGGCAGCAGGTCTGGCTCTTCCTGGCTCACAGCACCTGGACCCGGGGCTGGAAAGAGGCCAGGGCATGGCTGCTGAGAAGGGGGACGCAGGGCACCCCATTTGCAGGCTCACCCACCCTGAGAGAAAACCAGACACATTGTCCACTTGCCACATGGCTGGGGAAACTATGGGGACG
The DNA here is from genome assembly GCA_007922175.1 of Pelusios castaneus. Taxonomy (NCBI): domain Eukaryota; kingdom Metazoa; phylum Chordata; order Testudines; family Pelomedusidae; genus Pelusios; species Pelusios castaneus. The sequence continues at coordinate 27,784,885 of ML685770.1, forward strand.
ATGCATGCCACACACTGCTGTGCCCTGCCGTGGCCGGCTCTGGGCTGCAAAGGACGCTGGCGCTGACCTGGGCTGTGCCCCCACCCCAGACACAAGACGACATTTTTAGCCCAGCTCGCCCGTCTGTCCCACCACCCAGGGCCAGGCCTCCCCCTGGGGGCTAGCTACTGCTCTGGTGCCGCCTGCACGGGCAGGTGTGTGTCACCTGAGCCTGAGGAAGGGGCGTGGAGCCAGCCAGGGGGGTGGGGCCCACACTATGGGGTTTTCCATTTCCTGCATGCCAGGAATGCGAGGGAGCCCCTCAGCCGCTCACACCGAGTGCCTGGCATGCAGCCCCCCGCCCCCGCTACGCACACGCACACATGCGCACACACATGCGCACGCGCGTGCACGCGTGCACACACACACACACACACACACACACACGCACAGCGTCTTTCTCCTGCACCCAGCACAGGGACCCAGACCCACAATGATCCAGCACAGAAGCCATGACAGGGGAAGCTCCTGTGCTGCAGCCCCATGACTTGCCCCCATTCGGCCCCTCCCCACCAGTGTGGCCAGCCCTGACTCTGCCCCTCCAGCCTCTGCTCCCTGCAGCACACGGGCCTCAGTGACCCAGTGCCTGCCAATGATTAACCCGTGGGGCCTCCCCAGTCCAGGGCACCCAGGGGCCAGGGACACACCCCACACATTCCAACCAGGGCAGGGCCCCACCAAGGCCTGGTCTGAAGGTCCCCAACCCTCCTCCCAGAGCAGAGTTGGGAAGAGCCGGGGCCTGGGGTGCATCAGGAGTTGGGAGCGGGACCAGAGCAGACAATGGCAACGAGAAAGGCCGGGTCTCGGGCCCACACCGGGCACAGAGGGGCCCTGGGTCTGGGGCGGGTGCCAGGAGGCAGCTGGGTGCCAAGGGCGGATCAGAGGGCAGCAGGACAGCTGGGCCGTGTGAGCACGTGTGCACCGTGGCCGGCTGTGCACATTCCTCTGTGCACCGTGGGGTGGGGGAGGGGCAGGGATGTGGGGATTAATGGGGGGGTGTCAGGCCGTGCAGGGATC
>ML685770.1:27792554-27813436 GCA_007922175.1 Pelusios castaneus
TTTCCTTCCTGGGCCCACTATACCTGGGAGTTTCCTTCCTGGGCCCATTATACCTGGGAGTTTCCTTCCTGGGCCATTAAGGAGACAGTGGCTTTAGCCATCCTGTCTGGGGAGCTAGCCAGAATCACATAAATTAAAATACAAATATAACAAAGGTATTCATGACTTCTAATACAGATATAACCGCTACACATGAACCATATAATCATTCCCAGCAACTTATAACCTTTCTCTTGGTTCCAAACATGGCACAGCTCTATAGATTATTGCCACTGTGGACATATTGGTATGAAATACTATCATAAAGGGTCCCCTAAACCCAGACAGCATCACACCTCCTATCGATGTGCTGGATCAGAAAAAAGGCCATCTCAGGTTTTTGAACCCTTTCTTTGTAGGTGTGGCCCATCCGTGCCTGGGATGGCCACGTGAATATGCCCAGGTCAGGGCAGGCAGGTTCTCCCAGTTCTGGTGGATGACACTGGTCAGACTTCCCCAACCAGCTATAAACAATGCTTCGAACTCCCCACACTGCTTATCAAGAAGCTGAAACAAAATACACTCAGCCCCTTTACTGCATTTCAGTCTCTGGCTCCCAATCAGCCCCTGGGTCTGGTAAAGAAACAAGTTACTCAAAACTCCAAGTGACGCTGTCTGGATTTAGGGGACCACTTGTGATACTATTTCATATTAATATTTCATAGCTGCAGTAATCTATAGGGACTGTGTCATGTTTGATATCTGTAGAAAGGTTGTAAGTGGCTGGGAATGATTATATGGTTTATGTGTGGGAATTGCATCTGTATTAGAAGTTAGGAATATGCCTGTTATATCTATATTTCAACTTGTGTGACTCTGGGAAACTCCCCAGAAAGGATGTCTACAGCCATTGTCTCCTTAATGGCCCATTGAGGGAACCACAGGTACAATGGGCCCAGGGAGAAACCTGCTCTGTGAGTCACCCGGACTGACCATGTGACTCAACTCCATTCTGATTGGAAAGAACTGCACACAGCATGGAGAAGGCCAGAGGGGATAAAAGGAGCCGCCCTGACTCCATCTTGTCTTCAGTCAACACCCATCACGCTCCACGGGATCTATTCCTCTGTGACTGAACACAGGACTGAGGCCCACCCAGGTGCTGGGTGTTTACCAGAGGAACAAACCTGCAAACTGCTCTACATGGACTCTAATCATTTGTGTGTGTGTGATTCACTTTGACCCTTTAACGTCTCTTGTATTTCGCTTCTTTTCTTTTTATATTAACCCTTTAGCTGTAGTTACTAAAGGATTGGCTGTCAGTGGGGTACTTTGGGTAAGATCCAAACCTGTATTGTTCTGTGTGCTGTGGCTGGCCCTTTGGGGTCAGGAGAACCTATATCTTTAAGGGACCGTGCGGGTAGGTGTGAACCAGAGGAGCTGGAGTGCAATAAAGGGACTGTTTCTATTTGGGCAGACTTTGTGGTGACCGGTGTGAGGAACCAGAGCCTGGCTGTGACTGATCGGGAGACTGGTTTAAGTCCCACCCATCAGCGTGTGGGGAGTTTGGCTCCCGGGTGTGCAGCTTGCCCTGCTTTTTGGATGTCCAGCAGGGTATCCCAGGAGGCCCCGGTCACATAGGTGTAGTCTTGGCAGGATCCAGAGAACAAGAACATTTGGATCAGGACCCCACACTATTCCTAAATTTAATATTTGCTACTGAGAGGGTTAAAGGTTAAAGTTGGTCAGAATGAGTTATTCACAGTCAGATGAAGCAATCAAACTGAAAGACATAATGTGACCGGGGCCTCCTGGGATAATCTCCTGAATGTGCAAAAATCAGGGCAAGCTGCAACACACAGACCAATAGATTTGGGCTGTACCTGCCTTGTATCTAAGGCCATCATTTACCTCCAGAAAATGCATTCGGGGTCCTCCCCTCCCGCACCCTGGCAGGGAGGTGTCGAGGCCAGAGGCAGCAGAGAAGCAGTCCCCACAAACCCAGGCTGTGGGTCAGGACTCCTGGGTTCTGTTCCTGGGCTGGGCAAGGAGTGGGGTTTGGCTAGAGCAGGGAGGAGGCTCCTGCCCCCCCCACAGCTTCCCCAGCCAGGGGTGGCTGGAGCCAGGACTAATGCCCCTCGTGTGGTTTCCCCAGCAGGGGAGTGGGGGGATTTACGCCCCCTCTCCCAGCTGCTGCTGAAGCCAGGGCAGGAGCCAGTCATCCGGCAGCGTTCCCCACACCTGCTTTCCCCAACCAGCAGGTGACCCTGGCGGGACTTTTTGCCCCCACTCTGCCTAGCTTCTGCAGGAGCCAGGTTGGGGGTGGTCAAGTCAGGTCGGGCACGTGCATCATCCTCCCGCTTTCCCCACTCCATCAGGACTCCTGGCTCCCCGGGCTCCTGACTCCCACATGGCCAGGGGCACCCACTGCCAAGCACTCCTGCCTGGCCAGCCAGGGTCGCCCCCCACCCCCAGCTTTGTAGCTGGCCCCCTGGCAATCGGAAGGGCCTGGTGCGTTAGTAGCCTGTGCTATCGCTGCAGGGAGCAGGGACGGGGAGGCAAGGAGTGCGGCCTAATTAGCATCTGAAAGCCCCGGCCCCAGGGCTGATTTGCAGCTCAGGAGACGTTGTTAGCGGCTTATTAAACCGAGGAATCAGTGAGGGAAAGCCGAGCGACCAACGTGGCAACCTGCTCCACAATGCGAAAGGAAGAATTCGACCGCCTAGTTCGCCTATATGGTTGGGCTGGCCCTGAGGCAGGGGCCGAAGGAGCTCTCCGCTGATGCTGAGCAGGGGAGGAGGCCTGGGAGCTGTCTGTCTGTCTATAGGGAACACCCATCCTAGCGAGGTGCACAGCACCATGGGGCCGCTGTGCCCAAATGGTCGTGTTGTGTCCCAGCTCACTTTGTCGCTGGGGCTGTTGCCCTTTGTGTGAATCCTGAGCAGCAGACCCGTGCTGGGCCTCTCCCGATGGAGAGACTCAGCCTCACTCGAACCGCGCTCGCTTGGCAGAGTCTGTGGAATGGCGAGAGGGTGGGCCGTTTGATCTGGCCTCTCAGGGTGTAACAGGAGAGCAGATGGAGGCTCAGTGTGGAGGCTCGTTGCAGAGCAGTGGCACGAAGAGACAGATCTACGCATTTGCCCTGCTTTGGGACAACGCACTCAGCCAGGAGGTTCCCCCACAACAGCTGAGATCACCGAGTGCTGGGACCGCAAGACATCCCAAAGTGGCTGGTGGACCAGCGCAGCAGGGTGAGCGAGGTGCCTTCCCTGCTCTCGGCTGGGAGCTGATCTCTGGGTCTTCACTGACCAGGACAATCGCTGTGAGTGGGGGCCCTGCAGGGAGGGGCACGGTAAAGCGACTGATGAACCCGAGGGGACAGGCGCAGTCAGGCCTGAGCTCGCTCTCGGGGTCTGAAACGCCCATAGGCGGACCCACCGCAGAGCAATGGTAGAGGCAGCCAACCAGGGCACTGGGACCCACCGGTTTCTGCTGGAGTTCAGCTCCAGGGCAGAGGCAGCCGCAGCCCCAGCGTGTCCCACGTCAGAGCCACACTCCCAGCACTGAAGGAGGCTGGTGCTCTTCTGCTCACTCGCAGCCGCAGCTCCTGGGGCAGCAAAAAGCGAGGGTGGTAACCCTCTCCTGCCATCCCTGGAAAGGGCAGTGACCTGTGCCAGGCCCAGCCAGCTCTGCAGTCAGCACGTTGCACTTCAGGTCTTCAAGAGCAGGAGAGACACGGTGTGTGCAGAGCCCAGGCAGCGGCAGCACCTGTCACGTCCATGCCTAGTTATGGAGTTTGGAGAACAGCACTGGCCATGCGATCCTGCCATGGGATGCACCCCCGGAGTGTGAGCTCTGCAACTTTCCTGTTCATTTTTGCAATGTAAGTGCATTGTTGATGCCGAATATGCCATGCAGGGTTCCTTTTGTGAATGTTCATAACTTGCTCTGCATTATTACTATGGTATGTTTCCTGCAGCAGCTTGTATTTGTACAGATGTGAAACATGTTCCCAGGTATTTCCCATGGCTCGGGGAGGCAGACAATCAGAGCTGGCTCTCAGCACAGAGGCTGAAGAGGTACATGACAAAGACAATGCAAACTGAGCTCCCTGGCTCAGTGGAACAAAGAGAATCACCTACCAGCAAGGGAGAGGGAGTAAAGGGGGTTTGGAAAGGACGTTCTTTGAACTTTGAGTGAGCTTTTTGCCAGAGAAACTCCATCCTGAAACAACTCCAAGGGACTGAACCTATCCCCAGTGGCCACAGGGGCCAAGCTGCAGCCATCCATGTGGGAAAGCTAGAGAGTGAGACTGAACACTGAATTTTAGGTTACAATGTGTCTGACATCTTTTATTTGCTCGTGACTGCTTTATGAAATGATTGTGCATTGATTTGCTACATACTCACTTAGAATCATGTTCTAATGGAAAACTAGTGTTCATGTGATCTAAAGCTGTGTGGACTTTAGAAAGGGTAAATGAACAACCTGGGATATTCAGGTTTCTTTCATAAACAGGCAAACCGGTGTCTATGAGCCTATGGCCATTGGGAAGGGCCGCAATCCCTGTAGGATGGAAGTTCCTGGTGTGGTATCTGGGGGCTGGGAACCATCCCGTGAGTGGCTGGAGAGCGCATCTCCACTGTCTGGGACCAATTACATGCTGGAGGCTGGTGTGGACTAGCCAGGAGTGGGGTGGCCACCTGGCAAAAGCAGGGTAAGTCGGGATCCAGGAGTGGGCGATCAGGGAGACACAGCAGCACACCAGACCAGATTCTAGGAGGGGAACATCACAGACCTGTCTGGGCTAAGCCCCTCTACTGGCCAGGACCAGCTGCTCCTGAGGAAGGGACCCCCCCCCTGCCCTCAGAGTGTGCTTTGTTTCTGTCCTGGAGCAGAAGCAAAAGCTGAGCCATCAGAAGAACCGGCGAGGCAGTCTTGTTTCCAAAGGATGGGCCAAGGCCTGGTTCCCTGAGCACAGGAGGAACTAAGCAGTAGGGGCAGAGTCTTTGCTGCTAATTCCCAGGCTATCGCCCACCGGGCAAGCGCCTGGGCTTTCTCAGAGCCATGGCAGCAGGGTTTCCTTCCATGGCTCCGGCTTGCTGCCTGCCTCTGCCTCAGACATACCCAGCCCCAGGAAAGCCCCGACTGCATGGCTCCTGTGCTACACACCTGCCCAGGCTGGGCTGCCATTCAGGCAGGGGCTGCTGTTGTTTCTGCTGTTACCCAGAAGGGCATGCAACCGCTCCCTCCTTCAGCTTGGAGGGAAGGCAGCCATTGACGCCCCCTTCAATGAGGGTTTGGAACTGGCCACACACCACAACTGCATGCCCCGGCCACTGCCCAGCCTCAGCCCACCTTTATCCTGTCTCCAGGAGCTCTGGCTGTTCTCAATGCTCACAGCAACGCCTCCCCCCACAAGCTCTTGGCCTCCCCCACCTGTGGCACTGAGTTCTACAAGTCCATTGTGAAATCAGCTGTCAATCTGCAGCCGAGCAGGGCCTGCGCCCTTGTGCTGAGACAGGCAAGGCCCCCAATGTCCCTGCTCTCTGGAGCTCTCGGTCCCCAGCCATGCTCCACCACTGCATCCAGAACACCAAGAAAGCTGCTGGCTTGCATGGCTGGGGGCGGCAGGAGACACGCTGGGAGAGGATCAGAGCAGTGGGCTGTACTCCCTGGCTGCAGCTGCTGTGCCTGCACGGGTGAGTCCAAGAGCAGCTGTGCTGTGTCCTCCCAGGGAGGCCAGGAGCTGAGCAATGCAAAGAATGCAGAGCAGACGCATCTGCCGAGGCGAGAACCCTGGCTGCTGCAAAGCGGTGGCCTGGATGGGGACAAACAAGTGGAGGCAGAGCAGGGTGGAAAATGGAAACGAGAAGAGCAGCTCCGATCTGGAAAGAGTGGCCTGGGGAGGGCCTCTAGGGAGCAATGACTTAGAGACCCACTCTCCCCCCATCAGTGCAGTCTCGCCCCTACCCAGGGAGCCAGGCGCCTGCTACACCTTCCTATGCAAGGGCTGGTGCCCGCGGGGCTTTTGCAATGCTGCAGACAGAAGAATCACAGACCATTAGGGCTGGGAGGGACCTCAGGGATCACCTAGTCCAAGCAGGGCCACCCCAGCTAAGAGCTCAGGCTATGTCAAGCTGGGCCCTAAAAGCACGGCCATTCTGGGAAGTCACTCTCCGTGGTTGCCCGGACAGTTCAAAGCATTCGCAGGGACTCCATCAGTGCCCGCAGACAGCCTGAGTCAGCAGGCCTGAGGCGGGGAGTTGGAGAGACCAGGACGCCCCCAGCCCTGGGACACAGTGAAGCAAAGAGGCATTAAGTGCAAAGCATCTGGTCAAACTCAATCCACCTGTCACCTGATTTTCAATCTCAGGGGCTCAGCGCTGCCCCCCCCCCCCACTTCTAGTGCTGACCAGCGGTCACCTAGTGACCCCACCTCTGGCTGACAGAGGCAGAGCTGCACCAATGCCGAAAGCTGCCCGCATTCAGCCAGGACCCGCACCACACAGTAACTATGTGGCAGGGGAATGCAGCAAGGCAGGGACGGAGCCCAGCCCAGTCCCGGCTGGCTGGCAAGGCCAGTGACATCACAGCTCCTAGAGTAATTTCCATCTAACGTCTCCACGACACCCTGGGCCTGCTCAGCCAGGCGCTGCAGGCTTTTGTGGTCTCTGCAAGACAGAAGGAAGTTAGTGAGTTGAGATGCGTTTGCCTGGGTGCACTGGAGGGTGTGGAAGGAGAGGCAAGATGGGGGAGCAGAGCTTGGGAGGTGCAGCTGCTGGAGAAGCAAACAGGATGTTAGGGATCATTAAAAAGGGGATAGAAAATAAGACTGCAAATGTATTATTGCCCTTATATAAATCCATGGTACGCCCACATCTCGAATACTGTGTACAGATGTGGTCTCCTCATCTCAAAAAAGATATTCTAGCACTAGAAAAGGTTCAGAAAAGGGCAACTAAAATGATTAGGGGTTTGGAGAGTGCCTCGTATGAGGAACGATTGAAAAGGCTGGGCCTCTTCAGCTTGGAAAAGAGGAGACTGAGGGGGGACATGATAGAAGTATATAAAATTATGACGGATGTGGAAAAAGTGGACAAGGAAAAGTTGTTTAAATACTCCCATAATACAAGAACCAGGGGTCACCAAATGAAACTGATAGGTAGCAGGTTCAAAACAAATAAAAGGAAGTTCTTCTTCACACAACGCACAGTCAACTTGTGGAACTCCTTACCTGAGGAGGTTGTGAAGGCTGGGACTATAACAATATTTAAAAGGGAACTGGATAAGTTCATGGTGGCTAAGTCCATAAATGGCTATTAGCCAGAAAGGGGTTAAGAATGGTGTCCCTAGCCTCTGTTTATCAGAGGATGGAGACGGATGGCAGGAGAGTGATCACTTGATCATTGCCTGTTAGGTTCACTCCCTCTGGGGCACCTGGGCACTGGCCACTGTCGGTAGACAGATACTGGGCTAGATGGACCTCTGGTCTGACCCAGTACGGCCTTTCTTATGTTCTTATGTTCTAGAACCGCGCCCCGTGCAGCAGCCACTCGTATGGGCAAGTGGGGCGGAAAAAGGGCCCAAGGACGAGCCGGACACAGCTGGCTGGGTTCTGAAGCACCATTTACTGGAGAACGGCAGGGTCAGATCACCTGCCAGAATTTCATAACAAAACATTCACTTCATTTAAGAAAGACAAGTTTGGTTTGATCTTCTTTCCTCTTACTAACACTCCTGCCACTGAGCACGCCATCCTCCTATACACCAGCAAGCACGGCGCAGCCCACTCAGATTAAACACGCAACGCTGACATCGCTGGGCAAACATTCGGCACACAGAACGAAATGGTACAGAGTTCACGCCGAGAACACGGTGGCTCACTCCTTCCAATTCACAATACGTGGATTATTTCCCCAGGCCGACTGCCGAGCCCATGTACCAGGCCAGCTGTCAGGAAACGGCCCGGTTGCTTTGGGACTGGGTTACTCTGCTGTGGTGGGGTCTGCCTGGGCTTCCAGACCCCAACGGAAGATCCGTGGAAAGCTTTCGCTCCAGCCAAGCAGAAGCAGGTCAGCTGCGCTGCAGTAATGGAAGAAGAGCAGTTCTCTCACTGATGAACAGTTCTTGGGGTGCACACCCTCTGCTACCCAGACTCCCGGTGTCCCATGCAAGCTGCAGCAGACACTAACAGAGAGGCTGCCAGTGTCTCTGCAGACGCTCACATGCTAAACACATCCCTTGTGCATGGGGAAGGGGGAGCGGCTAGGAAGCCCGTTTCAAAGTGCGGGGGAGGGAAATCTGAGCACAGCTTGCAGGGCCGCCTCTTTCATAACAGTGTGGGCCTCCCCAGACGCACACAGGGGCTACAGACACCTGTGCACATCAACAGTGCTCAACGAGATCATCCCAGGGGACAACAAGGCCTAATTGTTTCCTTAGGGGGCACTTCCTTCTGAGGCCATGTTAGGAAGCTTCTGGAGCTCTTAGCTGGTAAGGGTCTGCTCCCTCTGGGCCATGGACAGCTGCTTGAGCAAATGGAGGTTATTCAAAGCAAGCGAGGATGGAAAGCAAAGCCTGAGCAGTCCAGAATGCAGCATCTTGTGCCTGCAAAGCTGAGCAGGGACTCGTTTGGCTGAAGGGAATGCTGTCTAGCCCCTCTGTGGTAGATCACAGCCTTCATCTGACACGCCCCTGCCTGCAGGAGAAGCAATGTACGGCAGCAAACAAGGCCTGCCAGCCAGCAATGCCTGACTTAGAATCAGAGAATCACAGGGCTGGAAGGGACCTCACGAGGTCATCTAGTCCAACCCCCTGCTAAAAAGCAGGACCACTCCCCCTAAATCACCCCAGCCAGGGTTTTGTCTAACCGAGCCTTAAAAATCTCCAAAGATGAAGATTCTACCACCTCCCTAGATAGCCCATTCCAATGCTTCACCACCCTCCTAGTGAGAAAGCTTTTCCTAATATCCAACCTTGACCTCCCCAGCTGTAATTTGAAACCATTGCTCCTTGTTCTGTCCTCTGTTACCCTCGAGAACAGCCTAGCTCCCTCCTCTTTGGAGCACCCCTTCAAGTAGTTGAAGGTTGCTATCAAATCTCCCCTCAGTCTTCTCTTCTGTAGACTAAATAAGCCTAGTTCCTTCAGTCTCTCCTCATAAGTCATGTGCCCCAGCCCCCTAATCATTTTTGTTGCCCTCCGCTGGACTCTTTCTCATTTGTTCACATCCTTTCTGTAATGGGGAGCCCAAAACTGGACACAGTACTCCAGATGCGGCCTGACCAGTGTCGAATAGAGGGGAATTATCACATCCCTCGATCTGCTGGCAAGGCTCCTCCCCGGCCGACTTCTTTGGCTTTCCTTCATCTCAGCTCCTTGTTTTTGCCCAGACCATCTCAATGTTCGGGAACAGATGGGTCCCGGCAGCAGCACAGCCCTGGAGCAGCTTGCTAGCTGATGGCTTTTAACCCATCTTCCATGGACCGTGAAGGATAACCCCAGGGTGGGTGCGCCTGGGGCACAGCCCAGCACCCCGGCAGGCTGCAAGGATAAGCCCTGAGCTCACAGCCACGCCTGGCACGAAACCTGCCCAGCACAGCTCAGCACCAGAAGGGGGTAAATCTGCCACTGGGCATGGCTCGCCTTCAGGACACCTCAGCTGGCAGAAGGCGCCCCCAGCAGCTCCCAGGAGAGCTGACGGACAGCAGCCTGCTCAATCCTGACACACTCACATCTCCGAGGTAAGGCTGGGACCATTCAAGGAACCAGTGCCCAGCGTGGCACTGAACGCTTCCACCTCAGCAGCTTGGCCGGAAACTACGACACCATCAACACAAAGCTCTTTCTGTGCGTGGTGTTTCCCTCTGGGTGCTAGCCGCTGGAGCGCCGCTCTTCTCTCTCCTACAGCATTTACTGTGTGCACTGAGCCGCACTCCAGGGCCGTTTCCCTGCGTGTGGCAAGAGGAAACATTCCCCACAGCAGGAGCACATGATGGGGACAGCACTAGATTTCCAACAGGCAGCCCTGGTCGCAGCAGCTCCCAAAAGGCTACTTTACTGCCGGGCTGGGGTGGGGAGAGCTCCCTCTAGCACAGGAGGGGCTGACCGGGTGCAGTGTCTCTGGAGAAATGCTAGGGGACAGGGGATGCAGAGCTCCCCCAGCACTGCTTGCTTCCTTTTCAGACAAGCAGTGGAGACGGACTGGTTCCTCTTGCCAATGCTACTTCCCCCTGGCCTGCTCTGGGACGCCCTCCAGCGCCGAGTGACACTCTGTGCCCATCCCGAGAGACTCCAGCCCAGAAAAAGAGCATTGCCAGCCATGCCACTCACCCCCAAGGAAGGAACCACAAACTCAGCCAGGTACCAGCCTGCAGTGGGCGCCCAGGCCACGGGCTCTCAAGGAGGGGAGCCCAGCTGGGCGTCCTGGACTTCAGGACACTGACAGAGAAGTCCAACCTGAAGTGTCACCTTCACCTGTGCAAATGATGCTCGTGCAGTGCTCTGTCACTAATCACCAGTGCATGGACACGCACCTTCCCTCCAACCACCAACCATATCAGGACAGTCAGGACACGCGCCTTCCCTCCAACCACCAACCGTATCGGGACAGTCAGGCTTCTGCAGGGTGGGCCGTGTTACTCAGTCAGCCTCGCTTCTGAACAAAGTGCTCTGGAGACTCTACAAGGACCACCACTGCAGCCACCTCTGGGGTGCAGCACGCAGGTCTGGTTTGCAGAGAGGACGCACAGGAACATTCCTCTCACTGAGCTAGAGGCAGACGGATGCAGTGTGCTCACAAGACATGTTGGTGTTAAAATTTCCCTCTACTCATTAGCAGCAGGTTTTCAACCAAACATCTGAAAACCAGCCCCACACTTCCCTGCGCAGACACACACTGAGGTAGCCGCCTTCCCTTCCCTGCCAGAACTGCTGGCACCACGAACGTGGCAGGTGACCCACACACTCTCCACCCTGAGTCCTGGCAAGTAAGTAAAAGAGGAAACGTGGCGGAAGTACAGCCCTGATCCCAGCTGCTCTCTGAAACTGCAGCAGCGGACGCGCTGCCCAGCTTGCATGTCCACAGAGCCGGCTCCCCGGTGCCCAGGACCAGCACAGGCGGACGAGGGACTACACACAAGCACAGCTGGAAACTCTGCACAGGGCACTCCTCTGCCACATTCACTAGTAGCTGTATCAGCGCCTGACCCAAGCCCGTGGTTGTCCCACACCTGCCTGGAGAAACCCCAGTCAGCAGCAGCAAGCCCTTCCAGAGAAGTCACCCCTGGGCCAACCAGCCTGGCCCCTCTATGCCCTTCCGGCCAAGGACTACCCCCTCCTGCGGGACAGGCATGTACCTGAGCTCCAGCCGTCGGACCTATGGAATTATCTTCTCTGCAGCCAATAAGACTGTCTGTGCAGCAGGTCATTACGGGGCTCTCGGGGTCACCAGAAACGAGAAACCAGGGGTACCGAGCCGCGCTCTCTCCAGCTGGGCCCCACCTTTCAACAACACAGGGGAATCTGCACGAGCCACCCACACTGAACCAAAACCCTGAGTGCCCCTTATTGCCACCTCTGGCTGCAAAGACCCTGGTGAGCTCAGAGCCCTGCCTGGCTGGTTCCCGGCCACACGAGAACTCAGCCAACTAGCGGCTCACCCACCAACCAAGCTCAGAGCTTCAGGGCTGGCCGGCTCTCCCAGAAAGCACCTCAGCACAGCACAGCCCCCACCTTCCCCTCCACAGAACCTCCCCGGCTGGACCCTCCTCCCCACGCACTGAAATAACTCTGACTGGACAAGCAGGGAGGCCCAGCAATGCTAGGGAACAAGCTCAGTGAGGCACACGAAAGGCTCCACTGAGAGCTGAGCGCTGTGGGGAAGCAGACAGCACAGACCACAGCATGGGGAAAGCAGCTAGAAGAGGCCAGAGGAAGAGACCTCAGCTTGGATTCAGCCCTGGGTGGAAGCAGGTGTGTTTCTCCTTGGCGTCAATGGGCGCTGGACTCACCTCTGCCTGCTCCCTAGACGCTGCTGGCCATAAAGGTGTCTGCCCAAAGCACAGAGAGGGGTAAGACAAGAAATAATGCTTTGGTGCCTTTGCAAAGAGGAGGGAAAAGGCGGAGTAAATGCCAGGACACACCAGGCTGGATTTCTGAGTCCTCCTTACGGAGCAGCTGAGACAAAGATCCACCAGAGCACAGGTTCATTGATAAGAGTACTTTAAACCCTGGCTCTGTAGTCTGGGAAGGAGAAGGTAAGAGGGAATGAGGGGTTCAGGAAGGGACCGGATGTCCCCTGCACCATGAAATGGGATCACTTGGCAAAATTAACACACAAAAGCAACCCCACAACAGGAACCTGTAGGTAACAGCCAAGCCATGGAATTCGCTGAAGGTCACATGTGGTGGCTGGGCGAGCATCGGCCAGAAATGGCATTAGCAGCTTGCAAAGGAAAAGCCAAATCTGAAAGATAATCCAAAGACATGATTCAGAGTTTCAGCTGCCTGCTGGAGGGGCGGGGCGGGGCGGGGCGTTAGAGCGAAGCTGTGCCACAAACGGGCCAGATGCCGCCTGGAGACTTCTGGCTTTCCAAGGAAGCTATCGGCTGGAGCTGATACGACAGGTGGGAATCCGAATCCATTGTAACAAGCACCCCGAGGCACTGCTCTGGCACAGGGTCACCCTGGACGCCCAGAACCTTTCAGAGAATGCTCCAGCCCCAACCGCTCGCAGTGAACCCTGGGGTGAGGCAGAGGAAATTCAGCCATCAGGGGCTATGTGGTGGTGCAGGCAGAGGAATGTGCTAGCCTCTCTTTTGCTGCCTACACACAACAGGCAATTGCTGAACAGATTGCTCCCTCTCACCAGGCGATGTGTGTCTCTCCATGTGTGCGAGAAAACGTATAGCCTTCTAGGGTGCTTGTGTTAGCAAACCAGGAGCAGCGCCATTCCCCGTACGGAAACCAGGGACCTCCCACTGCAGATCTAGGTTCCTTTCTACTCTCGGCCCCGAATCAAGATCCACCGAGCTACGTGCGACCTGTCTCTGTGCAGGGCGACCGTCTGACTCGGACAGTCTTTCCCCTGCAATCTGCGATCACCTTTCCACAGCAGAAGGCAGAACCACCTGTAACCAGTGGAGTCTGCCCTCAGACCAGCAGTTTAACTACCCCCAAATCACTATCTTATACTCCGGAAATGTTCCAGAAAATTGCTGGCAACTTGTTTTATGAACCTGTGGTGCTGCTTCTCCTGTGCTCTGCTCCTCATCCCTCAGACTCCACAAGAGCCAGGAAAGGCACATTCACATAGCACAGGGGGAGCTCTCCCCACAACCCTCGACATCACTGAAAGCATCAGCAGCACTCAAGTGGTTACAGCTGGCCAGGAAACGTTAAGAATCCGCAGATAGACAGGCTCAGGCCTCATGTTGACCATCAGCCACACATCCATTTTCTTAAGGTGGCGTAAGAGCACCCTTCTCCCTGCTCAGGTCCCTGCACAGAAGCACTCTTTAGAGGCAAACCCACCAGAAGAGTGCTCCGTCAGGCAGACCCATAGCTAACCACCTTGGCCTAGGTAAGCTGAACGGGATAAACAGACCTAACCTCACTGCTAGCTGGTAAGTCCCACACTGCATGGGGCCTCCAGAGACAAATGTGTGGCTGTAATTCTGCCGGCTTCTCAGCCTCTCCAGAGAGCCCAGAAACAACCCCGCTGCTGGGACAGAAACCCTGGCACTTTTCACAAAAAACTGAGTAAAGGACAGGTAAAAAAAAAGCTATCGAACCCAAAGGCAGGGGGCAGAGGAAATGTGTCTTCAGACAGTTCCAGGGCATTACGTGTGTGTGTACAGATATATAGATATAGAATAAAGTTATAAAATTTGATCAAAATAAAACCACTAAATGTACAGCTTGAAAAAGAGTAAAATATCACAGTGCATCAACGTCAGGAAAGTCCTGTGGGCCCCCGGCACCAGCCCACGCTCCACCACGTTCGAGAAGCCCAGCCAAGAGTGGTGGCACTCGGCTTAGCTCCCAGGGCTGGGAGCCATTTTCCTGGATTACTTGCACAGTCCAACTCTGCCTTCTGATGTCAGGCAGCGGAGCAAGCTTCCCAAGTCTGCCAGGACCGGGTGGTAGCTGTTATCAAACACTAGAGAATGAAAGTTGTTCCCAAACATCTCCACAGCCTGGCATCTGGCTCACACTCACTTATTCAAACAAAGACTCAGGGGACATGGTGAGCGTAAGACAGGGGCTGAATTCTGATCACAGGGGACAGGTTAACCTGAAGGATCTTCTGGGCTCTCCTCCTCACCTCGTCATCTGAAGAAGAGCTGTCAACCTTAATGGCCCGGGATTTCAGCAGGTCCCAAGCACTCTGACCTAGTTCAGACTTACTTTGGACTGGCATGGGGCTTTTCTTCTTCTTCTGAGGTGCGTCTTTCACCTCCTCAGCTCTTTTTCTTTTCTGCCCAACAGGTTCCTGATGACTACTGCTGCCTGTCCATTCAGGTTTCCCCACTGGAATGTCCTTGGCTTTGTTTTTAAATGCCTTGGACTGTGGCCCCCCACTGCAGCCCTGAGATGAGCTACCCGAAACCCTCCCATTCAGGATTCCAGATGCTTTGCAGGCATTACTCTCCCTTAGAATCCCCCCTTGAGTCCCCTGCAAAAGTTTTACCGCTAGAGTGGCAGGGTCTGTTGCTTTCTTAACTAAATGTTTATAGCCTTTCGGGTCTAACTGGCTCAAGGTTATTTTAGTGTTCTGGCCTGCAGGAGATGGCCTCGATGCCTTGAGGAGTTTCAGGTCTGAAGGTGAGATTCCCAGATGTCCCTGCTTGTATTTTGATTCCAGACAGGACGCTGTGGCTTTCAGCGGGACCAAGGCTTCCAGAACAACAGAGAGTCTCATGGCTGGATATACGTCAGGGTACATATTACCAGGGACGCTCCTCGCTGAGCCCGTTGCTGTGCCTGAGCTTGTCTCTTTCAGGGAGCTCAGCAGCAGGTTTGTGGAATTCCCTTTGGACACAGGCGTGGTGGGGACCTTAGAAGAGCCGACTGAAATCCCTGCGAGGGTCCCAGCCATCTCAGCTGATGCTGCAGTGTTCCTGGAGGGAGCTTTCGTACAGTCAGATACAGCAGCACCTGTGTCTGAATCATTGTGTGCGCTCTCTTTTGTCTGGCTGGGAGTATCCGCTGTACATGAGCTGTAGCCATACACATCCTTGCTCCTTAAGATTGTGGGCTGGTAGCCCTCTTCCTTGAGGCCTTGAAGAAAGGCCACCAACTGGGTTTTGGTGTCCGAAAAATCCTTAGACATTGGGTTGAAGACTCTAAGGGCTTCCTCGAGGGCTTTCTGTCCGGCAGAAGAGATTCTTGACCAAGAATGGACAGCTTTTTCTTCCACATTGTCCACCTCAATATTCATGGCATTAGGCTCGCAGGAGCTTTGAATACGTCCAAATTACTTGAAAACCAACACTGGACACCTCAAATGAAAAAAGAAGACGACAGTTAGCCTGGAACCCAAACAGATCGACATGCTTCTACCTGATGGCTGCTGTGGACACCAAGTGATGTTAAGGAGGGACCAGTGATCTTCTAGTCTGACCTCCTGTATAACACAGGCCAGAGAACCTCACCCAGGGATTCATGCCTCCAGCCATTAAACTACCACATCTGTTTTAGAAAGATAGCCCCACTTGATGTGAAGATTTCAACAATGGAGACTCCACCACAATTGCTAGGACAGCTATTCCAATGGTTATTTAACCTCATTTAAAAATGTGCACATTATTTTCAGTCTGAATTTGTCAAACTTCAGCCTTAGCCACTAACCCTCATTTTTCTGTTCTTTGCCCGCTAGGTTAAAGACCTGTCTGCTACAGAAATCTTCTCCCTGCCGAGGTACTTACAGATCACAGTCAAGTCATCTCAGCCTGCTCTTCAGTAAGCTAAAGAGGCTGATCTTCTTCAGTTGCTCATCGGAAGACATGTTTGTTTCTGATCCTCTAATTGATTTCTGCTCCAATAGGTCAACATCCTTGCTGAAGTACAGACACCAGAACTGGATAATATTCCAGCAGTAGTCTCATTAGTGCTGTGTACGACCTCCCATCTCCTGCTACATTGTCCCCTGTTTATACAGTTGCCTGCAATTTGCTGTCACGGCAAACCGTTGTTCATCCAAGGACACTCACTCTACAAAGATAATACAGAACTGTTTTCATCGAGGCAAGAGGCCACAACAGAGACCTTGACTAGGAGGTAGGAAATCTAAGTCATCGGAGGTTCGTGCAACTCTATTACCTTTCGCAGTACTGCTGGAATGGGGCTACCAGCTGATTGCGGGACCCAAAGCAAGAAAGGAGACGGGATGGCAGGACACTGGGCCGAAGCTGGAAGAGATAACGAAAGACACGGGACACTAGCCAGCAGACTGAAGCCAAGATGGATGTGACAAGCTGGTTCTACAGCTGGAAATAGCAACTAAAGGCTGACCCTAGTGGTAAAAAGAGAAGAGCTCGTGAACTCTACAGCTACTGAGTCATCTCCCAAACCAGTATGCAAGTGAAATTCAGTGTTTACCAAACTTTCCCTTCAAAGACCATAGACACATAATAAAAGAGGGAAGCACTCAGGTTATATGGTGATGACTGAAAAATGGCCACTCAGTAGACAGATTCTATAGGAATTTTCACAACTGCAACTTCCTTCCAGAATTGTTTTTATTAGGAGCCCTAGTCATGACTCATGGCCAATAAAATAGCCCCCGCCCCAGAAAGCTAGAAATCTAGCTATAAAATGAGACAAAACTGCAGGATATAGACAGACAGGCAGCACAGAGAAACAATGTGACAATTACGGTCAACGTGACCAGAAGATGTCTCTGCAAACCAAAACCCTAATTGCTGTCAAATTTTTAGTAGGCATCATGGCAAAGGAAGGTTTTGGAGGTGGACAGAAGAACAGCTCAGTGGATGTTTACAGGGAGCTCCTCCCAAGCTGAAGGGACGGAACAGAACAAAGCATGAGGCGGCCACGGAGTGTGACCTCAGGAGCCAATGGGAGATGGAAGCCGGCAGTTTGCCAGTGAAGGAAAGATGATAGGTTGGGAGGAGATAGGCTGTGTAGACAAGTGTCTTATAGGTGGATAGGTTAGAGAGTGGGGAGTTAGTGGAAGGATGAAGAATCACCAGCCTATTTTGAACAGGTTGCAGAATACACCTGGGAACCTGAATCTACCCCAAGAACAAAGCTGGCCAGCACACCTGATTGCCTATTTTTGAAATGCCATTTAATCTAGTCCAACAGACCCAGAGGTGTTCTCTCTGGTGCTCTTGCTGTCCTCTCTGCATTCTTGCATTATATCTACGTATATAGAGTAGAATTTAAAAATTACTGTTAGATAAAACAGAAATGGGCTCCCATTGAGGAATTTCTTCTAATCAACAGCTGTCTCTTGCTGCACCGCAAATCTGTTCACAAAATGCCATGTGATACCAAGTGACACCTGGTGCATCCACTGTGGTGGCACATCTCTGATTCAATACATAAATGGATCAAAAGGCTCTTGCTCCTAGAGTAACCAGACTGGCTCTCAGACACAACAAGGCAGTTAAAAGAGTTCCCAGGACAAACCTCCTGACGGGTTCAGGCCACTTCAGAACGCTGACTGTACCAAAAGAAAGGATTCCACAGAGAAACAGAACCCATATGATATTCTGCTTGAATGATCAATGGAAAGGAGTGAACTCTTCAAACCTCAGAGTTATTTGAAAGGGGCAAGAAGGCCCCTTGTAATGCAGAGAGTTTCCTGCAAATGCCATGTCAGGTGCTTGGGCCACAGACACAATCTGCACAGAAACTAATTGAAAACTTCCCTATTGCAAGATCATTCTCTGCCCTTGGCTTCTCCTGCCATTGCATGCTTATTAAAAGATCAGCTATACATCACTTTCCCTCCTAGATACACATTCTAATTCCCACCCCCTACACACACCCCACTAGAACAACAGAAGGTTAGGGCTGGAAGGACCTCAGGAGGTATCTAGTCCAACCTCCTGCTCAAAGTAGGGCCAACCCCAACTAACCCGCCCCAGCCAGGGCTCATCAAGCTGAGCCTTAAAAATTCCACCACCTCCCTAGATAACCCATTCCAGTGCTGCACCACCCTCTCAGGGAAAAAACCTTTCCTAATATCCAGCCTAGACCTTTCCCACTGCAACTTGAGACCACTGCTCCTTGGTCTGCCATCTGCCACCACTGAGAATGGCCTAGCTCCATTTACAATGGTCCTCCCCTTCAGAGAGTTAAAGGCTGCTATCAAATCCCCCCTCACTCTTCTCTTCTGCAGACTAAACAAGCCTAGTTCCCCCAGCCTCTCCTCATAAGTCATGTCCTTCAATAGACTCTCCACCTGTCCACATCCTTTCTGGGCAGGGGAGGGGGCCAAAATGGACACAGTGCAAATGTGGCCTCACCAGTGACAGAGAGGAATAACCACTTCTCTTCATCTACTGGCAGCACTCCTATTAATGCAGCCCAATATGCTGTTAGCCTTCTTGGCAAGGTCCCACTAGTGACTAGCAGCCATCTATCTCCCCATTCTTGTGGGGGAAGGAAGGCCTACACAACTTTACATTCTCAATCTGAGCCACTTTCATCACTTCTTGGGTATTCAGGATCCAGGCTTCATTACAGGTTAGAGATCTGAGGTTACGGTGTGGCAGCCCCCTTCCAGCCAACTGACCCATAGACTATCTAGTGGCTCGAATCCAAACAAAAGCACAACCCACTCCGCCATAACATCACTTCCTGGCATCAGAATCTGTGATCTCCCAACCAGTGAAGCAATCACTCCTACCCAAAATTAAACTGTGTTCATGAAGCTAGATCAGTCCCTAAAACATCACTACCCAAGCCACAGTGACAAATAAATCCAGAATATGATGAAATGCGAGAAAAATCTCTCTACTTAAGTATGAGGAATCATAGAAGATGGGTCTGCAAAGGGCAACGCGAAACCCTGTCCCGGACACTGGGAGAAAAGAACAAGATTATCAGGATGGCTTCACGCTATGGAGCAGCACAGCGTACAAGCTCTGGAATGGAGAACAAAGACAAGTGGGCGCACGGATTAACCCTGAATGTAGCACATCCACCTTACTGGGTAGGCTGCACCTGCCTGTGACAGATCCCGGAGGGCTCTTTCTTACACTTGGCAGGAGCGGTACAGCCTCTCGGGCTGCACGGATATATTAAACCACTGCTCAGGTATTCCCTGGCCTCTTTGCCGCCTTTTATTACTGTGATTATTGCAATTGTCCACATTGCTAACGGACTCCGCAGCAGGAGGTGGGCCACTCGAAGGCCCGGCCCCGCCCCGCAGGTGCCCCCAGCAGTACGGTAGCCAGGCATTACTTGCTGCGGTGCTGGCCAGGCATGTGGCGAAGGGGGCGGGAAAGCTGCCCCATTCACGCAGGCAGAGGCGGCTTTTGGGGGTATGCGAAGCAGGCGCACGCCTAGGGCCCCAAGCTGTAAGGGGCCCCCTGGCCTGTCCCAAAAGCCGTGTCTGCCTCGGTTGGCAGCAGGTGGAGGAGCCGGCCCCTGTGCCCGGGTTGGTGGGGAGGGAGCTGGGGCTGCGGGAGGGGCAGGGCCGGGAATGGCGGCGGGGAGCTGGGGCTGGCAACAGGGGCCCCCGTGGGCCTATACGGGGCCCTGCAATGTGCCTTCACCTCGGGCCCCCCACAGCCAAAGGCCGCCTCTGCATCCAGGACCAGGAGAGGAGGGGGCTGGCACCCCTGGCTCCCCATCCCCCATGACCTCCCCCCGGGCCCGGGGCTCTGACCCCGCTGTTGGGGGTCACTGGGGCGGGCGGGGCCGGGAGGGGAGCGGGCACTGGAGAGCTCGGGGGTGGGGGGCAGGGGCCGCGGGGCTGGGGCCGGCGGCGGGGCGGGGCGGGGAGCCCGGCATTGCCCCCGCCAGGGCCCGGCCCAACCTACCGGCCGCCGCGCGCCCCGCACCCTCCGCTGCCGCCTCCGCCGCTCCAACATGGCCGCCGCCGACCCGAGCGAGCGAGCGCCGGAAGTGCTGCCCGCTTCCGCTTCCGCTTCCGGCCCGCGCCGTCCCGGCCCCGCTCGTCACCCCGTGACCCCTGGTGACCCCCTGAGCTCCCCAGCTCGACCCCTGACCCCTCAGCCCCTGCCAGTCCCCCAGAGCAGACCCCGCCCCCAATACCCCGGGGGCTGGCCCCCCGCGCCCCACCAGTGACCCCTGACCCCCCCGTGACCCCAACTTCTCCCCACATGCCCCGTCCCCCGCCGGGCCGGGCCGGGCCGGGCCGGGGACAGTCATGGCGGGGGCCGGGCCGGGCGGGGGGGACAGTCACGGCGGGGACCGGCCCGGGCCGGGGACAGTCATGGCGGGGACCGGGCGGGGGGGGGACAGTCACGGCGGGGACCGGGACCGGGCCGGGCCGGGCGGGGGGGATGTGCCTGCGGGTGGCGGGGTCCTTCGCATCGCTTCCCGCACACGCAGGGAGCGGCAGGCGCCGGGGGGAGAACTGGGGCACGGATCCCCCGCTCCTCTCCGCGGTGTGCGGCCGCCCGGCAGCTTCAGCCACACACCGCTCCGGAGAGCGGCCCGGCCGGGCAGGGCAATGCCGAGTCCCCCCGCGGGGAAGACACGGACTGACGCCTCCTTCCGACCAGAGACCGGTCTCCGCGCGGGGCGTCTGGAGCTGAACTCACGGGAGGGTGAAAACCTCACCGGGGAGCCGAGTGGGGTCTCCGGAGCGGCCGGCGCAGCGCGAGTGACCAGGGGCGGTGTGAGCGGCTGGTACCAGTGGACAATGTGAGCGGTCAGCGGCTGGTGCTAGTGGAAGGTG
>ML685770.1:27813446-27827811 GCA_007922175.1 Pelusios castaneus
GGAAGGTGTGAGCGGCTGGTGGAAGGTGTGAGCGGTCAGCGGCTGGTGCTAGTGGAAGATGTGAGCGGTCAGCGGCTGGTGCTAGTGGAAGGTGTCAGCGGCTGGTACCAGTGGAAGGTGTGAGCGGTCAGCGGCTGGTGCTAGTGGAAGGTGTGAGCAGCTGGTGGAAGGTGTCAGCGGCTGGTACCAGTGGAAGATGTGAGCAGTCAGCGGCTGGTGCTAGTGGAAGGTGTGAGCGGCTGGCAGAAGGTGTGAGCAGCTGGTGGAAGGTGTGAGCGATCAGCGGCTGGTACCAGTGGAAGGTGTTGTGAGTGACCAGCAGGACGAGGCGAGCGGTCAGCAGGTGGCACAAGCGGATCCCAAGGTGGCAGAAGAGAAGACAATTGGAGGGCCCGGCTGAGCCTCTCCCCTCGTTTGAGAGGCAGATGCTAAAACTTGATAAACAAGGAGTCCTGGGGCACTTTTAAGGACTAACCATTTTATTTATCGCATGAGCTTTCGTGGGAGAAAATCCCACTTTGTCAGATGCTTTGGAGATGGGGAACTCTGATGGTCAGTATGGGGGTAATGGAGAAGTGAGGGACACACTCTATATACGCTGGGGTGGAGTGAGTTTTGCAGGACCCCTGCCCAGCGCTGTATCTCCAAACCAGTGCCGGTTTGGATATTGCCTCTATATAGTCTCTTTCTGTTACTATTGAACGTTTTATATACTATGCTCAGACTTGTGCTTGCAAGAGGGGAAGCACTCTCCCTTGAGGGCACCCAGGGAACAGTGTGTGATTTCCCAGGAGACTGGGTGGGGGCTCTTGTAACATTGTGTGGGAACCCCCTAGATATAGAACTCGGCCCTTGCTGTTGCTGTCTTGGCCTGGCAGAAGGCCCGTTACATATAAAAAATCACAGCAAAGCAATCCAGGAACAGAAGAAACAGCATTGGGGGGAATGCATCCACGTAAACTTGCCAAGGCATGAAATGAGTTAAGAGAAGAACATTTCCTTTGGTCAGCACCACTCTGCACAAGCCCAGCCAGAAAACCTTTTTCTTCATCCATCATTTGCTTTTAAGATGGTTCAAGCTAGACAAGTTCCCGATCGGTAGCCGTGGCTCAAGCTAGACCAGTTCCAGATCGGTGGCTGTGTTAGTCTAGTTCAGCAAAGCAAACAAGGAGCCCTGGGGCACTTCTAAAGACTAACACATTTATTTTTCACACGAGCTTTCATGGGAGAAAATCCCACTTTGTCAGATGCTAGAAAATAGAAGAAACTTTTAGACTTCACCCACGGAAGCTCATGAGAAAAATAAATCTGTTAATCTTTAAAAAGTGCCACGGGACTCCTTGTTTGCTTTGCTGAACTAGACTAATACGGCCACTGATCTGGAACTGATCTAGCTTGAGCCATGGCTACGATCTGGAACTGGTCTAGCTTGAGCCACGGCTTTAAAAGTACCGCAGGGCTGCTTGCTTGTTTTACTGCTAGATAGATACTTTTCCTCCCATCATTCTGCTTCCCACCCACCTCTCCATCTGTAGCTTTATACGGCCCCCATTATTGTAGCTTGACTGTCAACTCCTGGCCACTCCAGAACTTCCCAGTGGTGCAGTGTATCTACCTCTGCCAGAGACCAAAGTGTCCTTTTCACTTTTTGAGAAGAGTTGTAGAGCCTGTCGTGGCAGTGAACTGAAAAATGGAGCATTCAAAGGACTAGAGCTCACAGATTACGTGAAGGGTGGCAGAGACATGACGTATTTGGCTGAGAAATAAGTAGACTAATGGCGGCATACATGTATGCTTTTGGCAAGAAGGTCTGGATTTTAGGCTAAGCTCTTCTATTGGTAATAAATAATAGAAATAAGCACTCAAGAAAACCGTAAAATACAATGGTGATGCAGCTGGTAGTATGCAGGTCTGACATACAAGTCCCACGCGTTGTGAGCCAGCAATGGGGTGCTCACAACTTGCCCGTTTTAGAAAAGAAGAAAAATCTAGATCTCTCTCCAGATCCATAAAGTACCCTGAATATCTCAGAAGGGTCTGGCCTAAAGTTTAACAAGAGTGTGGGCTCAGTCAGCGCTGCCTGACTACTTCAAGCCTGAACCCAGCTCTGGTGGGGCTGACTGGGAAGGAGAGCAAATTTCTGACCCCCCCCCCCCCCTCAGGCTGCGAAGCGTGGCTGGCTAGAGGCTGAGCAGAGAGCTGGCAGACAGGGCAGAGCAGAAGCATAAAAAGAGATGGAGGTTAATGATGACCTGATCATCAATGCAGTACATATTAACTACAGGGAAAGAAGAGGCTAAGAATATTTGTATCAGCAGGGCCTGATGAAATGCACCCCAGGGTACCTGAGGAACTTGCTGAAGCAATCTCAGAAGTGTTAGCAATTATCACTGAGAACTCCTGAGGGCGGGTGAGATCCCAGAGGACTGGAGAAGGGCAAACACAGCTCCTCTCTTTAAAAAGGGACCCAGGGAATTACAGAACAGTCAGCCTGTCTTCAACACCTGGAGACGTACTGGAACAATTTATTAACAATCTATTTGTTAGCACCTGGGGGATAACAGGGTATATACAGAACAGCCAGCACCAAGAACAAATCATGCCAAGTCAACCTAATTTCCTCCTTGGACAGGGTTACTGGTCTGCTGGATGGAGGAAGCTGTAGATGGGATCTATCCTGATTTTAGTCAGGCTGTTGGTACTGTCCCACATGACATTCTCATCAGCAAACTAGCCAATGTGGTCTGGATAAAATTACTATGAGTTGGGGCACAGCTAGTTGAAAAATCATACTCAAAAAACAGTTCTCATTGGTTTGCTGTCAAACTTGGAAGCTGTATCCAGTGGGGTCCCATGGGGATCAGACCCGAGTCTGGTGCTAGTCGATATTTTTGTAATGACTTGGATAATGGAATGGGGAGTGTGTTTATGACATTTGAGATGTCACCCCTCCCATATGCAAATGTTGTGCACACAGGAAACGACCTCGGTGATCCTGTGCCCCTTAAATAGATTCCTAAGGATGTGGTGGACTCTCCAATCCTTGAAGTTGTCAGGTCAAGACTGGACCACCTTCTGAAAGATCCCTAGTTGGGGCGCGGGGTAACCTCCTGAATATGCAAAAATCAGGGCAAGCTGCAAAATGACAGCCAGACATCCTAAACACTGATGGGTGGTATTTAAGCCAGACTGGCGATCAGTAACAAACCCTGCTTCTGAGTCCCCACACTGGTTATCAAGAAACATAACAAAGCATAAACAGTCCCCCCTTATTGCATATCAGCTCCTCTGGTTCCCAACTAGCCACATGGTCTCTTAAAGAAATAGGTTCTGCTGACCCCAGAGGGCCAGTCACATCACACAGAACAATACAGGTTTGGATCTTACCAGAAATACCCCACTAACAGCCAATCCTTTAGTAACTAAAACTAAATGTTTAATATAAAAAGAAAAGAAACAAAATATGAGAGATGTTAAAGGGTCAAAGTGAATCACACACATACAAATGATTAAGAGTCAATGTAAACGAAGTCCTTGGAAGAATTTGGAGTTTGCAGGCATGTCCAGCTCCTCTGGTAAACACCCTGCACCTGGGTGGGTCTCAGTCCTTTGTCCAGTCACAGAGGGATAGTTCCAGAGATGGGTGTTGGTTGAGGACTGGAGACCAAATGGAGTCGGGGCGGCTGCCTTTTATCACCTCTGCCTTCTCCATGCTGTATGGAGTTTTTGCAAATCAAAATGGAGTTGAGTCACATGGTCAGTCCGGGTCATTCACTGAGCAGGTTTCTCCTCAGGCCCATTGCACCTGTGGTTCCCTTAATGGGACATTAAGGAGACAATGGCTTCAGATGTCCAGTTTGGGGAGTTTTCCAGAATCAGAGAAGTTGAAACACGGATATAACAAACATGTTCACAACTCCTAATACAGATATGACTCCTACACATAATCAATATACTCCTTCCTAGCAAGTTACAACCTTTCTATTGGTACCAAACATGGCACAGCTCCTATGGATTATTGCAATTATGAAATATCAATATGAAAAAGTATCATAAATGGTCCCCTAAATCCAGACAGTGTTACACACCCTTTCCTGTCTGCCTGCCCTGCAAGTTCACCCCCCTCTCCCTGTGCTAAGCATCTCTGGGCCTGCTGCCTTTTAATTCTCATCCAATACAGAACAGCCCTGAGTAACAACGGCCTTGCAGCTTCAGCCAGTGAATCCTGCATTGAGCCCCAGCCCCGGAGGCCCAGGACCTGATCTGGCAGGGCATGTGGCCTGTTCATAAGCTGATGACTGCACAGGATTCTGCACAGCCTGTCCCAGGCACCATTTGGAGCCATGCCTCGTGCCAGCAGGGCTGGCCATCTTGAGCAGGACCTGCCCCTCGAGAGCCATAATCTTTATGGGACCCAGACCAGATGCCAGCCAGCCCTGCCGTGCCCAGCTACAATGCCTCTGATTCCTGCTGTGCGCTGGCAGAGCCTGAGTCCTGTGGCCACCTTTACCCCAACCTGCAGGGTTCAAGGCATAACCCGCTCAAGCCACCCCTGCCCTTTCCAACCTGTAGGGCTCCAGGGAAAAGGCACCTACCCAGGGGTGCCGCTGCCTATGGAGCATGAGCCCCAGGCATCTCTGGCTGTGCCCGAGTGCTTGTCACTGGCCGGTGGTGGCAGGGGCCGGATTGGGCCCGGGGCTGATAGGCACCAGGGCACTTCCTTGCTGCTGCCAGGAGGGTCGGGGCAGGCAGAGCCCCAAGTTGCTGTGTGTCTCCTGAGTTCACGGCTCTGTAGCCCAGCCACCAAGCCCCCCCTCTGCCCCAGCCCCCCTCCCGCAGTGCCCTGCAGCCAGCTTAGAACAGGGGCCATAGCGAGCACGTCTCCAGGTCCTTCAGCTGCTGTAACTGCCCCAGGACCTGAGAGCTGCAGGGCTCCTGCCAGGATCCGTGCCCTGCACATGCTGACGCCGCAGCTGGATGGGTGCATGGGGCCTCAACGCAGACTTTGCAGCTACTCCCTCGTGGGTTGCGCCTTATGCCCTGTCCCCAAGGACGTGCGCCCTGGGCACCAAGGCCAGAGACGCTGCATGTTCATTCTCTGGGACTGTCTCGTCATTTCAGCACCATTCAAACCGCGCTGACAGGTACTGGAACTGTCCTGGGCCGCCTTCCTGCTACTCAGATACAGCCACAGCCACCCAGTGCCTTCCCCTGAGGCTGTTACATGCGGATCTCCCACAGGCTGCTGCTCTCAGAGACCAGGGGTCGGCTGGGGGAGAGAAATACAGGCTGGTGCTCCCGCTTTCAAAGGGTGATTCTGCCTTCAAGCCCTTAAATACAGGCCAACTAGTCGGCCAACTCTGAAGTGACAATGAGCGATGAGCAGTCAGCGAGAACGGCAGCTGCTCCTTGCTGGGCTGAGCAGGTGGCCGTGGCAGAAGTGACAGACCAAGCTCCAAGGGCAACGGGAGAAAGCAGAGCCATGCAAGAGCCATCTGGGGTCGGTGCTGGCCCAGCCTGGATTCTGGCTCCGTGTCTGCATAGAGCGTGCCGGCGCCATGGCACAGGGCCTGCCTGCACTGGCAGGTGCAGGGAGGGGGTTGCTGTTGCAGGGGACCAGGTGTGACCTCGCCTAGCAGCCGGGACCCCGACAAGAGATCGGGTACCCTCACACCTTGTGACCAGAAATGGGCTGGTTCTGGCCAGTGGGAGGGAGGACAAAGTGATGGGAAGAGGAGCCCAGCGACCTGACCAGCCAGTGGGGGAACCAAGGATGGGAGACAGAAGGCTCAGGCCACCTCTTTGCCTGGGACCGAAGAAAAAGGACAAGGGGGTGATGGGGAAAGTGATAGACGAAGGGTCTGGGGGACTGGGCCTGAGAAAAGCCTGATCTGCCTGGCTGGGGACTGATGTTCTTAGTTTGTGACCCTAGGGGATGGGGGCGGGATGGGCCCGCTGCCATGGGCTGTCAGACACAGGGACGCAGGCTGCAGCCAGGAGAGGAGTCGCCGCAAGAGGGCAGCAGGAGATTATTTGTGGCTGACACCAGACAGCTTCAGTGTTTTCAGATCACAGTTGGATGAGTCCAAGTTTCCTGATCTGATCTGACAGAGGGAGGCCTGTCTCTGGGGCAGCTGCTGTGTGCTCACTCACTTGTATACCCTCATGGTCTCCTAATATCCGACCCAGACCACCTCCCCTGCAACTTGAGACCATTGCTCCTAGTTCTGTCCCCTGCCACCACTGAGACCAGCCTCGCTCCATCTCCCTGGACCCCTCTTCAGATAGTTAAAGGCCACTATCAAATCCCCCCTCATTCTTCTCTTCTGCAGACTGAACAATTCCAGCTTCCTCAGCCTCTCTTCATAAGTCATGTGCTCCAGCCTCCTAATCATTTCTGTTGCCCTCCTCTGGATTCTCCAATTTGTCCACATCCTTTCTGTAGTGGGGAGCCCAAAACTGGACACAGTATTCCAGATGCGGCCTGACCAGTGTCGAATAGAGGGGAATTATCACATCCCTCGATCTGCTGGCAACACTCCTACTGATGCAGCCCAATATGCCATTGGCCTTCTTAGCAATACGGGCACACTGTTGGTTCATCTCCAGCTGCTTCTCTACTGTAACCCTGGATGGGAGCACAATAAAATCCCAACTGAAGCGACAGACATCTCTGAGGCCTGTTCGGGCACTCGACTGCAGCAGGAGAGGAGAGGGCAGTGGTGGAAGGGAGCTGTCCTTTGCTGGGCCTGGGCAGAGCTCAGTGGGTCAGGTCATGCCTGGGGGTGCAGGGGAGCTGGAGCAAGGAGTTAATGTTGTGTGTTCTGAGGGGAGGAGCCGGGTGAATCCCTGTCCCTGTTGGAGGCAGCTGTGACCCAGGTCAGGGGTGGGCTCCCCAGGGACCATAGGAAGGGGCTAGAAGAGCAAGGCAGGCTGGTAGGCTGTCTTTCTAAATGAGCCAGCAGTCTGTGGCCCCTCGCTGTAACAATGCAGGAAGGCAACTCACTGGCCCCTATCAGAAAGGCTGAGAGCCACTGTTCTAGATCCCTAGTCCATTGGGCTTACGTATGACCCCCCAGGCTGAGAACAGGTGTGTGCCAGCCTCCCACAACAGAGCACACCCAGAGCCACTCACACTTGCTCCCGAACCCAGCTTCATGGCAGGAGGAGCCAGCAGCATCTCCTGGCGCCCTCCTCGTGGCCTGCAATATCTCCCAGCAGGGTCTGCCTGCAACGGCCCCAAGTGCCTGGCAGGGTTGATGGCCTGCACAGCCTTTCAGCAGCTCAGCACATTCCTCCCTGCGATCAAGGAGGCCTCTCCTGGATCCCTGGGGCTGGACTTGCAACAGATAGAGTCAGCCCAGCAGTCAGAGCAGAGGATAACACAAATAGTTCAAGCTGGGATGCAGAGATGGGGGTTGGGGGCTGCTTTGGCCAAGTCTGAAAGCTTGCCCCTCGTCAATGGTAGGGAACTGCCATGCTACAGGCTGCCCTCAGCAAGGGAGATGCCATTGCAGGAGGAAAGCACCAAACTGCAGGGTGCACGCCCAGGGCTCTCAGCACTCTGCCCTTGGCCAGGACAGGGCGAAATCCCTCTGGAACCCCATCCTGTTCTGACTCAAATAGGTCAGAGGGTGCCTGTGTTCACCTAGAACACTCTCCCTGCTAGCGGGTGCTGGTCCTGCAGGGGTGGGGCAGTGGGCTCTGCTGACTGCCTGTTATCCTCAGGACGCTGTCCAGATTTAGGGGACCATTTATGGTACTATGTCATATGTGGCAAGGTACCCCCCGAGGGGGCAGTGTGCCCAGCAATGAGTGAATCCCCTGGCAGTAGAGGCCGGTGGCAAATTGAGCTTTAGCCCCTCTCCCTCTTTCAGGGAGCCCAGGGTGGCCTGGTCTGTCAGGCTGGGTCTGTGCTCCACTCCACTCCTCAGATTTCCAGCTGGGGGGAAGTTCTCCCTCCTAGTCCTAGGGAAAACTTCAAACCTGCTGATAGGATAGGATAGGATAGGATAGGATAGGATAGGATAGGATAGGATAGGATAGCTCAGCTCAGCTCAGCTCAGCTCAGCTCAGCTCAGCTCAGCTCAGCTCAGCTCAGCTCAGCTCAGCTCAGCTCAGCTCAGCTCCCACACCCTTCTGGCAGGGCAGGCTTCTCTTATAGATCTGGAGCAGCCCTTAATTAGGTCTAGGTGCCACTAATTGTCCTGCATTAACTCTCTCCTACCTACAGAGAACAGGGCTTTTAACAGTCTGAGGCTCACATAGCTACTAGCATACTTCTGGTAGCCATCTGGCTTGGCTTTATCACACATTAATATTTCATAACTGCAGTAATCCATAGGGGCTGGGCCATGTTTGGTACCAACAGAAAGGTTGTAATTGGCTGGGAATGATTATATGGTTTTTGTTAGTAATTGCATCTGTATTAGAAGTTAGGAATATGTTTGTTATATTTATATTTCAACCTGTGTGATTCTGGCCAGCTCCCAGGTACAATGGATCCAGAGAGAAACCTGTTGAATCAGTGGGACTTGCCCATGTGACTCAACTCCATTTTGATTGGAAAGAACTGCACACAGCATGAGAAGGCCAGAGGGGATAAAAGGCAGCAGCCCCGACTCCATCTTCTTGTCTTCTGCTTCCAGTTGCCACCCATCTCTGGAACTATTCATCTGCAACTGGACACAGGACTGAGGCCCACCTGGGTGCTGGGTGTTTACCAGAGGAACTGATTGTGCCTGAAAACTGCTTTCCATGGACGCTGTCATGTGTATGTGTGTGATTCACTTTCACCCTTTAACATCTCTCGTATTTTGCTTTTCTTTTTCTATTAACCATTTAGCTGTACAGAGACAACAGAGTCTTGCGGCACTTTTAAAGACTAACAGATTTATTAATCGCATGAGCTTTCGTGGGAGAAAATCCCACTTCGTCAGACGCTTTGAAGATAGGAAAGTTACAGAGTGGGAGGAAATTAAATGCAGGGGAGTGTATGACATAGCATCAGGTCAGGCTGTAACAGCAAATCAAAGTAGGTCTTCAACACATCATCAAAAATCTACAGCCTATTTTACAAGATGATCCCTCACTCTCTCAAGCCTTGGGAGACAGACCTCTCCTTGCTTTCAGACAGCCCCCTAATCTTAAAAGGATACTTACCAGCAACTACAGATCACAGAGCAGAAACACTAAAGCAGGAACACAGCCCTGCAGCAGACCACGCTGCCAACTTTGCCCTCATATCTACACTGATGACACCATCACAGGGCCTAATCATGCCACCTACTCCATCAAGGGTTCGTTCACCTGCTCATCCACCAATGTGATTTATGCCATCATGTGCCGGAAATGCCCCTCTGCCTTATATATTGGACAGACAGGACAGTCTCTGCGCCAAAGAATCAATGGACACAAATCTGACATCAGAAACTGCAATACTGAAAAACCTGTAGGGGAACACTTCAATCTCCCTGCTCACTCCCTTAACGACTTGTTAATAGCTGTGTTGACACAGATGAATAACAAATCACAGCTTCAAAGAGAGTCTGCAGAGCTCGAACTTATATGCAAATTTGACTCAGTTGCCTTGGGGTTGAACAGGGACTATGGATTTTTCTCGCATTACATCAAGTGAATTGACCTCCCCCCTCCTCTATGTGCTGTTCCCCAGTGTTTTGAATCCTAACACCTACTTTGATTTGCTGTTACAGCCTGACCTGATGCTATGTCATACACTCCCCTGCATTTAATTTCCTCCCACTCTGTAACTTTCCTATCTTCAAAGCGTCTGACGAAGTGGGATTTTCTCCCACGAAAGCTCATGCGATTAATAAATCTGTTAGTCTTTAAAAGTGCCGCAAGACTCTGTTGTCTTTCTACAATAGACTAACATGGCTACCCCTTTGGCATTTAGCTGTAGTTACTAAAGGATTGGCTGTCAGTGGGGTATTTCTGGTAAGATCCAAACCTGTATTGTTCTGTGTAATGTGGCTGGCCCTTTGGGGTCAGGAGAACCTATTTCTCTAAGGGACTGTGGGGCTAGGTGGGAGCCGGAAGAGCTGGAGAGCAATAAAGGCGGCTGTTTATTGTGAGAGAACACAGTACTATGCACACACATATGCGAATACACACGAAATGTTCTGCAGTTTGCCAGGTAACGTTACCACTCCTCAGAGCCTTTCCCCCTCTTTTCTAAGCAACAAATACGGGTCCTGAGCTTCAGTCACACTGAAGTCAAAGAAGTTTTGTGACTGGGTTCAGTGAGGTCACCATAAAGCCCATTATGACAGGTTGCTCCCAAAGCTGTTCTGCTGTGACCCCTCTGAACCCCACTCCTGAAACCTGTTGGGGAATTTTAGGAGGGGCCCTCTTAGGTCAAGAGGACCTTGATAGGCACCCCCCCACCCTGAGGCTCGTTCTCCAGCTGAGACCAAATAGACAGAGACCGAGGGCGTGTGATCAGGCTTTATTCAGCTGAATGGCAGTCTGACACTCAGAGTAAAACTCCAAGGTAGAGAGCCCCAAACAAAGGCTGGCTTACACTTTTATACATTTTTGGGTTACATTTGCTAATATTGACAGATGAGAGAAGAAACAAAACTCTTTGTTCTACAACCATGAGACATATACATGTCAATAGATGACGGATATATGCAAGATGTTTTTACTAAAGGATAACACTTGTTCACCGGTTATCCTCACAACTTGTTCTAAACACTCTCTAATGTTATTACAATTTACGGTACTCAGTAGCCTTGACAAACTTTTACCGTGCTGATGGGGAGGGAGTCATACAGAAAAGGATTCATTCTAGTTTCTTAACTATGCTTAATGACTGAAAGGAGACAGACAACAGAGTCTTGCGGCACTTAGTCTAGCATCCCCAACAAGCAGAGGAGAATCAATTTACAGGCAAAAACAGGGTCAGAACAAGACAGACTCCATCTTGGATTTTCTTCTCAAACCCAATTCACCACACCTTGCCCAGAGACCACTCACTCCTGAGTCAGTCCACACCAGCCTCCTGCGTGTGATTGGTCCCAGGCAGTAGAAGTGTGTGCACCAACCACTCAGGTGATGGCCCCCAAGCATGCCCCACCCCAGCCCCCATTACCACACCAGGAGTCTCCGTCCCACAGGGATTGAGACCCTTCTCCAATCCCCACAGACCTACGTCTGTCCCTTTTCCACTGACAGATATAGGACCAGCCTCCCTTATCAATTCCCCCTAAAGTCCACACAGCTTTAGAGAAAACAAACACTAGTTGGTTGACCAGGATATGATTTTTTTTTAAAGTGGAAATATAGTAAATCAACACGTAAACATTTAACAAGAGTCAGAAGTGAGTGACCACCCCCCAAATAAAACATATAAACGCATGTAACCGAATAATACTGTCTAGGACCGGGGTCTGCAGCATGCGGCTCATTTGCAGCTCCAAGCTCCCCCATGACCAGGGGACCCTAAGGGAGGCCCACTCCTGGTTCCAGGCTTCCCCACAACCAGGGGATCCTGCAGCAGGTGCCCTGGCCCAGCTCCCCTCACCAGGAGGCTACACCCATTTGGCTCTCAAAACACTTGGTTATTGAAGGAATTTTTAAAATAGCTCTTCTTATCCTTTGGGTTGCTGACCCCTGCTCTAGGATCTCACTTCAACTCGATCTCCTTATTCCTACACAGGAAGACTGGCTGCTTGCTGGTTCTCAGCCAGTCTAAGCCCTCCTTGCCATGGGGTAGGTTCAGTCTCTTGTTACAAGAGAAGATGGAGTTTCCCTCTGGCAAAAGTCTCAAGTCCCTCAGGGTCTGTCTTTGTTTTCCAAATTGCTCTCAGCCCTTCCCCTATCTCACAGGCTGCCCTGTGATTTCCTTTGTCACACCTGAGCTAGGCAGACCAGTTTACAGTGCTTTGTCATGCAACTCTCCAGCTGCAAGGTAGCCCTGCTGGTCTGAGCCCTGAAAAATGCTTCACATACACATAGATGTTGCAGGCACCAGGCCATGGTAATCATGTAGCTGCTGGGGCTGCGCAGAGCAGTTAAAGCCGGGGTCTCAAACTCAGATCACCACGAGGGCCACATGAGGACTAGGATATTGGCCCGAGGGCCACGTCACTGAAACCTTTTCATACAACAAGTTGTTATTAGAACTAGAGACAGCGCTGCTGGGTACCCTTATGACGTCTTTCTAGGGGCCTGAACAAAACACATTTACTTTTAGAATTACTTCCATTCAAGATGGTGGTAACATCAGAAAGACAAAGAGTAAGCAAATAAACACACTTAAAATTATACATTATAAATCAGTGGTTCCCAACCTTTTTGGTTAAGGGCCAAAAATATAGTTTTTAAAACCCTGAAGGGCCACCAGTTTATTTAATTAAAATTAAATTAAAAAGCAATTGAATTCAAATCGATTGTAACTAAAATTAATTAATTTGGGTTTAATTAATAGAATTTGAATTAATTTTTAATTGAAACTTAATTTTTAGAAAATAAAATTACATTTTTAAAAGTTTTTTTTAAGAAAGAAAGAAAGAAAGAAAGAAAGAAAGAAAGAAAGAAAGAAAGAAAGAAAGGGCTGCATGCATCCCCATGCCCAGTGGGGAGGCGAATGGCCACAGCCCAGCTCACAGCTGCATGCTGGGACTGGGCAGGAGGCAGCCGGGCAGAGCCCCCACAGGACCCCATGGAGCCTCCCCCAGCACAGAGCCCCCATGGGAACCCTCCCCACATCCCTAGGCCCTCCTTAGAGCCCCTGCACCTGAGTCCTGACCCAGCCCCAGGCACTGAATCTACCTACTCTGGCCACCTGTGGCCTGGCCCACCGCATTCCCCAGCCACCGAAGGCCGGGGATCCAGTGAGTGGTGTGGCTCCATGCAACGATTGGCTCCTCCCCAGCAGTGGCTGCCGAGGCCCCTGGTGCAGGGGTGCAGTGTGGCCCAGAAGCACTGCCAATGGCACCAAGCTCAGCTTGGTTGGCTGCAGGACCCTGGTCCCCAAGTAGGAGGCAGGTGCCTGCAGCCCGGCTGCTGGCTCCCAGCTAGCAGGAGCACAGGCCACTTTTGGCCCATGGGTCACTTTTGGCCTGCAAGCCAGGGGTTGGGAACCCCTGAATTCTGGGGCCACATGTTTCAGACCCCTGAGATGACGGGCCCCAGAACGGCGTTCCAGGGCATTCTGGCTTACTTTAACTGTTTAACTTTGATATGAGTCCGAGTTCTGCTGCGTCATGCTGCCTCAGGGCTCCTATGTGATCGCTGGTCACTGTCACTTGCAGACATGACTTTCTTCTTGCTTTTCAGGGATTTGTCTGCATTGTTCAGCCATTAAGGTGGTACTTGCTTTTTATCAGGACAGGCTGGCGTCCGCAGATCCCATCACACACACCTTCATTCACATAGCTAAATGAAATGACACAGTGTACACCTAAACCAAGGATACAAAATGGAGTCCAGTATTCAAGAGGGAGTTCCAAATGTATAGTATGGCATCTGGTCAGACATTAGTTAATGTCTTTTAAACAGAATTACAGAGTTACTTTAGTTATGATATTAAAGAACAGATACACAGGATTGACTAACAGAGACTTTAAATGTAAATTCAATTAATTTTATCTATCTGTGTCCCTACATCCCTGGGGCAGAAGACTCGTTACCCTCACCCACGCTAAGGGTCTTGCTAGAGAGGGTCTGGGACACAAGCTGGGGACCTCAAGGGAGGAATCTGAGGAGCAGCCCCTTTTGGGGAGTAGGTCTGACCCAATCTCAGCTGATGTTGCTGATAGTGCCAAGCCCACAGGAGGCCTCTGTGCAGCACGTGTGTCTGACAGCAGGCTGGGAAAGGCGCCCACTTTGGGCCAAGCTGGCTCCCACTTCCCCTGGGTCTTGTTAGCACCACCTCCGCTCCTGGGTCTCAGCAGCGTATGCTTTACCAGGAGCTCTGTCATGCTGCTCTGGGCTTGCTGCCTGGAGGCCTCCCAGCTCAGGAGCAATGGTCCAGAGCTGAGCAAGAGTGGGAGGTGGGGCGGGGTGAATGGGGTGGGATGGGAGATGGGCTAGGGCAGTGCAGCCAATGTGGGGAGAAGAGAATGGTGGCTGCAGGGAGCAAGTATTGGAGAAGATGGAGGGAAATACAAGCAGAGAGAGGGGACAGGGTGGTAGCTGGGGGCACAGGGATGGGGATGATGGAGGGCAATGCAGGCAGTGAGGGAAGAGGTGGTGTCCAGGGGGAGCTGGAGGCACAGGGGGAGCAGGGATGAGGGTGATGGGCTAGTGCAGGCAGTGGGGGAGGGCTGGTGTCCAGGGGGAGCAGGGATGGGGCAGGGCAGGCAGTGGGGGAGGGGCGGAGTCGGGGGAAGATGGG
>ML685770.1:27827821-27837931 GCA_007922175.1 Pelusios castaneus
GGGGCAGGGCAGGCAGTGGGGGAGGGGCGGAGTCGGGGGAAGATGGGGGGCAGTGCAGGCGGCGGGGTGTGGGCGGGGCGCTGCCAGGGTGGCTGCTCTAGGGTTCTGGGAGGCCAGGCCAAGGGGCTGGGGCTGGCCCGGCAGGCGGCGCTGTGAGCTGCACTGGCCAATGGGGGCGGAGCAGGAGACTCTTGTCTAGCCGGCGGCCGGAAGTGGCGTCAGGGCTCTATGGCAGGCTAGCGGAAGCGGGGCGCCGGGCAGCGGTAACCTGGTAACGGGCGCGCGGGGACCCGATCCATGAGTGCGCGGCCCCTTGGCTCTGCCCGCCGGGGGCGCTTGGCGGCGGCGGAGGCGGAAGTGGCCCCCGCGGGCCCGGGGCGCCGGAAGCTGGTGCTGCACGTGGACGTGAACAACACGCTGGCGGTGCTGGACTCGGCCACGGGCCAGGGCCCCGGGGCGGCGCTGAACGGCCACCTGAGCGCCCTGACCTGGGGCGCCCTCGACTCGGCCGGTGGGGCCCGCGCGGCAGCCGGGCGGGGCGGGGCCGGGCCGGGCCGCCGAGACGCGTAGGGACTGGGCCCGGCTTGTAGGGCAATGGCTTCGCCCGAGCAGGCGGGTGCAGGCCGGAGCGGGCCCCTGCAATAGGCCGGCTGCCGTGAGCAGCGCCGTGCAAACAGCCTGGGTGTGGAAATCTCCCTTCTCTCTGTTCGGCCCCGTCCTGGCTCCAGGGCTGCTCTTCTCCAGCCTGAGGAAATCCCAGCTGCCTTTTCACCCCCCAGCCTTTAGTGGCCCAGGAACAGCTGGAGGTGGCAAGTTACGTGGCCCACCTGCTGGGACTGTCTCCAACAGGCCGGTCTATACCAGCTGTAATGGGCAGGCACACACCTGCAAGTGCTGTTACTCACCTTTTAATGGGAATTTGGGGCCTTTCTCCGCATCCGCTCATACTGCTTTGGTCTCTTGAAAAGCCTAATCCTTGACCTCCTCTTGCCTCTCTAACTGCTGCCCCCCTTTTTCTTTCCTCACTCTGCGCTCTGGAACATGCTGCCGGCAATTGCTCTGGCAGAAATCCTGGGACCTGACTGAATTTCTTCCAGAGACATTTCACTACATAAGAGCAGGGGTGAAGGCAGCAGAGGATGGAGGACAGATAGGGCTGAGGGGTGGCAGAGTCAAGGGTGGCGAATGAACCATGGAGACAATCAAGGGCCGTGTCAGAGGGAAGAGGAAAAGGAGAGAGCAGCGGAGAAGCAGTGAGTGCTGGGCAGTGATGTTCTGAGAAAGGCCAGGGGAAGGGAGGGGAGCGCTGCTGAAAGGACCGGGTGATGGTTGGATAGGGAGAACTCAACAAGAGCAGTGCTTGGTGAAGACTAGAAAAGGGAAGAGGCTTCTGCTGAGTTATATCTGGAGTTCTTTGACTGACTCGAGTGCACCCTTATTGGCATTGTTCTCTCACCCCAGAAGCAGGGAGATGGGGCTGCCAGAAAGGAGCAATGTACAGGGCGACTAGATTCTCTCCTCATCTAGTAGGGATGAGGGTAGGGTAGGGCTGGGCCTTTTCTGGTGGAGAAGTTCAAACTGAATAGCTATGGTACATGGATTTCCTCTCCCCAGGCCCATCAGACGAGGCCCCTGAGCTCAGCTTTACAGGGCACGGCCTTCTCTAGCACTGCATTACAGCAGCTGGTGTGGAATGTGCCCTGGGGGACATGTTACCCAAGTCCTCTGTTGCTGTCTGTTTCAGGTGACTGGCAGTGGCTGAGTGACTCACACTCGGTGCTGCCTCCCTGCCAGGGTGCGGTATGTTTCTCCTCTCAGTATGGCCGTGACGTTAGGTTCACTGACACAGCAGCGGGGCAGCGGTTCAGA
This sequence comes from Pelusios castaneus, assembly GCA_007922175.1. Taxonomy (NCBI): domain Eukaryota; kingdom Metazoa; phylum Chordata; order Testudines; family Pelomedusidae; genus Pelusios; species Pelusios castaneus. The sequence goes on from ML685770.1 coordinate 27,829,691, forward strand.
ACTCTTCACGCACAGCACCTGCAGCTCCTGGAGTGGCAGGGCCAGCCGCACGCAGTGTTCTCTCGCAAGGGCGAGGATGTCAAGCACTACCACTTGATCCTGCCCTCCTTCTTCCACCTCCTGGAGACCCTGCACCAGGAGGGGAGGCATTTCACTGTCATCTTGAGGTCCTTTGGCACAGACCTACCCTGTGTTCTCCAGGCAATGCGCTGTGCCTTGGAGGGGCAGCACCCTCAGTTCCCTGCCCTGCGCGACGTCTTGGTGAGTGCACTCTGGAGATCTTTACAAATTGCTTTCCCTGCAGTGGCTTCTCTGAACATATTCTGAGATACCCTTTCCAGCAGGCCTGCACTCCACTGGCCAGGCTCCTGTTCTAGCTGCTCCCTAAGAAGATGCTGACCTTTGGGTAGCAGCAATTTGTGCAGTATCTCAGAAGAGGCTTTTAGTTGCAGAGTGAGCAAGTGAGCTCTACAGACCCAGTGCTTGTTCTCCCCACGGGGTCTCTGTATGGGAGGAGGCTGCTTAGCCACGTGGGCCAAGTTAGGCAGAGATTCCTGTGTCCCAGCCCTCTGGTGTGGAAAGGGGGACCCCTGGTTAGATCACAGCTGGGCTCTGTCACCCTTCTGAAGCAGTGAGTGGGACCAAAAGTCAGAGGGGTCAAACTGACTGTTGGGGGAGTCGTCCCTGAAGGGGAGAAGCCTGTGACAGAGGGGGTCATGGGTGTGCTGTGGGATTGGGGAGTTAACCTGCTTATAGCAATGTTCCTTTGCATGCAGCTTATCTCCAGTCTGGGGCTGGGTTCTGGGAGAGTCTGTTAGAAGCAGCCTGCAGCCCATCTGCTTCCAGTCCCCGGGGAGTGATGAACTCTTCAGGCTTCGAATGTTCCAAATGCTTCACTCCCCGTGGAGATCTTGCCTTCTCCTCCGTGTGCTGAGCGTGCATTCTTTGGCTTTGGAGACTGCTCTCCCAGCTGTTGTGGCAAACCTTCCATCCCCTGTCCTTTCCATGACATTGCAGCTCCCGGTGGACCTCACTGTGGGCCGAATACGCTGCAGTAAGCATGAGGTAGTGCTGACCCGGGGATCAGAGCGGCTTTCCACCAGGGAAGATGGAAGAAAGATGTACAACTATTTCAGCTCCAGGGAGGGCCTGGGGGGCTTCCAAGACCACTTTGATTGGTGAGAAACAAGAGGGGACTAGGAAGTGCCTTGGGCAGTCTTCTGCTCCTTCACAGATTCCCTCAGGAGACTAGTCCACAGCTCCTTGGCTGCCTGACAGGCACCCTCCATTCCCTTTTTGTAACCCTCTCGTCCCTCTTAGTTAAAGTCCCACACATCAGGCTGAAGAATTTCCCATGCCCAGGAGTGGGCTGTTCTGCTGTCTTCTCTGCCTGTGCATATGTAACCTCTGCTTAGCCAAGCCAGACAGATCTAGCTTCTGTCTTTGTAAGTCCCTCTTGCTCCTCTCTGAGCTCCTCCAGTTTGTCACTCACCCTGGCTTGGAGGTGCTCAGAAGTGAATGCAGAGTCCCTGATGGCTTGCACTCAAGCCATAGAATGACGGTTGGCCCCATTTCTTGTCCCTGCAAGGGACGATGTTATCCAAACCCAGCCCAAGTGTCCCTTGTTTGGATTGACCTGAGTCCCTGAAGACTCAGTGTGCCAGGTTCAGGTCTGAGGCTACCCTGTGTGTGCTGCAGGGAGCCATCTCTCTGAGGGGTTCCCATTATATTTCAGGTGGGCCAGAAATCAGTTCTCGTGCCAGGGTGGGAAGCCCCTTTGGATTGACCCTTACGACGCTAGTGTTCATCACATCTGCATTGATGACAACATTCGACTGAGTGATTCAGAGAGCATCGTTTCTCCCCAGGTACTGGGCCCTGCCTTCCACTTGGGGCCCCATGGCCATGGCTGGAGAGGGTAGTTTGCTGGACTCCTCTGCCCTAGCCAGTGGAGTGCAGCAGGGTGGAATTGGGGGCCAGGAGGCTGGAATGAGAGGGAACAATCAGTGCATCTGCCGAGGCTTAGAATGAAATCCTTTGTCGGCACAAAACAGCAGGGGTTTTGTTCCTGCGCTGGCTGCATAGATCTGCGTGTCCTCAGCTGGCGTGAGTCATGCTTGCTCCCTGCCAGGCCTGTGGACAGCCAGCCTGCCTCCGAGCAAGGCTGAGACTCATTCACACGGCTGGATTTAAAGCTTTCACACTGCAGCATGCTATAAAGCAAAGTCTCTTTTACAGAGACATGCCATGTGGTCCATCACTCACTATTGTGGACCTGTTTGGAGTCTTTCCTTCCCAGCCCAGCAGAGGAGGCCTTTTCCAGAAAAGGAGCTGGCGTAGAGGGATGCTGCAGCCCTGGAGGGGCTAGCAGGGCAAAAAGGGCAATTGGCCTTTTCACTGACATGAAAGTCTCTTGAATGTTTGCTGCTGTGTTTGAGAGGTGCAGTGTTATTGGCCCCAGGGGAACCCTTAGCAGAAGGAACCTGATTTTGGATAAATAATGCAAAAGGCGCTTTGTGAAAGCTGCTCAGAGCATGAATCTCTTCCCCCTGACTGCCTGCTGCAGGATCCGTGAAGCCAGGTTCATCAAGAACCGAGGCCTTGGTGCAGGTTGGCCACTCGGTAGCTGTTCTCTCTGCACTACCTCAGGCTGGCTAGTGTCTGGGTCAGAGAATGGGTGTTCCAGCTGCAGACACGTGCAGCTGGCCGCCTCCCCGCATGCCAGTGCTGTCCGAGCTCTGCTGGCTTCCTCCTTGCTGACGGCTCCTTGGCGTTACCAGCCCTGCAGTAAGAATTTGTTTGTCAGTGAAGTCCATGGCTACTCTGACACCCAGGGAGCACAGTCATGCAATGCCTTGGGTCACTGTGGGCCTTTGTTCCCAGCTGGTGCTAAAAAGCTGCCCCTAGGATGTGAGTGTACTGTGAGGACAGATCCACTGGTGGCTAAGAGTGGCTCGGACGCTGTGAAAGGAGGGACCATTAGTGTACGGTTCCCCCTGGGAAGGGCTCAGCTGTGTGGCTTCAGTAGCTGGTTCCTGCTTTCAGCCCGAGGGAGTGGCTGCCTGGGAGAGGGGTGCAGCCCATCCTAAAGTGGGATGAGAAACCCGATCTCGTATTCCTACCAGAACAGTCTGCTTCAGTCGCTGTCCTGACTCTGGAGGAAAGCCAGGCACTTACCATTAAAAGCAGAGCGGAGGGATGAAGGAACCAGACAGTTATAAAACAAACCCTCCCCAGGACATCTGCTCTTTGTCCGCTGGGGCTACCTGGCTGGCCCCTTGCACCCACCTTTCCTCAGGCCTGAGCTTCACCTTACAGTCTTTGCTTTCCCCCTTGAAGGTGTTTTCCACAAGAGGAGGCAGCTGCACCAGGCCAGCTCCCACCTCGGAGCTGTATGATGTTTGCCTGGTGCAGACAAACCTCCTCGAGGCCATTGCTGATGAGAACTATTTCATCCACTGCGTGAGAAGGTGTGAGGAGAACTACGAGCGCTACCTGGCCAGTGCTGAGAGCCAGCTGTGCAACACCACGTAAAGTCCATCTGAACCCCCAGCAGCTGGAGGGACGTGAGCTGCTCCCACTTCACAGCCATCTGCAGCTTCATTCCTTCAGCTGTCCTTCCCTTCGGCCAGACTGGAGGCTGGAGCTTGTCTGACTGGTGTCCGGCAGGAGGAAGTTGCTTCCAGCCATCATCCCAGGGTGCATCTCAGCAGCACTTTCTCCACCCTTGGTGGGCTTTTGGGTTTTGATCTTGCATCTCCAGATGTCTGGCTGGGGCAGCACTCATTCTGCGAGCAATTGGTGTTGTAGCCACCTGTCCCTGGCCTTAGACTCGGATGGTAAGGGCCCATCTCTGTTTGTGTAGTGCCTAGTGCAGTGAGGCTGGATCTCGACTGCACTGTACAAATAATCATTATCCTCTACCGTATGTTACTGACTGTTAAGTCTCTTGCATTTTACACACTTCTTTCAAAAGAATGCCATTGTGCTATGTAACGTCACCCCACACACAACTGCTGTGTGATAGTGCGCCATGTGCCTAGGTGGTGAAAGAGTAACTCCCCCTTCTGAAGGGAGATGCTTGCCCCTTGGAATCCACTCGATGGTGCAGCGTCCCTTGGGAATGCTGCTGATAAGAGTTTGATAAGGGGAGGAAGACGCTGCCAGGGCACGGGATGGGGATTTGGATGACCTTCGTTCTACTCTTGTCTCCGACCTGCTGGGTGACGGCGGGCGAGTCATTTTCCTTTCTGCTCTTTGCCCTGGCTCTTCCTGTGTCTGCTGTCCCGCACCCCCCACCCCCCAGGCTTTCTGGAGCCCCTTAGCGCTCCAGCAGTTGTTGGTGTACTGGGGTGTTTCCCGAGGAAGAGCCCCACCTGGCTGTTCTGGCAAAGACAACATCTCTGAGGAGATGCAGAGGCCAGCATGAAAACTGCTGTATGACTGCTCTGACCTACAACTAGAGCCCTGTGCGGATACAAAAATGTGGATCCGCAACTGATCCATATCCGAGACATGTAAGCACATATCCGATCCGCATCTCCATGTTTTGTGGGTATCTGCAACCACCCCGCCCCTGCCTTGCAGCAGCTTCACTCCGCTCGGCTCCTTGTCAGTACACTGTGCTTCTGTTTTGTGTTCCTGCCCGTGTGTGCTCTGTAATGTAACAACTTAAAAGCAGGGGCTTCGTAAATGTGCACACAGTTTTTATTTGAAAAAACATTATAGAGTCCTAAGGATCCTGGTGCAACCTCTGTGTTTTCTTCTGGGGCAGCTGCCTGTCAGTTCCTGGATTGTTAGAGAGCAGCAGCTGCCTCACACAGAGCCCAAGGAATGGGGCAGAGAGGGAAGCACTAGCCAGCAGCTCCCAATACAGTGTATTCAGAGTCCTGCTGGCCCTGATCATCTGGTTATTCCACTTACTAGAGCTAAGATCAGATCACAACTGTTCAGCATGGGCAAGGTAATGCATACAGCTGAGCAATCAGATTGGGAGGCTGGCAGCCAGAGAAGGGGGAAGCAGCAGCCCATCATCAGCTGATGTGTGGGGGCTCTGGCGAGCTAGGATCAGGGAGCCGAAGAAACAGCTGAGAGGGGAGAGAGTTGCCAACAGCTCCCAGTGTTTTTCAGAGCCTTCGCTGGCTCCGATCTGAGCAACTGTTATTCTACCTGGGCTGGGCTGGGCAGTCTGGGCTGCTGCAGTTTCTCAGCTGATCAGTGGAGCGGGGAACTGGCCACTGAAACTGAACACCAGCTCTGAGGGGCTGGGCTCTGGCTCTCACAGTCTGGAGTCAGAGACTGAAGGACAGCTGGGGTGGGACCCAGGACCCGGATGAGCCAGTAAAAGCTGGATTCTGTTCAGAGCCCCGGCTAGACCAGATCTGAGCAACTCTGATTCTGCCAGGGCTGGCCATGTGAAATGGGGGCTGCTGAGATCACTCAGCTGTTTGGTGCTGGGGGGGTGGCTGGTGGTGGGGGATGTGGGAGGGGAGCAACTGTTACTCCGCCTGGACTGACCCCTGGATTCAGTGAGGGCTGCAGCTGTAACCAATCAGATGTTCTGGGCGGAGCAATGGTGCTCTCTGCACGTACAGCCGTGACCAGATGAAAATAGTATCCATACCTGAGCCACAATCCGCAGCAACGGGTCTGCGGATATCCACATTTGCACCCGGGGATGCGGATATCCGCGAATCTGCAGGGCTCTAGACAAGTGGTTAGTTTGCGAAAGGCTCTTTACTTTGTCTCTCTGGAGGGGATGCTGACAGTGTTTTAAAGCTTTACTTAGTGCATCTCCGTGTCTGTTGTCAGGAATATTATCGTCTAGCTCCCCCACATTCCTGCAGCTGAAAACAAACAGGTTACAAATGGAAACGCTTAAAACTAACCCTGGATGTTGTCTCTGTTCCAAAAGTGGAATCCGGCCCGGCGTGGGCTGGTCCCGGAGACCTGCCTTTGTGGCTCCATTTAGCTTCCAGGACGGTTCCGTCAGATGTGCTGCCTGTAGCTCATTGTGACTGGGGGGCCCACCCCCAGAAGGCGTCTCTGGTGCCCTGCCAGGGGGAATCTGCAGGGACTTTGGCCCCTGGTGCAGAGTGGTCACCCTCAGTGAGCTGCGTGTGCTGCTGCTTTCTGTCCCGTGGCCAGCGCTGCTTGATAAGGAGCAGTGCTCATCTCCAGTGAGGGGTGGGCGGTGCCGGCACGTGAATCCAAGAACCCCAGGCTCCACGCTAGCAACCCAGAGCCCAGATCTGTGAGTGGAAAGACACTCAGTGCCCCTCAGGAACCCAGAACTGACTGACTGTCACCTCCCAGAGGGGAGGACTCTAGGAAAGGGCCCTCAGTCGCTCTGGGCTGGGGAAAGAAGCAGCAGAGATTCCTCCGCGTGGCTGTGGTGCAGACACGCTGATCCCACAAGTGGGGAGAGGCAGAGACCTGTTGACAGTCGGCGTCTGGTGGTGGTTTGCTCTCCACTGAGGCCAAGCGGCCTGGTCAGAGTCCGAGCCGAGTAGGAGTGGTGTGGCTGGCCACGCCAGGTTCATTACCTTCTGGGCAATATTTCTTTCCTTTCAATCATTTTGATAGTGAAGTCCAAAAAATCTGTTTACAGCGCCTGTCACAACTGCACTGAAAGGGTTTTTTAGCTGCCGCCTGGTTAGTCTAGGGCCTGAAAGGAAATGGAGCTTTCGGCTTCTGGCAGAAGCCAGGGATGGAGACCTTCAGCCCAACTGGGAAAGGTTATAAGCAGCGTGAGCCCCAGGCTCTTGTTCGGGAAAGGGGGAGCACGGGTAGCCGGAGCCTTTGCTGCTTGTGCTCCCTGGAGCAAGCCCAGGTGCAGACAACGCTGCGTTCTCTGCTCTAGCCTCTGCCGGAAAGTCTTCCTGCTGGGCCCCACCATTCCTGCCCTGTCCCATCGCAGGGAGCGGGTAGCTCTGGGCTCCTTGTGTGATGGAGGCAGAGGCGGCTTTAGGGGCAGGCGAAGCAGGCGCATGCCCAGGGCCCGGAGCAGTCAGGGGCCCCAGCACCGGCTTCGCCTGCCCCAAAAGCTGCTTCTGCTTCGATCAGCAGGAGGGGGAGGAGCTGGCTCAGTGGGTCGGGGCCATGTGGCAGGGAGCTGGGGGGCAGGGGGCTCTGCAATGTGCCTTCACCTAGGGCCCCCAATAGCCAAAGGCCGCCTCTGGATGTAGGTAAGCAATGCACCGGCCAGCATGGGAGTAACAGGTAAAAACGGGAACCCCAGGCCCAGCCGCCATAGACGGTAGGGCCAGCCCCAGCGAGGTAGCTCTCCCCCTGGTCCCCGCCCGCCCACCTCCTGGGGGGCCACGTGCAGTGAGCCAGCCTGGGCTGTTCTTTTTCGCAGGCTGGTTGGATCGGAGCTAGCGCAGGTGGCTGGAGATCCCGGGCCAGCTCCTGCACCCACCGCTGGGGGGGCGTCATTGGCAGCTGCTCCCGGGGCTGGTGGAAGAGTCGGGGGCAGGCAGGAGCCCCCCGCCCCCCATTTGACACACGAGATCTGCCCTGGGGCACGTCCCAGCCCCGGCAGCCTGAGTGCCGGGTGGCAGCGGGGAGCGGGGAAACCGGCCCGGGGCGCTGCTCAGACCTGGCCGCATGAGGCTCCCGGGAGGCGGGTGACCCGGACCCTGGCACTGGCTGCCGGGAAGGCTCCAAACACGTGGGAATCAGCCCCCGCCGGCCGGGAGCGGGGCCCGATCGCTCCATGACCGAGCCGGAACCTCGCGTCCCGCCCGGCGGCCGGGCACCCGCTGCTGTCCCGCCCTCCTCTGCCCGCGGGCGGGATGCACGGAGGGCCGGGCGCGGCGCGGCGCGGCGCGGGCAGGGTTAAGGCGGCGGGCGGGGGGCGCTGGCTGCCAGTCAGGCTCATCGCGCGGGGAAGCCGGAGCGGAGCGGGGAGCGGAGCCGGCCCAGCCCTGGGAGAGACGCGGCGGAGCCCGGCCCGAAGGTGAGTGCGGGCCGGGACCGGACCAGCCCCGTGCCCGCCCCGCGCCGCCCCGCCACTCCGGCAAAGTTTGTGTCCGGCCCGGCCCGGCCCGGCTCAGCGCTGCCAGCCGCTCCCTCCGGCCGGTCCCCGGCCCGGCCGGCGGCGATCCGGAGCTGGAGAGTCCGGGCCGGCTGAGTGCGCCCCGCCCGTGCCTCAGTGTCCCTCCCGTGCCCGGCGCGCCCCGCCCACCCAGCGCCGCACCCAGGAGCTCAGAGCTGGGGGGCCCGGCTCCCCGCACCCAG
>ML685770.1:27887642-27909111 GCA_007922175.1 Pelusios castaneus
TCTTTCTTTCTTTCTTTCTTTCTTTCTTTCTTTCTTTCTTTCTTTCTCCTCAAAAATCCTCATTTTCTTGTTCATCACATCCCACTTGGGATTCTTATTCATATATAACATTTAGCGGGTCATTTTCATAGGAGCAGCCGTGCTGCATGCCAGCCGCACCCCCCTGTCCCCTGCAGACTGCCTGGTCCGGGAGTGCTCTCAGGCTCCAGGGCCCCACCAGCAACAGGGGGGCGAGGGCCTGGACTCTGCAGTTTGGGGACCCAAGCTGGGACTCTGCGGTTGGCGGACCCAGGCTGGGGGCCCCGCGGTGGGGGGCAGCCTAGGGCCCCCAGGCTGGTTAATCTGGCTGTGGTACCATAATGTAGTAGCATATAGTCTTCCCAATATTTCTTGCCTTTGCTCTTTTCCACCTGGATTTTTCAATGCAGGCAATCTGTATTTTCCTTTTCACCAATGTCTAAACCAGACGTTCACTTTCTCCAGTTAATATCCCTATATTCTTATTTTCCGGGCTCTGTTCTGTAACCGCAGCTATGCAGAAAGATGCAGTAGAACTCAGGTGAGGATACTATATTTCATTTTGTTTTTGTATAGTGTGCATAAAGAACTCATTTTTATGGGTTTCTTTGGGAAAGTTCCAATAATACCCTTTTTTTCAACTGGGCTTGGCACCAGCTACAGGGGTGTTTTGGCTCTGATTACATCTGATTTAACAATGAAACATTTAATGGTGTCTGAAGTAGCCCACTATTCCTCACCTATCCATCCTTGCCTGCAGGAAAATCTACTGGCATGAGAAAAGGAGAAGGAAATCTCAACGTTCTCCTTGTGGAGATTTTTTTTTTAAATTTCCATCAGAAATGTGGGGCAGGGTCTGTCCCTTTCCATGCAAGCTGCCTGCAGGAACCACCTTCAAACCCTATAAATCCCATATTAAAAGAACAAGAAGCCAATGTTGTCTGTAAGGATGCTGTGTCCCTTCATGCCAGTCTTGTGTGAACCCCAGTGCCTTAGAAGCTTTCTCCTGCTCCCAGGCAAGGTGCTCTGTTGAAGCCTCATTGCCAATGTTTTCCTAGCCAGTGGTTGCCTCAGGGATTCTCCTTAAAAGAGTATCCCCATTGTAAAACCAGGAAAACAGAGGTGTGAAGAATTCTATCTGTCCAGATACTTATGTGGCACTCTTATAGCATTAGTGTCCACAGCTTGAGACTGAGTGAAGTTTCCTGGAGAATCCTTTTATGCAGGGATTGGGTAAAATCTCTTTTAAAGCTGATGGGCATGACAGCCATCCTTTATTCAGAATACATGTTTCTAAGTTTTCAACAGGAAAAGAAACAGTGACTCTCAAATTGTGGTTTGTAGACTCCTGACTCATGGTAGTCATTAAGATGTGTTTAATAACCAATAAAGTAGGACTGGGTGGTTAGTAGAACAGATGGCATCATAAGGGTGTCCATTTTCTGAAGTTGTCTGAAGAGTGAAAATGTTGGAGAGCTACACAATGGTGTTATTTTTATGCATGCTCATCTCCATCTATGTATGGCATCATTACCATAGACTCGAATGCCTTCCATTCTTTTACATATTTATTCTTGCAATACCCCTTATGAAGTAGAGAATTACTGTTATTTCCATTTTCAGATGAAGCAAACCAAGGGACAGAGAGACAAATTACTTACCCAAGGTTACAAAGGAAGTCTGTGGCAGGGCAGGAAATTGAACTTGGGTTTCCCAGTCCACACAGGACTCTTTTCTTTCTTTCTGTAACACTAAGTTTGAAGGTTAACTGACTTACAGCATTATCTAAAATGGTTTGTTATTTCATTCCTTAGTCATGATTTTTGCTTGAGGTTCATTCCTTTTCTGCTCTGCATTCTTTCAGGACTAATAAATCATCCAGTCGAAGCAGTGCCCCTAGTGATTACTCCAGCCTCAGTGATTCTCAGTTCCTCTTTGGTTCTCAGTTCTATCCAGAGAACTCACAGTCAGCTCAAGTGTCCCTGGAATTCAGTGCACAGTCAAGACAACAAAAAAGCTCCCAGCAGAGCTCTGAGGATGTGAGTTTTACTCTTGGAATTTTCAGCTGGCATTCTACTACTGTGGGGAAGTATTAACAATTCAAAATTAATTCAAAAGTTTGTAAGTGCTTCAGGGTAGGGTTCATATCATCCTAAGTGTTTGTACAGTTTCTTCTTCAAGTGATTGTACATGTGCATTCCAGTCTTGTTGTGAACATGCACAGTTGCCGGAAATATTTCCCTTTAGTGTCGCATGTCAGGGCAGCTCGAGCACCCTCTGTTGCTACATGCCGGTGGCACTAGTATAATGGGCTCAGCCCCCTCAGTTCCTTCTTACCACCCGTGATAGTCTTTTAAACTATTCATCTTACTTTGCAAGTGCTCTCAGTAAACTGTGTACTCATACTTTATTATAGATAGTTTAGTAGGAACATAAGAATGGCCAGATGGGTCAGACCAGTGGTCTATTTAGCCTCGTAGCATGTCTTCTGACAGTGGCCAATGCCAGATGCTTCAAGGAGAACGAACAGAACAGAGCAATTATCAAGTGATCCATCCTCTGTTGGACTATTATTACAGTTATATGTTTCAGTATAGTTAGTTAGGTTTTATCCCACCTGAGGGTTTCAGCTGATTCCCAGTGCCGAGGGATGTCTTGGTCACAGGGCTTCAAACCCTGAATTTCCTGCAAGAAGGCTATCCCCATAAGTGACCCACACTCAAGTTGCTTAAAGTGCCTTGGAGAAGCTCATATAGAGGAGCATTGCCAAATATTCAGGGACTTTTCTGAGCCTCACTCAAACAGGGCTGGAGTTCCAATTAGGCTCAGTAGGCAAATGCCTAGGAGCAGCAGTGTTGTAATGGGCACTTAAGCAAAGGTGGATTATCGCATGGGCCAATGGGACCCATACCCTGTCGTCCTGGTCAATTTGGTGTGCTAGAACTCTGGCCAGCCCCCTGCTCCTCCTCCTCTCTCCAGGGATCCTGTCACCCTGCTCGTCCTCCTGAGGCTCCACCCCCTGGCTAGGCTGGAAGCCAGAGCCCAAGGGTGAATTCTACAAAGATCCGTGATTGTGTTGGTTTCTTCTTTTGCGAATTTTACCTCAGTTTATCTCTTGCACACAGGATACACCTAGGCTCCAGATCGCTGTGCTAACTAAGTTCTCAGTAAAGACATGAGCCAAAGGTAACCCAAAGTGTTAACCAAAGGAGCACCTTGGTTCAGGACCACTGGGCTAACAAAGTTCCCGGTAAAAGTCCGAGCCAGGTTTTAGATCACTGAGCTAACCGAGTTCTCGCTTAAAGATCTGAGCCAGGGCTAATTCCGAGGGAACATGCATACAAAGACACATGCATGCAGCCAAACAGACATCTGTGCCAGACACAGAACAACATGGATAAAAACGCCTCCCGCACAGCATACCACACCCTGTACTTAGTGCTTCTTTAGGGATGTGTGTGTTAGCCAGTTTCTGTGAACTTACAGAGAGGATCATGGCCTTACTCCTGCTAACTTTGCTTTCTAACGGTGGGGCTTGACTGCTACTTTAGCTCAGGCCTTAGGCCTCATACCTGGTGTGTTATACTATGTGTTGGTTGTTAATTAGGCAAACAGCTGACAGGTTGTTAATGGCTGCGTGCATGAGCTCCTCGTGTGTAGGCTGTCCCAGTCTGCGCAATTACCTGAGGAACCCCTTCACGATCGAATGAATCGACACGACCACAGATCCATTGAGAATGAAGGCCCAGAGTTGTGCCCCGAACTTTTCTTTGGGGCAGTGAAACCCCTGTTACTAACCATTCATAACCATTGTTCTTTGAAATGTATTGCATGTGTCTATTGCATGACCTGCCTTCCTACCCTTCTATGTTAGAGTTTTCTAGAAAGGAGGGGGCTCAGGGTTAGCTGGGCCCTTCATATCCCTGTAGCCAGCAGGAGAAGGTAATCAGTCAGTCCTGATGGGTATCACTGAGGGAAAAAGTTCTGGTGACTATGCACGGGATGTGCACACATCAAGTTTGGAATGGACGTGTGCAACATCTTGAAAAACAGAGGTTACAAAAGGTAAGCAACCATTGTATCTAGCACAATGGGGCCCTAAAGCTTGACAATGCATTACCACAACACAAATAGTAAAATAATAAGAAATACAGCACTCAGGAAAATGTTAGTTGCTGGTGAAACAGAAATGTTTTTTGATGTGGTAGGAAGAATATATTTTTTATTATTATTAGCTGAAAGAAGCTGTGAGTGGGATGCAGCGTCATCTGTGGTTAGAGCTCAAGGTGCAGTTACACCCAATAGATTGTCTCTGGCGGCAGTTCCATCCAGTGGGTACCACTTTCATGGGCAGCTCCACCTAACAGGTGCAAGTCGAAGGGGCAGTCCTTCCTAGTGTGTTCACTTCACAGGCAGAAGCTGCACCTAATGGGTACAGTTCTCAGTGGCAACAGTGCCTGGTGGGTCTAGTTCATGGGCAGCATTTCCCATTGGGTAGAGGAACTGGGACTCTGCCATTGACCCAGGACCCTGGAAGGCCAGTTTGGCTTTGCTCACTCAGTGGTGCCTTGTATCAGTCTCAAGACAGCCGCCCTGGGTCACTTCCCACCTCCTTCTGCATCGCTTCCCATCCAGTTGCTGCCTGTCCTTGGGGAACACTGCTTTCCAGGCTTCCTAACCTGATTCAGTTCTTCAGTGCTGCAGCTCCCCTGTTCCCTGGCTTGGTACAGGATCTGGCCACGTCTACCCTGGAGCTCCCAGAGCACATCCTTCTGCCCTCCCTGCCAGCTAAGCAGTTTGACTGCCTTTTAAGCCCCACTGCCAACTTGAGCATGCTCAGTGCAAGCGGAGGGGCGAGGCTTTCTGAGTCCAGAGCTGATCATTGGCCTCCTCTTGCCCAGTGTGGAGTTTATACATGTTGTCACAAAAACATATGACTGATCAGCTAAGAATGTGTAATTTATGTTAGATTCTCTGTTAATAGAGTAGGTATTTTATATGTTCTCCATCGAGTGGTATCCCCGTGGGGGTGCTCCACTCCAGGTTTCATCGCGTTGACGCACCGAGCTCAGAATCTGCAGTCTTCTCCCCTCTCCTCCTGTCACTACAAAGATCTGCTTCACCTGATGGAGAGAAAGGACGTTGTAAGAGACACAATAATACATGGTTTCTCCCTCCATGGATGATTCCCCCAGGACCATTCTCATCACAATGGCACAATTGGGATGCATGGTCTTCCTATATCAGCCCTTACAGCAGACACCCCAGCTCTTATAGGCTATGTCTACACTTGTTAATTTAAGTTGACTTTAACTGGACGCCTAGGTCGACTTCTAGGGTGTTAGGGGGACCTAGAGGAGGTCCACAGGGGCAAGGGAGGCACCCCTTGCCCAATGCCAGGGGGCTCAGCCTTTGCAATGGGGCAAAGGGGGACAGGGACCCTGGCAGGGCATAGGGGCAGGGTGGAGCCCTGCCCTGTAGGGGGGCATGCCAGGCTCCCCCTGTGCTCCCCCCCGGCAGGGAGGGCATTGGTATAGCCCTGGGGTAGCCCTAAGTCGATTTAGGGCTACCCCACGTCTACACTGGCTTAGCTCGACTCTAGGGAGTCGACTTAAGCCTTAGGTCTAATAGGAAAGTGGTGTGATAAAGTCGACTTAAGCAAACTGTAGTGTAGGTGCAGGGTAAATTAAGTCGACTTAAGCAAGCTTAAGTCGACTTAATTTACCAGCGTAGATGCAGCCCCAGAGAGGCTGGATCTCCATCCTGCTCGTCCCAATTACAAACACAACAGCATAATACAATCCCTGAGGAATTGGACAAGGAATCAACACACAAGGAGGAAACCTGTCCCAATTCCTCCTTTCTGCCAGACGAGACCATCATTTCACCACCGCCTTCGAGCGTGGATGATTTTAAACATTTCCAAGATCTGTTCAAACACGTAGCATAAGATCTAGAAATCCCACTAGAAGAAGTGTCTCAGTCCAACCACAAATTACTGGAAATCCTGCATACATCAACTCCACCCAAAATAGCATTGCCCATGAATGAAGCTATTATGGACCCTGCCAATGTCACCTGGCAAACTTCAGGAACAATTCCCTGACATGCAAATGGGCAGATAAGAAATATTAACATTCCCTCAAAAAACAATAAATACCTTTTTACCCATTCAGCACCAAATTCACTTGTGGTGGAAGCCGCACAACATAGAAACAAAGAAGCACGAAGCAGATCAACACCACAGGACAAGGAGTGGAGAAGAGTGGACTTATTTGGAAAGAAAATCTACTGTTCGTCCACCTTGCAGCTCAGGGTAGCAAACTATGCAACCCTCCTATCAAATTACGATCATAACACCTACTCCAAATTTGCTGACTTTGCAGATGTAATCCCTGAGGATAGGAGAGAACAATTCCAATCTCTGATTAACGAAGGCCAACTTATCTCCAGAACGGCCCTACAGGCAGCATTAGATGCTGCTGACACAGCTGCCAGAACAATAGCAATCTCCATAGCAATGTGTTGCGCATCATGGCTCCACTCCGCAGGGCTCCCCAGGAAACTTCAGTCAACAATTGAAGACCTTCCTTTTGATAAAACCAAATTGTTTGGGGCAAAGGCTAATGAAGTGATGCATACGATGAAAGACTCCGGGCCACCTTCTGTACCCTGGTCATTTACACACCATCTACACAACGGAGACAATACAGATACCAATCATATCAACGACAATACCCACAGAATAGACAGCAAGACAGAAACAGACAGAGGCCACAATGGCGCTGTCAGGGCGATAACAGTCGGCAGCACAGCAGCCATCTACTTCTAGGCAGCAATTTTAAACATTTGGTTGAGGGAATGAACGACCTTCCCAACATAGTGTCTACAGATGCCATGACCGTCTTTGGACATCACTTGAAACCTTTACTGAATAACTCGAAGTCCATAACATCGGATAAATGGGTCATCAAAATCATTCAACAGGTTACTCAATCCCCTTCACTTCCATCCCCCTTACACATCATCCTTCCCTGACCCTCTTCAGGGACACATCTCATATGCAACTCCTCCAATTAGAAATAGAATGTCGACTATAGATAGACAACAGAGTCCTGTGGCACTTTTAAAGACTAACAGATTTATTTATCGCATGAGCTTTCGTGGGAGAAAATCCCACTTCGTCAGACGCTTTGAAGATAGGAAAGTTACAGAGTGGGAGGAAATTAAATGCAGGGGAGTGTATGACATAGCATCAGGTCAGGCTGTAACAGCAAATCAAAATAGGTGTTAGGATTCAAAACACTGGGGAACAGCACATAGAGGAGGGGGAGGTCAAATCACTTGTTGTAATGCGAGAAAAATCCATAGTCCCTGTTTAACCCCAAGACAACTGAGTCAAATTTGCATATAAGTTCGAGTTCTGCAGTCTCTCTTTGAAGCTGTGATTTGTTATTCATTTCATTTCCATAGAGATTTCAACAATTTCCACAACACAATCAAACTTAGCCTGGAACACTCCACACAAGAGATCCACTTTCTGGACACTACAGTGCAAATTAGCGATGGGCACATAAAGACCTCCCTATACCGCAAACCTACTGATCGGTATAGTTACCTACATCCCTCGAGCTTCCATCCTCGACACACCACACGATCCATTGTGTACAGTCAAGCCCTAAGATATAACCGCATTTGCTCTGACCCTTTAGACAAAGACAGACACCTTCAGGATCTCTACCAGGCATTCTTAAAACTACAGTACAAACCCGCAGAAGTGAAGAAACAAATTGACAGAGCCAGACGGGTACCCAGAAGTCAACTACTGCAGGAGAAGCCCATGAAAAACAACAACAGAGCGCCACTGGTCACCACCTACAACCCCCAAGCCAGACCTCTTCAACACATCATCAAAAATCTACAGCCTATTTTACAAGATGATCCCTCACTCTCTCAAGCCTTAGGAGACAGACCTCTCCTTGCTTTCAGACAGCCCCCTAATCTTAAAAGGATACTTACCAGCAACTACAGATCACAGAGCAGAAACACTAAAGCAGGAACACAGCCCTGCAGCAGACCACGCTGCCAACTTTGCCCTCATATCTACACTGATGACACCATCACAGGGCCTAATCATGCCACCTACTCCATCAAGGGCTCGTTCACCTGCTCATCCACCAATGTGATTTATGCCATCATGTGCCGGAAATGCCCCTCTGCCTTATATATTGGACAAACAGGACAGTCTCTGCGCCAAAGAATCAATGGACACAAATCTGACATCAGAAATTGCAACACTGCAAAACCTGTAGGGGAACACTTCAATCTCCCTGCTCACTCCCTTGACGACTTGTTAACAGCTGTGTTGAAACAGATGAATAACAAATCACAGCTTCAAAGAGAGACTGCAGAACTCGAACTTATATGCAAATTTGACTCAGTTGTCTTGGGGTTAAACAGGGACTATGGATTTTTCTCACATTACAACAAGTGATTTGACCTCCCCCTCCTCTATGTGCTGTTCCCCAGTGTTTTGAATCCTAACATCTATTTTGATTTGCTGTTACAGCCTGACCTGATGCTATGTCATACACTCCCCTGCATTTAATTTCCTCCCACTCTGTAACTTTCCTATCTTCAAAGCGTCTGACGAAGTGGGATTTTCTCCCACGAAAGCTCATGCGATAAATAAATCGTTAGTCTTTAAAAGTGCCACAGGACTCTGTTGTCTTTCTACAATAGACTAACACGGCTACCTCTTTGGAATTTGACTATAGATAGGAGCAAGAGAACTGATACCCACTCAACATGAAGGGAAGGTATTTGATTCCCAATACTTCTTAACACAGAAGAAGAATGGGGGATTGAAGCCTATATTAGACCTAAGAAGGCTAAACAAATTCATAAGGAAATACAAATTCAAGATGGTCACATTAGCTACTATAACCCAGACAACAGAGTCCTGTGGCACTTTTTAAAAGTGCCACAGGACTCTGTTGTCTTCCTACAATAGACTAACACGGTTACCCCTTTGAAATTTGACTATAATCCTGACATTAGAGCAAGGGGACTGGTTGTCATCCCTCAACCTGCAAGACAACTACTTCCGTGTAACGATACATCCCGCCCACAGGAGGTTCCTCCAATTTATGTTAGGACAAAAAAAACTCAATACACGGTGCTGCCCTTCGGCTTCTCCACAGCCCCAAGCTACAAAGGCAAGGGCATCATTACCAACAAAAAGGTTCACAACATTAGTGAACCTAACCACGTCAATAACGAACAGTCCCACCCTGACCACCCACATGTCTTCAACTACTCAGACGCATGGCAGCAACAGTGGTTCCCCACACTTGCCTTCACATGTGTATCCTAAAATTATGGTTCATGATTATTTACAAAACACACAGACACAACATATTCAAAGTACTAACAATGCCACAAACGGTCAAAAAATCACCAATGTGGTGGACAGAACCAGTAAACATCACAAGAGGAATTCCATTCACACAAGAACCACCCACTATGTTCATAACAGATGCATCCCTCTTAGGATGGGGAGTTCATCTCAGAGGTCGTTGGTCCATGGACAAGACCCCTCTCCATATAAACATACTGGAGCTCCAGGTCATCCAAAATGCATGCATGCACCTACTACCCCTGATAGCAAACAATACAGTAAAAATCATGACGGACAACATAGCGTGCATGTTCTACATAAACAAGCAGGGAAGCATACACTCCCAGTCTCTATGCTCAAAGGCAACTCACTTGTGGACCTGGCATAAATATTCATGGCATAAATATATCTGCGTCCTACTTACCTGGATGTCAGAATATCATGACCGATACACTCAGCAGACACTTCATGACCAAACACGAATGGGAATTAAACCCCCAAGTCCTCCAGCAAGTATTCAGACAATGGGGCAATCCAATGATAGACTTCTTTGCAACCAAAACAAACACCAAGTGTCCATGTTCTGCTCCAGAGCAGGAATAGGCAAGTACTCAAGGGGAGATGCCTTCATAACAAACTGGGGAGGGACCTTATCCAACACATTTCCCTCCCTTCCACTAATACACAAGACTCCACAAAAAATTTCAGACAGACAGGGGCAGGACAACAATGATTGCTCCCGCATCCCCACGACAAATGTGGTATCCTTACCTTCCCCTGATGTCCACAACAAGGCCAATAACACTCCCATTGCAGAAGGATCTACTTCACCAAGACCAGGGCAGGGCCCTTCACCCACACTTGGACAAGCTCCATCTCACGGCATGGATGTTCAGTATCTGCAATCAGAAGAATTGAAATGTTCAAGTGAAGTACAAAACATACTGTTAAACAGTAGAAAACAAACCACACACAAAACTTACCTCCAAAAATAGACCAGATTCTCCAACTGGTGCAGACAGAAACATCTCTTACCTGACTCAGTCCCAATTCCGACGATTCTCGACTACATCCTCCATTTGAATCAATCAAGCCTCACAAACAGCTTGATCAAAGTCCACCTCACAGCAATATCAGCCTTCCACCTGTGAATCAAAAAAAACCACCAATATTTTCACACGAAATTGTAAGATAATTTATGTTAGGCCTACCAAATGTGTACCCAGAAATACGACAGCCAACAACTCCCTGGGATCAAAATCTAGTCCTGAGAACCATTACATCAAAACTGTTTGAACCAATGACAACCAAATATCTCTGGATGAAAGTCACATTCTTAGTAGCCATAACATCAGCAAAACATGTGGGCGAAATGGGAATCTTCATGACAGAGCCTCCATATACGATATTTCACCCAGATAGGGTGGCCTTATGCCCACATCCAAGTTCATCCTGAAAATCAGTACCCCTTTTCATAACAACAGGGAAATCAACGTACCCGCTTTTTACCCAAAGCCTCACAAGGATGCACAAACGGCACTATTACACACACTGGATGTCAGGAGGGCATTAGCGTTCTATTTAGATAGAATAAGAACATTCAGAAAAACAGAGACTCTTATCTCCATAATAAAAGGTTCAAGGGGGACACTGCTTTTCTCCCAAAGGTTATCCAGGTGGTTAAAGGAGTGCACACTGAACAATCTACAAGTACCCAACGGCATCAGAATGCACTCCACGCATAGCATGGCCACCACAGTGGCTTACCTTAAAAATGTATCAGTAACAGATATTTGCAGTGCAGCTACATGGAGCTCAATATATACCTTCACTAAACACTATGCCATAGACTAGATTATGAAATTGAACATGTCCCTAGGGTCAGCAGTGCTCTCCACTGTAAAGGAGACACATTCCTCAGTGACCCTCCTTCCAACATAAGGGAACTGCTCCACAATCACCTGGAGTGGAGCACCCCTACAGGGATACCACTTGTTGGAGAAAGGAAGCTTGCTCACCTGAGCAGTAATCAATGTTCTCCGAGATGTGTGTCTCTGTAGGGGTGCTCCATGTCCCTCCCTCCTCCCCTCTATTTTGGAATGGTGTACCTATAATCCGAGGTTGAGAAGGAACTGAGGGAACCTGGCCATTCACGTGCAGCTTGGAACACAAATGGCGTCCCAAGACAGCGTGCACCTGTTCAGCCAGAATGGAATCTGTGGCAAAGATCTCTGAGCTTGGTGCATCGACGTGACGAACACCTAGAGTGGAGCACCCCTCCAGGGACACCCATCTCGGAGAACATCATTTACTGCTCAGTTGAGCAGCCTTCCTTTCTTTTTGTTTCAATTACTAAAATAATGTGTGAAATTATTTCAAGCATGAATGCATTTAGTCTATACATTTAAGCTAAAATATCAGTTACTCCCTCTGTTGACAATGCAGTGTTTCTGTTCATTAGGCTTCATGAAAGACGTGGATTCATGAGATGTCCAATATTGTTTTGATTTACTTCCACAGTTGAAAATTTGTTTTTCCCATTGCAGTTCATTATATTATGGCAGACATGCAATTGATTTTCAGAGACAGCAAGCTTGTAAATCAGGGGTGTCAAACTCATCTGCTATGGTGGGCCAGATTTGACTTAAATGTATTTCAAGTGGGCCATACTTACTTTAAATCAAAATACTAGGGCACTCTCAGGGCATTGAGGAGTGAGGTGTATGTGAGACTGTGTTCCAGGATACCACACACCCTCTCTCTCTCTCTCTCTCTCTCTCTGTTAGGGAGAGAGTGTGGTCTCACGGAGCGCAGTCTCGCATACCCAGCACTCTGCAGTGTCGCGAGACCCGACTCTCTTGTGGCATTGTGGAATGCTGGTTATGTGAGACCATTCTCTCTCTCTTGCTCTCTGTTAGGGAGAGAGAGTAGTCCCACAGAGCACAATCACGGGCGGGACGGAAGACATGCCGGATATTTGACACCCCTGCTGTAAATTCTAGATATTACTTGCATGCTTTTACAATAGAGTACATCTACAATATATCATTTATACCATAAGTTCACATCAGAAGAGCAAAATAAAGAAACTTGTCATTAGAAGAGAAGAATAATTATGCCAGTTTTGAAGTCTATAATTCAATTCTAGACCTTTTCTGACCCTTCTGCGGTTTGCTAAAAATCTCCCTCCACTGATTGCAGTAGCTTTTCGTCCAACATGGAAAAGGAAATGCCCTCTTCAAGATGAAAAAGGGCAATTTAGTGTGAATTGCATTCAGTTAAATTTTAGGGGAAAGTTGATTCCATTTTACTCAGCACAAATTTGGAAAGGTGGTATGAGAAGCAGGTCTTTATTGCTTAAATAGTAAACATTGACATTTTTGTCCTCAAACCCATATTGAAGCATATTAAAAACTATCTTAGTGTGTGATGCTGGAATATTGTGGTGTTGTTACTTGCCAACGAAATGTCATTTAGTAGGAAGCTCAGCAACAGCTATTTAAGTTAAATAACTTACAGCATCGCTCACTATGGAACTTTAATTCTTTCACCGTGTTTCCTCCCCTGATCGTGCTATGCTTTCATTGTCATTTCAAGCTTATACTGCCCAGAAGTATACCATATGTTTTTATCTTGGATATATCTGATGTGTTTGGCAACAGCAACCAATTCAGGCACTACATGGAGGAAAATGAGGGAAGCTTTCTTTTTAAAAAGGACAGTCTAGGTAAAATTCCACCTAGTTTAAATCGAATAGGAATAAATCTAACCTTTATTCCCTTCTGCTGAAAGCTTATGTGGCTACCCCATTTGAACCAAAAATAGCATGAAATTCTTAATCTGTCTGTCCAATCCAACCTGTCATATCCAATCACTGTGATCACCAGCTGCTAAGATTACCTCATGGTCTGCAGAGAACTTGGTTCATGAATGAATGTTTTTTCTAAATAATGTTCTGAATATTTTTGTACTTTAAATATTGTCATTTTTAATTATTCAAACAACAGAGCGAGCCCAGTATTTTTACCAAGTACCAAACAAAACCGCAGTTATTTGGTGGAGATGAAAAGGAACAAGGTTCACTTAATTTTGGTGTTGGAAAGCTCAAGAATGTTTTGGAGCAATTTGAAGTGAATAAGAAAAAAATAAAGGACAAACATGAAAGGTATGCAAGAATCCATTGCAAATTGTGACTGGGGGCAGCTGACATTCTTGTATCAAAAACAATCAGTAAGATGAGCAAGATGAATTTTCCTGCAAGAAAGATGCCATTTGTGGTTGCAGATATTCTCTGAGTGGAAGAAATCACAGGCTGAGAGAGTATTATTCTTACAATGTAGGTTTATACAACACTTTTGTCAGTATACCGTAAGGAGCTGTAAAGATTTTATCTGAATTTACATTTATCTTTCTTTATCTTATCACTGAGTTCTATTCTCCATAGATTCCCTGTGAAAACTTGTATTTTTCTAAATTCAAAGGATCATGTCGTGAGTGATCAAAAGGCTCCCTATATCAGCATTTACATTTAGAATGAAGGAAGAGATTGCTAGGAAAATTTATGTGGAACTGAAGAGGAATGTAATTATATATTGTAAAATCTACACCTCTATCATTTAATTTATTTTGTATGCATGATTATTAGACCTGTATTCCCTGCTGACAGGCCACCTCTAGTCCCTAATAAGCTTTTTGTCATATACTAAGAGACTCCTGTCAGATTTTGTTGAGCAAGATAACAGTTTCAGTCTCAGATATGCATGATGACAAATTCTCCCATGGCTGAGAAATAATTCCTAGCTCTGTGTAGAATAGGAGAATCATAGAAACCGGAAAGGACCATGAGAGGTCATCAAGTCCAGTCCCCTGCACTCATGGCAGGACCAAGTACCCTCGTAAGCCATCCTTGACAGGTGTTTGTCTAACCTGCTCTTAAAAATTTCCAGTGATGGAGACTCCACAACCTGCCTATGCAACTTATTCCAGTGGTTAATCACCCTGACACTTAGGAATATTTTCCTAATGTCCAACCTAAACCTCCCTTGCTGTAATTTAAGCCCATTGCTTCTTGTCAGTGGTAAAGAAGAGCAATTTTTCTCACTCTTCCTCATAACAATCTTTTAGGCACTTGAAAACTGTTATGTCTCCTCCCAGTCTCCTCTTTTCCAGACTGAACAAACCCAGCTCTTTCAATCTTCCCTTATAGGTCAAATGTTCCAGACCTTTAATCATTCTTGTTCCTCTTCTCTGGACTTTCTCCAATTTGTCCACATCTTTCCTGAAATGAGGAAAGACACAATACTCCAGTTGAGGCCTAATCAGTGTGGAGACGAGCAGAAGAATTACTTCTCATGTCTTACTTACAATACTCCTGTTAATACATCCCAGAATGGTGTTTGCTTTTTTTGCAACAGTGTTACACTGTTGGCTCATATTTAGCTTGCATTTTATTTTATTAAAAAATGTGAAAGTATGAAAAATGAGTCCTTATATGAACTACCTGTTTTGGAAAGCCTTTAATCAAATCATATTGTATATGTCACTGCCTTTCTTCTGAAATAGTTTTTGAAATCTCTGATAATACAAAATTTGAAATTCTAGTACCTCTTAAGTGAGAGTAAGAATTGTATACATGTGAATGAAGGGATGTACAAATATTTAATTTTAAATAGTTAGTCAAAGTTCTGAATTCTGTTTTGTTTTTTCTTTAAATCAGTTTTGCTCTTTCATAAGTTCCAAGGAAAATATTCTTTAAAAGATGCCATTTGTACAGAATTATTTCTCTTGGGTCAGACCATCCCAGCACAAGACATCTTTGTCTCAAAGTTTTTTTATCCTCTGAGAAAGTTGTAGTAGTGGATAATGCATGAGCCTTCCCTTTATTGCACAGTTGCATGGTACTAGCTGCCACTGTCTCAGGCTCCAGAACTTTCTATTCAGTTCCTTCTTGATTATGATCAGCCAGTGAGTTGAGTTACAGGAAGATAATTCTCTCTCCCAGAGAAGGGAATATGTTCTGGTAAGTACAGTATCCATTTAAATGTTTTTAAAGAAGTGTTGTAATTTGTAAGTGAAGTGGTTCCATAATTGACCTACTGCCTTATTTAAACTCAGGAACTTAGCAAAATCAGGGCTGTGGTAACAGTATAAGTTCATAGGTTTTCTAGTCATTCTAGAATGTGCATGGTACTAAAATGTGTCCTGAAGCCCAGCCTTCCCTCAGTCAGTTTAACTATTCTCCTGGAGTGTATTGTATTCGATCAGATCTTCAGCCTCTCTCACTGGAGTAGGCAAAGTTAGTTATCAGAAGGAATCAATTTTGGAACAATTGTGTTCATCACGTTTCTAGATCACTTTTGCTAGAAAGAAAAATAACTAGGCCAACAAAAAGAGGAAGGCCTGCAAAGATTTTCCCCTAATCCATTTTTGTTTTTAATATAGCACTATCATCCCAGTATCTAAGTTGAACTCTTTGCTGAACCTCTCAGTGGTGGTGTTTTTATGTCCCCATTGGGACTTCAGTAAATGGTGTGGAGTTGTGTGTGTATTGCAAGGGAAAGATCACTGAAAGAATTAGAAAAAATTTATAGCAATCATCACCACCATTGTAAACTTAAATATTATAATGTATCTAGTTGTATCTCCACCAGTTTGACTATTGCATGGGCTCTCGTCTTTTCCCTAGCAATAGAAATATATCAGTGTACCTACCTACCTACCAGTAGCTTATTAGGCTGTGACACCTCTCCCTTTTTGGATGTTGCAGTTTGGGTCCGTAGATAATCAGTCCAAAGAGATCTGAATCCTCAGAAAGGGAGACACCTTAGCTCTTTGCTTAGCAGCAGTCTATGCATTTTGGCCTTGACAGATTAATCATGAAAAGAATATACATTCTGATTGGCTAGTACACATCAAAGAGGCTGATTAATTTACAGAAAACCCATTCAGCCATTCAGTTGAAAAGCCTTTGTTACCCTTTGTTCCAGTTGTTCCTGATATGGGTCTTGTCTATACTGAAGGTCTTCTGAAATGTTCCTACAATTGCTTTAGCACTGGTGCCGCTTTGGCATCTGTTGGCGTTTCACTATCATCTTGTGTAGTCCTATTCTGAGCAGACAACATATTGGTAAAAATGCTAGTGGCCAGTCTACAATAGTGTTCCCACCATTGTTAGCAACACTAGAGTTCTACCAGCAGCACTAAAGCAAGAGTGGGAGGATTTTAAAATAATCTTTGTCGTAGACAAGGCCATGGAGTTTTTCTAATGAAAGTAAGATGATTTTAAGGGGTGAAGAACAAAGTTTTTTATTCTAGATTATGCCTTGCAATGTTTGGTGACTCATGATCACTCTAATCGTACTCATTTCTAATTGCTTCAGTAACTTGCATACCTATTTTATGCTTACTGTGTTTCCATTTTAGTGAAGTTTTAAGCACCTTTATTTCCAGTGTCAAAGAAAGCATTGATGGGGTAAGTAAATTCAAATTCCAAGTTGTAGCTTTATCTAAAATTGAATTGATGATTTTACATTAAACTGTAGTGTCTCTAGGGAGTGAACTCAACTCAGGTCAATAGGGTAGAGTTATACTTTATGATTCTCTTAGATTGGAAGACTCTTAGGAGTATACAGAGAATGAATACCATGACCACAAACACAGTTACATGTAAAAAATCTTGTTTGTATTAAGTTATAAGTTATATGTACGTACATCTACACAACCTGAGAGAGCCCAAGTAATAGCTATATTCATTATCACATATCAAAGATGATATAGAGTCTGGTGATATCTCAACACGTGGTCATGATAGAGGGGTGGTTCCTGCTGAGATCTTACCTTAGAGTCTTTCCACCCTCTCCCATTCCAGGGAACCTCTTGTTCTTCGAGTGCTGTCTCTGTGGCTGCTTCACTTCAGTTGTAGCGCCACGCTCCAGTCACAGAAGACTTTTTCGTAGTACTTGTCCTGGTCCTGCATGTGCAAAAGAGGCCTCACAGCGGGCTTAGTGGGCTTCAGCATGTACACGACCCTCAGTGGTTAAAGTATAATTTGACGGGCCCTAGATCCTCCTAATCTGTGGGCCCCCTTCCCATATTTTCTGGGCCACCTTCATGCATGTGCGGGCCCCAGCCCAGGTAGGCATTTGCAACTACTTCTCAGTACCGTATGCATCGGTTATCGCTCCATAAAAATATTTATAATTTTATATGGCATTTATGTCTATAGCAATTATTGTCACAAATTGGCAAACATTGCATAACACGATAAGTATTGTGATCTTTATGTTCCTGATATGCACATTTCACTTCATTAAATGCAATGCCAAACTTGGAACACAAAAATTTTGTCACTTTCACTTCACCAAATTTGTGTGACAGTTCTGCAGTGAAACTAGATGGGTCAAGTGCTTCAACAGCACTGCTTAGACGTTTTTCTGAGTCTGGCAACAATGTAGCATTCATACAGTCCACTAAGGCCTGGTAAAACTGACGTTTTGAAATTTCAGTTTGCTTGCCAGCATTCACAGACATGTTTACACATACACCTTTAAAGCAACCTGCAGCCTCTTGGTAGAACTCTGAATCACACTTTCTCTGAGCTATAAACAGCTGAACTTGTCAATGTATCCACTGACTTGCTGTAGATAATGTTACATCAGATTTTTGCAACGCCAAGGACAGGTCTGCAAATTCCTCCAGAGCATCAAGCATGACACCCAAGTTTTTAACAAAAACTAGATTCTCCAGTTTTTTTGCCATGACAGCAAATTTTGCTTTATCTTTCCTTTTTAGTGAGAAATCAGTTGATTTTTTTCAAGAAGTGGCTATAGAGGGCTGAATATGACTGCCAAAAAAACTCATACAGTGCAGCAGCTAGAGGCAACCCAGCGTATGTCAAGTATGCGTCCAATCCTATTAAGCTGGGCTTCCAGATCACTCGCACATTCGGCCACCTCTCTCAAGCACTTTGGCGACTGACTATACAGAGCATACATTGAGTCCATGAATGATTTAAAGTGGTTAACTTCCCTGCAGTATTTGATAGCATCAGCCACAGCCAATTCCAACTTGTGATTAAAACAATGCCAACTTATTAAAAGTGGAAATCGTATCTTTAATTTTGTGGCAACATCAGCCTTATTGCCTAACATGACAGAGGCTCCATCTACACCTAAACCAATCCAATTATCTTTGAGAAGTTCTTCCGTGAACCCATGTGCTGTCAAACACTGCTGCAAAGCTAATACTACCCCATCAGCATCATTGCTGCCTAGTTCAACCAGATCAAGAAAAAAATATAACAGGACCAATGTTTGCATTTTGTACGCCTTAAATTACCATACCTGAGGTAGAAGCCAAACTTGAGCTGCTGGATGTGACTAAATCGGGGGACCGGACAATCTCCATCCGAGGATACGAAAGGAACTGGCTCATGAAATTGCCAGCCCTTTAATGAGGATTTTCAATGAATCTGTAAACTCGGGGGTTGTACCGTATGACTGGAGAATGGCTAATGTAGTTCCTATTTTCAAGAAAGGGAATAAAAATGATCCGGGTAACTACTGGCCTGTTAGTTTGACCTCGGTAGTATGCAAGGTCTTGGAGAAAATCTTGAAGGAGAAAGTACTTAAGGCTATAGAGGATAACGGTAACTGTGATAAAATACAACATGGCTTTACAAAAGGGAGATCGTGCCAGACCAGCTTGATCTCCTTTTTTGAAAGGATAACAGATTTTTTTAGATAAAGAGAATGCGGTGGACCTAATTTACTTAGATTTCAGCAAGGCCTTTGATACAGTTCCACACAGGGAGTTATTAATTAAGTTATAGAAGATGGGGATTAATATGAATATAGTAAGGTGGATAAGGAACTGGTTAAAAGGGAGACTACAGCGGGTCATACTGAAGGGTGAACTGTCAAGCTGGAGGGAGGTTACCAGTGGAGTCCCTCAGGGATCTGTCTTGGGACCGATCTTGTTCAACCTTTTTGTTACTGACCTTGGCACAAAAAGTGGGAATGTGCTAATAAAGTTTGCGAATGACACCAAGTTGGGAGGTATTGCCGATACGGAGAAGGCTCGGGATACCATACAGAAAGATCTGGATGACCTTGTAAACTGGGGTATCAGGAATAGGATGAAATTTAATAATGGGAAGTGCAAGGTCATGCATTTAGGAACAAACAACAAGCATTTTTCCTACAAGTTGGGGACGCATCAGTTGGAACGGACTGAGGAGGAGAAGGATCTGGGAGTACTGGTTGATCATAGGATGACTATGAGCCGCCAATGTGATGTGGCTGTGAAGAAAGCTAATGCGGTTCTAGGATGTATCAGGAGAGGTATTTCAAGTAGAGACAGGGAGGTGTTAGTGCCGCTGTACAAGGCACTGGTGAGACCCCATCTGGAATATTGTGTGCAGTTCTGGTCCCCCATGTTTAAAAAGGATGAATTCAAATTGGAACAGGTGCAGAGAAGGGCTACAAGGATGGTCTGTGGAGTGGAAAACCTGCCCTATGAGTGGAGACTCAAGAAGCTTGGCTTGTTTAGCTTAACCAAAAGAAGGCTGAGGGGGGATATGATTGTTCTCTATAAATACATCAGAGGGATTAACATCAGGGAGGGAGAGGAATTATTTGAGTACAGCACCAATGTGGACACCAGAACAAATGGTTATAAACTGTCCATCAAGAAATTTAGGCTTGAAATTAGACGCAGGTTTCTAACCATTAGAGGTGTAAAGTTCTGGAATAACCTTCCAAGGGGAGACAACAGAGTCCTGTGGCACTTTTAAAGACTAACAGATTTATTTATCGCATGAGCTTTCGTGAGAAAATCCCACTTCGTCAGACGCTTTGAAGAAAGCTCATGCGATAAATAAATCTGTCAGTCTTTAAAAGTGCCACAGGACTCTGTTGTCTTTCTACAATAGACTAACACGGCTACCCCTTTGGAATTTGACTTCCAAGGGGAGTTGTGGGGGCAAAAACCATAACTGCTTTCAAATCTGAGCTTGATAAATTTATGGCGGGGATGTTATGATTAGCCTATTTTGGAAATGGACTGATATTTGGCTACGTGTGGTGGATTTACAAGTGGCCTAAGAGAGGAGAGTACGTGGGGTGGGTTCTGAGTTATTACAGAGAATTGTTTCTTGGGTAACTGGCTGTTGAGACTTGCCCACGTGCTCAGGGTTTCACTGATTGCCATATTTGGGGTCGGGAAGGAATTTTTCCCCAGGGCTGATTGGCCTGGGCTCTGGGGGTTTTTTGCCTTCCTCTGTAGCACAGGGCATGGTTCACCTACCAGTGAATTCTCTATATCTTAAAGTCCTTAAATCATGATTTGAGGAGGTAAATAGCTCAGTCATAGGTTGGTGGCCTATTGCAGGAGTGGGTGGGTGAGGTCTTGAGGCCTGCATTGTGCAGGAGGTCAGACTAGATCAGGGGTCGGGAACCTTTTTGTCTGAGAGAGCCATGAACGCCACATATTTTAAAATGTAATTCCGTGAGAGCCATACAATATGTTTAAAACTAAATACAAGTAAATGTGTGCATTTTATGTAAGACCAACACTTTTAAAGTACAATAAGTCTCTGAATTCTTTTTAATAACGTTGTTATGCTGTTGCTAACCAATGATGAATAAAGTACTTCTTACCATTAATGCGACTTCTGGTGCTGCATGGTTTTGCTGATGGCTTTGTAGTCTGGTTGATAAGTGGTGAGGTTAAGCTTCATGCAGGCGTTGAGACTTCAAGTTGAGACTTGAGAAAGAGAGGAAGAAAGAAAAAAGAAGGCAGGCAAAGAAGAGAAAGAAGGAAAGAAAAAGGAAAGCAAAGGAGAGAAAGAAGGAAAGAAAAAGGAAGGGAGAAAGAAAAAAGAGAGAAGGAAGGGAGAGAAAGAAGGAAGAAAAGAAGAAAGAGGAAGGAAAGAAGAGAAAGAAAAAAAGGAAGACAAATAAGGAAAAAAGAGAAAGAAGGAAGAGAAAGAGAGGCAGGCAAAGAAGAGAAAGAAGGAAAGAAAAAGGAAAGCAAAGGAGAGAAAGAAGGAAA